>CM077084.1:67403613-67753247 GCA_039513925.1 Platanthera zijinensis | reverse complement strand
GCTGGACAAGCATAACCGGCTCCCTTCGGTTTTTGTTGCGGATGGTAATCCATCTCCAGTATTTGTACTGGTACAGTCTGTGTCACTCCGACTCTGCGGCTTGAGGACGCGCTTACCGTCCCGTCTTTTCCCGTGCAATTTACTCTCTGTTCTTGCTCTCTGCAAACAGCTAAACTGCACGGTTACCTTTACATCTACTATTTGTTCTTTTCAGAGACCTCAATCAAAGAGAAGATTGCTACTGAGACTAAAAGCAATGACTTTTCTTCGATAAGGTCACTGTTTTCTCCACTTCTCTTCTGCAATGACATCTTTGCCTTGAACATCCTTCTCCTCGTTTTCATCTACTAACTCCTGCGGATTTAACTCAGGAAACTCCTCTGGAAACCGTGAAACCTGCCAACTTGCAACACCACCTGCTTCCTATCCACGAGACAAGGCCGTAGTTCTTCTTGTCTGTTTGAACTTGTTCATTCAGATATTTGGATCTTGCTCCTGTTATCTGTTGTAGATTTAATATTTGTTTTAAGTGTGAATAATTTCTCTTGCTACTTGGTTATATCTCTTAGAAACGTTCTGAACTTTATTAGTGTTTCACTGCGTTTTATAATGAGACGAACTTAATTGATATTTCTCTTTTAAGTTCTTTCGAACTATAATGCTCGAGAATATCTTAGTCAACAATTTCCTATTTTTGCATGCATCGGACATAGTTTCATCAAACTAGTTCCCTACCTACACCTCTCACAAAATGGGATTGTTGGACACAAAAATCATCACCTCCTATGTTACAATCTACCCTCTCCAAGAGAGAATGTTCCCCCCCGGTCGTATTGGGACATGCTGTGCTTCTTTTTTGCTATCTCATCAGCCGTATTCCTTCACATGTTTTCAGGGACGAACTTCATTCCCATCTTACATCCAGAGCTCAACATTTTCTTTACCTCTCAGTGTTTTTGGCTGCATAGCGTTTGTGCACACTCCTCCTGGTCGTGACAAACTTTCTCCTCGCTCGCTAAAAGTGCGTCTTTCTGGGCTATTATCCGACCCAAAAGGGGTATCAGTGCTTTGATCCCTTCTCGGAAACCAATATATTTCTGCTGATGTTACGTTTTTTGAAGATCTGCCTTATTTTTCTTGACCTTCTACTCTCTCACCACATGATGTTTTCCTTCTCTACCTATTGTTTCCGCATCTTCACCTGAACTTGTTCTATCTTCTCTGTCACTGTCTTCTCTCCATACCATTCCTCTATCTTTGTCCTTGTCTTCTGCTTCTTCCCTGCCTTTGGAGCTGTTGCTGACAGTTCCCGGGCCTGTAATCTCTCCGACGGATGGATCTGCTACAGAATACAATTCGGATCTTGACCTTCCAATTGCTCTACGAAAGGAGGTTAGAACGTGCACTAAACATTCAATTCATGACGTTGTCTCTTATGCTCGTCTTTCTCCAGCTGGAAGGCGGTTTGCTCTTGCTCTCTCCGCAAATGCTGTCCCGATTAACTATCATGAGGCTCTTGTTATTCTGCATTGAAAAGCAGCGATGGATGAAGAAATGAAGATTACCGAGCGAGGTACTTGGACTCTTGTCCCTACTCTTTAAGGTGTGGATGTGGTTGGTTGTCAGTGGGTCTTTGTCATCAAGTTTCATCCGGATGGCTCTATTGACGCTATAAGGCTAGACTTGTTGACAAAGGCTTTACTCAGACGTATGGTGTGGATTTCCTTGATAACTTCTCCCCAGTTGCTCGCCTTAGCACTATCCGTGTTCTTTTCTCTGTGGAGGTTAACAAATGTTGGAAAATGTATCAGTTAGATGTGAGAATGTCTTCCTATATGGTGATATGCAAGAGGTGGTTTACATGGAGCAATCTCTGGGTATGTTGCTCAAGGGGAGTTTCAGGTGTGCTAGTTACGGAAGATAATTTATGGCTTAAAACAAGCCCACGGGCTTTGTTAGACAAGTTCAGCAAATTGTCTCCTTCTTGGCTTTACTCGGAGTTTTGCTGATCACTTTTATATACGCAAGATACTAAAGGGTTGTGGTTCTTGTATCTATGTGAATGATATTCTCCTTACGGTGATGATAATGAGAGAATTGATCTAGCAAAGAGACACCTTCGACAACATTTTGTTATAAAGGATATGAGCTTTTTAAGTACTTCATGAGAATAGAAATCTTGTGAAAACACAACTCTGTGGTGCTCTCACAACAAAAGTATCATTAGATCTTTTGAAAGATGTTCTTCTTGGGACAAGGCCTGTTCGTTATCCTATGGTTGTTGATGATGACAAGAGTGGACGGAGGATTCACCTCTACTTTCAATTTTATTATGTACAAATGACTCGGGGAAAACTTATCTGACTGTTACCAAACTGATATTTGTTATGCAGTTGGGAAGGTCAGTCAGTTTATGCAAGCTCCCAGAGAATGTCATCTTCGTTCCTCTTAATATTTTTGGAGTATATGAAAGAGTTTCCAGGGAATGGGTTATTGTTTCAAAACATAACCATGTGAAGGTTGAAGCATATTCTGATGCTAGCTATGTTGACAATAAAGAAGATAAAAAGTCTGCTTCTGTTTTTTGCACCTTTGTGGGAGGAAATCTTGTCAGCTGAAAAACAAGAAACAGTCTGTTGTATTACGATCAAGTGTTGAAGGTTAGTAACGAAGCATGACATCGACCCTTGCAAGTTGAAATGGTTGCGTGCCCTTATGCTTGGTTTGGAAGAGGTATATGCTCATCCTTTACCTATGTTTTGTGACAATCAGAAGTCTTTCATGAAAGGACAAAACACATGATGTCGACTGCCATTTGTCAGAGAAGAAATATTGAAGAATCAATTTGTATTTCGTTTCATCCTGACAAAGAACTTGCAGACGTCTTTACCAAACTAGTGTCCGCCTCTGTTTCAGATATCTGTGACAAGCTGGGTATGGTTGATATATATGCTCCAACGTGAGGGAAAGTGTTAGATTATATGAAGCATGACGGTTGGCGGTTTGGTCCTGGCGGTCTGGCGGCTTGGTCCAGGTGATCTAGCAGTTTGGCGGTCTGGAGGCTTGGTTCAGGCGGTCTGGCGTTTAGCGGACTGACGGATTGGCCTTAGCGGCCGTCTGTCTTTTAGCAGAGTGGTTCTGAAGACTTGGCAGTCGTGTTGCGGACTGGTTCCAGCAGTATTGTGGTCTGCCTCTGGCGGACTGGTCTGAGAGTCTAGCCGGCCTGGAGATCTTTGAGGTCACCTCCTTGATAGTTTGAGGAGGCTTGTTCAACCGATGTTGCTGGTTTGATGGACAAGAGATTTAAGCCACTGCGGATAGAGGCCGCGGTCTGAGGAGCAGCTGAGGCTGCGGATAGAGGAGCTGAATCTGGGAATATAGGCTGCTATCCGCTTGTGTTGCGGCTTGATGATCAAGGGAGTTGGGTTCTTGAAGATTGGTGGATAGAGGCAGCAATCCGCTTGTGTTTTTCTCTGATCATCATTAGTGGTCTGAGAAGTAGAGACTCTCTTGGTGTGGAGCGGTCAGCTTGTAATCGCTCAGTTGTTGCGGTCTGAAAATTTATATCCGCGTAGACCACTTGTTGTATTTTAGTTCTACATCGTCTGTTGTATTTTCTTTTTTTATCTTCTCCCTATAAATAGGGAGTCATACTCGTGTAATTTAACTTTTGTAGAATGAAAAACTTTGTTATTTAGATTTTTTTCACATTCTGAAATCAGAAGAATACATTCTTCCCCCTCAATCTTTCCACTATCTTTCCACTGTAAGAAAGACGAGCAGTGATTTATTGAATTTGAGAAGCATTTGTCTATCTTGAAATTTCTTTTATTGATGAGTTTAAAATGATAGTTATCTGAATTTTAGCTAGCTTGAAATTTATTTTTTGTAAATCCTCTTAATTAATTCTCTGTTTGAGGCAATGATTGATTTTGAGAAGTGTTGTATTACTTGTTTTGTGGCGATGACGAATCATGAATAGG
The DNA here is from genome assembly GCA_039513925.1 of Platanthera zijinensis. Lineage (NCBI taxonomy): Eukaryota > Viridiplantae > Streptophyta > Magnoliopsida > Asparagales > Orchidaceae > Platanthera > Platanthera zijinensis. Next base: position 67,749,264 of record CM077084.1, on the reverse strand, counting down.
CCATGCCCAATGGTAGTGGCATTGAGGATGGTCTGGTGCGTGGATTCGCATCAGGCAACCCGTGCCATCATAGTTCGGAAATTGGAATGGCTGGAGCTCTACGAATGAGAGTTTTATCTCTTCATTGAAGCTTATGGAAACCATCCGAGCCATTCTTTGGGTGGAAGAAATCCTAATTAAAATCTGATGCTTTCCTTTCATTGGCTTAGATTTATTTCTCTTACTGTTTGCTATTATATCGATATTCTGTGGTCTTATTTTGAAATAAGTTGGAGTTCAATCTTTTTTTACTGAGTTGATGAAGAATCACAAAATATCATATATCCTTCTTTACTTTATTTTTAGAGGGCCAAATATCAAATATTTCCCAGTATTGGAGTTTGGATGAGGAAGATAACCTAAGTTGTGTTTCTGATTTACTTGTTTTTAGATAAATTCTAAAAAAAAATTCTTTTGAGAAAGGCAATGACGATTCATGGATAAACCATGTGCAATGATAATGGTATTGAGGATGGGCCGGTGTTTGGATTCTTATAGGTAATTCAATGTAATGATTGAAATTGGAATGGTTGGATATCAATGAATGCGGGTTATACCTCTTCATGGAAGAATTTGGAAACCATCTGAGCCTTTCTTTTTGGGGAAAAAAGCCTATGTCAAATTTTGATTTGAGTACTTTCTGTTATGGAAACGAGAGTAGAATGAAAATAAAATAAAAAATCAATAACACAGAAGACACAGATTTACGTGGTTCACATCAAGATGGGCTATGTCTGTGGGCAACAACGACTTTTTTTTCACTTCCTTCAAGAACATAGGCGGTTATAGAAATTATGCGGAATTTAGTTTTTCGGAAAAAATCATTATTATAGGAATTTTTAATGCCCGTCCTACTGTGACTGCGCTACAAGTTTGTTGACCAGTTACCTCAACCCATCTCCACAGATCTGATTGGCCGCAACCGCTAATTCCAATGGCGGGTTGTTGAGGATGAGGCTTGAACCCCGGGCCTCATAGATAAAGGAGCTCCAAATTGGTTCTAATCACCAACTGAGCTGCAACTCAATTGGTGATGAGGACCAGTTTAGAGCTCCCTTATCTAGGAGGTCTAAGGTTCAAGCCCAGCCTCAACAACTAGCTATTGGAATTAACGGTTGCGGCCAATCGAATCCGTGGAGATTGGTTGGGGTCACTGGCCTGCAGACCTGTAGTGCACTCACTGTAGATTTTGGTGTTACATAAAAAATGCACCCGATCTACTATGGGCGCGCTACCGGTAGAGCTGTCACTTAAAATTGAAAATCGTAAATCGAACCAGAACTATACCAGACCGTACCATTCATGAATTAATTGGGTTCCGGTTTGAATTTTGGAACTGTGAACAACAATTGTATGGGTGCGGCTCTTTCATTTTATTATCCGGACCGAAATCGGAACCGCAACATATAAGTCTCAAACGATTTCAGGATTTTTAGACTCGAACCGAACAAGAAACAAACCGCAACCCGTTTTTTTTATAATTTAGTATTATTATAACTATTATTATAATATTATTGTTATTTATAATCTATAATATCTATACTTACAATATTTTACAAAAACGTACTCCCCTTGGTGTAACGCCTCCGGACCGCACAAACCAACCTTGTTGTAGATCAATGACACATGCGAATCTCTCATTTTCCTACTCTTTCAACAAATTTGGGCTCTACGTGATCCCTATTCTCCTCTTCATTACTAGTCGTTCTGCTCCTCGCTAGAGGCCTCCTTATCGACCCCTTACTGAAAGAGCAACACAATCTTCCATGATAGTAGGCCTTTGACGAAGCAATCTAGAGCCATCGTCGAGCTCGAGCAATTTTAGCCACCATTCTAGAACATCTCTCTGCCTTCAACTCCTCTGGGTATCTCTCTATTTTCTTTATGGGCGTCCTCCTTTCAAGTTTCCTTTATGTCCACTATTGCCTTTTCGCCTCACTTCTCCGCTCAACATTGAAACAAGCACCATGGAAGACCAATAAGCATTAATTGGCAGGCTTCTTATCCTCACCTCAAGCTTCTTACCTTTTTGAATATGTATTTTTAAAGAAATAATAATCTTTGCGATTGCGTCTAATGATTCAAATTATAGAGTTATTAAATGACACATAGAATCGATTAGAACTGGTCCGAACCGCAAGGAACCAGACCGAGCCATTTGTGGCCGGTTTGGTTTTGGTTCTTGTTGAATTGGACCCGGAATCGTTAACACGATGGTTCTAAAAATTATACTGGAATCGGAACCAAAACTGGAACTGGTCCAACCAAATAATATTTTGGTTCTAATTTGAAGAATCGTTACCTTAGTGGTTTGGTTCACGATCTTAGTGGAACCGGAACCGAACCAGAACCGTGACATCTCAGGCTGCATCATGTTGGCTACAGGTTCGCAGACCAGTGACCCCAACCCATCTACACGGATCTAATTGGCTGCAACCGCTAATTCCAGCAATCCAGCTGCAGGTTGTTGAGGCTTGGCTTGAAGCCCAAATTTCCTTGATAAGAGAGCTCTAAACTAGGTCTCAACACCAATTGAGCTAGACTTTTTTATATAACACCTCGGTCTACTGTCGGTGTGCTACAGGTTTGCAGACAAGTGACCCCAGCCCCTCTCCATGGATCTGTTTGGCCACAACCGCTAATTCCGATGGCGGGTTGTTGAGGCTGGAGTTTGAACCCCAGACCTCCTAGATAAGGGAGCTCTAAACTGGTCCTCGTCACAAACATTCTAGGAGGTGATGAGGATAAGTTTAGAGCTTCCTTATTTAGGAGGTCTAGGGTTCTTACCCTAGCCTCTACAACTCGCCATCGGAATTAGCGGCTGCGGCCAATCAGATCCGTGGAGAGGGGTGGGGGAGGTTGAGGATCACGATCAGCTGGATCTTACGATCCTCACTGATTTGTAAATCGTCTGATTTTGTAAGCGATCCTCAAACCCCCTATCAGATCCGATCCACACGATCCATTAGGATCTCGATCGACAATTGGGATGGGACTGGTCTGCAAATATAGCACACACCGGATGGGATTACATGATGTATCATGATCTCTCTCTCTCTCTATATATGAATAATTACCAAAACTTCCCCTGGAAGATAGCATAATTACAGCTTGCACCCCTCTTATTATGAATACCCCCTTGGAAATGTACTCCGACGGGGGTATTTTTGTGCATGGATGTTATGAAATGTGTATTTCAGGGGAGGTAAATGTTATGTTTTGTAACATTGAGGGGAAGTTTTTGTAGTTTCCATAATAAGAGGGGTGCAGTCAGTAATTTTTCAAAGTTAGAACTGGGACCTCTCTCAGAGTTTGCATAATTACAGCTTGCACCCTCTAACTTTCAAAATTACAATTACACCCATGACCCATCGATGTTTACATTTCATAACATCCTTGCACAAAAGTACCCCCTGAAGATTTACTCCAAGGGGTGTGCTTTTGTGCTTGAATGTTATGAAATGTAATCATTGAGGGGTTGTTTTTGTAATTTCAAAAATTAGAGGGGTGCGCACTGTAATTATGCAAACTGAGGGGCTGTCCCGTTAAATAACCCTATATACCGGCATTTTATCTGAACCTCCCGTCTAAGTTTGCTATATTACGGTTGCACCCCTCTTACTTTTGAAATTACCAAAAACTCCCCTGGAAGAGTACATTTCATAACATCCATGCACAAAAAGACCCACCAAAATTTTTTACTTCGAGGGAGTATTTTGTGCATGGATGTTTTGAAATGTAAACTTGGGAGGCTGTTGTAATTTCAAAAGCAAGAGGGGTGCAGCTTGTGATTATGCTAACTATCAGGGGAAGTTTTGGTAATTATTCCTATATATAAATTTTTCAAACCTCCCTTATGAGTTTGAAAAATTACATGTTGCACCTCTCTAACTTTTGAAGTTACAAAGGCATCCCTCTTGAGTTTACATTTCATAACATGCATGCAAAAAAATTACCTCTTGGCTATGCTATACACGCACACACACACACACTCTGATGTACGAAGCTTTTAGTAATGATGTGTTGTTATAAATTAAGATCTGTTGGGTTGTAATTTCTTGTGTTTCTTTCAAGAGAGGCAATGAAGAATTATGGATAGGCATGCCACAACACACTGAATATGAGCATTGAGGACGGCTTGAACTTGGTTTCATAAGGCTTTGTTTGTTTGGGCCTTTTTGCTCCATCTCCATTGGGGGAAAAACACTACAACAACAACACTCAAGCCTTTATCCCAATATAGTGGGGTCAGCTATCGGGGGGAAAACACTACTACTCCTACTACAACAACACTCATGCCTTTATCCCACTATAGTGGGGTCGGCTATATGGAACCTTTGTCGCCATTGTGCCCCATCTTTTGTCATAATCTCACTAATGTCCAAGTACATCATGTCTTTCTTTATAGTTTCATTCCAAGTCTTTATTGGTCTACCCCTCCCTCGTTTAACATGCCTAACATGCCTAACATGCCTAGTGACTAGACTCTCACGACGCCTAACAGGTGCCTCTAATGGTCTCTTTTGTACATGTTCAAACCATCTTAGCCGAGCTTCTCGCATCTTCTCTGCAATTGGTGCTACTCCTATCTTAGGGTTTAGGGGGGGAAAACACGAATGCCTAAAAATTGTTAGGTTACCCGTCAATTCCCACTGCCACTGCTCCAAAACTAGATATTCTATTTTCAAATTTGTTTTGCATGCTTTTAATTAATTAATTTTTTCTTTTTGAAAGGCGATGACGATATATGGAAAATTCATGTGTATAAAGTTGAAAAGCATTGAGGACGGCCTAAGAGTGAAATTTACAGGCAACCCATGCAATCATTTTTGGAACCGAAGATTGAAGCTCAAGGATGAGACTAGTCAGTTTTATTAAGTTTTTTGGAAACATCTGAGCCTTTTGTCTATTTGACACCGAACTTGTGTGGAATTTAGATTTGAATCCTCTTTAATTTTTTTATTAATTGCGTGAGGAAATTCCAAGAATGCGGCATCTCGTGGAATTCCAAAAGAATGATGCTTTAGGATGTGTGATAAAACTAGATAATCTTAAGGAGTGATTGCCTTTTCTTTTTTCAAATGTTGCTCTTAATATTTTAATGTATTTGTTTATTCTTTATACCATGGGAGAGAGAAGTTCCAAGATTGCATTTGGTTTAGAGGCATTATGGGAGAGAGAAGTTATCTTTATCTTTTTATGATTGCTATTATTATTATTTGTCACTGAATTTGTATAATGTCTTGTAAATGCTTAAGATAGGATTCCAAGAGAGGGTATTATGGAGAGTCTTGGAAAAGAAAAGTGTAAATGTGTCATACATTCATGTAATCAAAAATATATATACAAATTCAGTGACGAGAGTGAGGACATCTTGAGAATTAACACGAATTCTATCACTCTTGAATTACATCAAGGGTCAACTTTAAGTCTGTCTCTTTACTGCTGTCTTAGATGAGCTCACCGGACATATCCAACAAGCAATACCCCAGTGTTTATTGTTTGGAGACGATATTGTTTGGTCGATGAGACACACAAAAGTGTAAACGTGAAACTTGAATTTTGGCGAGATACTTTAGAAAAGAAGATTTTAGGTTGTGCAGGACAAAGATGGAGTATTTGAAGCTTAAATTTAGTAATGCAAGAAGGACGGATGACTCTGTCATTAAGTTAGGTGACCAAGATATTTCTCGTAGTGAGGTTTTAAATATTTGTGATTGATAGTTCAAAAAGGACAGATTTGTTTTGTTGTGAATTAAGCTCTGTTGGTTTTGTAATTTCTTGTGATGCAACTAAGAATTATGGATAGGCATGCCACAACAAATTGAATATCAACATTAGACCGTGGCGTTACAAAAACTATAAGGAAATACATGATGTACTTAGGCATTAGTGAGATTATGACTAAAGATAGGGCACAAATTATGAGGAATAATCTGTGGGCTTGAGTGTTGTTTTTATTGCATTCATCTGACACTTCTCACCAGGATGAAAATTCCGAGGAATAATCTGTGAGATTCTATATTGCACATAATGATAGATGGTTGTCTACATTAAACTCACTTTCCCCTACTCTCTCCTGCTCCCCTCACCCACTTAGTGTTCTCCAATTTTTTATGAGTATAGATCTTTTCTATTTTCAAATTGGTTTCGCGTGCTATTACTTTTTTTCTTTGAGAAAGGCGATGACGATGGACAATTCATGTGTATAAAACTGATAAAAGCATTGAGGACGGCCTAGGTGTGGAATTTAAACCGGGCAACCCATGCAATTATTATTCGATCCGAAAATTGAAGTTCAAGGATGAGACTTCTCTCTGTTCTATGAAATTTTTTTTGGATAAACATCCGAGCCTTTTTCTATTTGATCGAGAACTTGTGTGGAATTTAGATTTGAATCCTCTTTATTTTTTTTTATTTTGCTTGTGTGCTTGTGTTATGTGTGAAATAAAAATTTCCTCTATGAGTTTACATTTTATGACATGCATGCACAAAGATACCCTCCTGGATTAAATTAAAATTCTGGGGATGTTTTTGTAGTTTCAAAAGATAGAGGGGGGCAACCTGTATTTGTGCAAACTAACATGAGAGATTTGGGTAATTATTACTGTTATTGTTATTATTATTATAAAAGATTGATGGCCAATGATCCGGGATTCAAGTTTAATATGTACCTATCTGATCCTTATTTGTTAGACAAATATTATATGAGAAATTCCATATTACACAGAATGAATGGCTTTTTTCTTTTTCATTCACATCTCACTTTCTCATTTCCTTCCCCCCTCCTTCAAACCCCACTCCCCTAATGGTCTCCACACTTTTTCTAGTGTGCATAATACTATTCCATTTTGAAATTAATTCAGCAAGCTATGGATTGTCCATGTGTATAAAAATGATAAAAACCTCCCCTGTAAAGTTTACATTTCATAGCATCCATGCACAAAAAATACTCACTTGGAGTATATTTTCAGGTTTTTGTGTGTGTGTGTGTGTCTCTCTCTCTATATGTCTGCAGTGATCTACAATGTTTTAGTAATAACGTGTTGTTGTATGAACTAAGCTCTGTAATTTTGTTTGTTTACACTAGTAATCATGGAGAGGCAGTTCAAATCACACTACATATTTGATAACATGTGGATGATGGAATGAGCTTTGATTCTTAGGTCACATGTGCCGCCGTTATTGATTTCCAATGCCAACATCTGAGATAAAATATGCTTGAAGTTTCTGCTTTTATCTTTGGTTTAGTGGCACTATGGGAGAGCGAAGTTATCCTTCGCTTGTTATTATCGTTGTACACTTATACTACATAGTGAAGGCAAAAGATCAGGGGGTGGCGCACAAAACTATTTTTTTTTATATTAGATCGACATGCTATTCATTTTTCTTTTCCTTTTCTTTTAGAAGGGCATTGATGAATTATTGATTGTCCATGTGTATAATAGTGATAAAAGGCATTGAGGATGGCCTAGGGGTGAATTTTTACCAGGCAACCCATGCAAGCTATTGGATTTGAAGTACCCAAGCTTGGGGATAAGAGTTCTCTCTCTTTCATGAAATTCTTTGGAAACTATCCGAGTCTTTCTCTCTTGATTTGAAATCTGTGAAGCATTTTGAAATCATCTCTCATTTCATAAATCTCTCCCTGCTACTTTCAGTCTATACTACTTATAAAGAAGTATGAATGACTTTTGAATTCCATGTATTTTTTAAATCATTGGAGCCATCTTGGCCGTTGAATCCTAAGATCAGCTCAATATATTAGAATTAAAAAAAACCAAATCCTCTCTTTTCTTATTCCCGTCTGCCTCCCGAAATTGCCTCTCGTGCTTACTTCCCCTTCCCGTACCCTACATCTGCCTATCGCTCGCTCTTTCTCTCCCGCAACCACGCTCACTCTTCCTCTCCCGCAGGCTCTCTTGCTCGCTCTTTGCCGCCATCCATCCGTGGCAAACCCACAGCGAAGAGCAAATCCCGCCGCATGGAGGATCCACTCTTTGGGAATTCGAGGTGCGAAAACGACGAGCCTTCTCCAGTTCTTCGCGAACGAATCGACAACGCGGAGCCTTCTCCGCTTCTCTAGTATGTTGTGACCCTCGATGCGGCCATGCCCTAACCCCTAATCGCTTCTGCTCCAGTTCAGAGACAGAGTGCGCCTCCTCCACGAAATGGAAGTCGGCATTCTGATGGCGCCTCCATCCCGAGCTATGCAACGAAACTCTTACCACATTCTTAATCCTCGACTGCATAGGACAGCATCTGGACTGCTCCTGAAGAGGATCCCAACCTTGCAAAAGGAGGTTCCCGACCATTCCTCTCTCCATTTTCCCTGCAGGTTTGCGCCCTCATCCTCGTAATTCTTCTCTAAAACTCATACTCTCTTATTGATCACATTCAGATCTTCTCTAGGGGGTATGCTATATACGCCACTAGAAGGAAACGGCGAACCAAACTGCGACCCGGACACCTATGCAAGATTCAGGTTCTTCTTCCCTTTCCTTCTCTCCTCTTTGGCACTTTTTCCATTAGGTTAACCAAACTGCGACCCGGACACCTATGCAGTATTCTAAGTTCTTCATCTTCATCTAGGGCTTCATCCAACAATCTTCTGATTAGGCTTCAGTAATCTGTCCTTTATAGAAAATTGCGCTGATTGAGAGCAATATGAGTCAACACAAGTTCGGCTCTTATTGAGCACCTGTCAATATTTCTTCTAGGAAAATAAACTTCCTGCTCAGCTCAGCTTCATGCAAATATTTTCTTCAGCAAAATTTTGTATTGCATGGTGTACTTCTGAGCTAGTATCAGTGAATTCATAGCAACTTATTAATGCTGATTCGGATGTGAACTGGTGGGATTATGGGTTCACTCGGCTGATTGCAATAGTTAATAAAAACACCACATATTTTTTATTAAGCCGGTGATGTTTTATTTTTCTTCATATAGAACTTATGCTTTAAGATATGGGAAGTTTTGCACATGGTAATAAAGAGACTGTTTGATAAATTGAATTAATATCTGGATGTAATGATGGTTTAACTTTATATTGCCCGTGAATTTTACTTCTTTTCTGTCTATTAATTAGAATCAAATGGTGGCAATTTTATCTCTAAATTATTGTGCTGAACTTTGAGAATGAAATTAGATGTTCTATTTCATTCTGAAAGTTTTACTACTGCTCATAACACCATAACACCCAAGGTGAGGCTAAATTAACTATACCATACGGAAGGTCAACCATTTCCTGTTGGAACATTAATAGAAGATTCCAAAGCATGTAATCTGTTATGGTATGCCATAGAATTCAAAAAATGATTCATTCCTGGGATATAAAAAATAATTCTGTTTTTTTTTCTTTTCTGTTTTCATATTTTTCTCCTTGGATCTTCTTCAATTGCTATCGTAACTGCGGTTGTTATTAGATTAATAGAATAGTAGACGACATCTTATTAAATTAATACAATCTTCGATTTCTGCATTTCAGGATTCCGAGGTTTTGTTGGCAATAGAGCCTATGCCGTCCTCATATTAGGGGTGAGGAGTGAAAACCGAAAACCGACTAAATCGATCAAACCGACTAAACCACACCGATTTTGACACCGAACCGCCCGGTCCGGTGTCGGTTTGGTCTAGAGCTTTTGAAAACCGAAGGATTATCGATTCGGGCCGGTTTTCAGGTTGTGAAAACCGATCAAACCGAACCGAGTTTTTTGTTTAACATAATTCAAAGTTTAAGGGTTTAACTAATTAACTTTTTAATTTTAAAGTGAGTCATATTTTGTCATTTTGATTAAACATATAACTGTATAACTGACACTGTATAAGCATATTATTATTTTTATGCTTGCAGGCCTAGGACTCACGAATCATGATGCTCAGCGAGTCAGCGGACAACGGTTCTCAAAGTTAATATCTTATATTCTTATTTGAGATAGCTGATAGTGATAGGGTTTCAGGTTTCAAGTTTCCCTTTTCCATTTTTTCTCTTTTTCATTTTTTCGAGATAGCAGCTGATAGGGTTTCGTCGGGTCTCCACTTTCCAGTTTCCTCTCAATTTCCGACGGTTCGCAAATCGCAATCGCAGACTCGCGGTGTCGACGAAGACGAGACCGTCGAGGGCAACGACGAGACCGTCGAGGGCAACAACGAGACCGTCGAGGGCAACGACTGCGATGACATGCGACGACATGCGACGACTGAATGCTTCAGATTTCTCATTTTTGGCGGTGTTTGGCCGTGCGGCGGGATTACTCTTAATTGATCTGTAGCTGTATTCAGCTTGTTTCAATTGATCTGTAGTTGTATTCAGTTTGAAAAAGAAAAACTTTAATTGAGAAACTGGTTGAGTCCATAGTAAACATGATCTCTACTTGATAACAAAAGGGCAATGTGTTTAGCTGCATGTTTTTGTCATACCAGATGACAACCTACCTGATGTGTTTGACACATTTTTGAACTAATGAATTGATGGCTGTATCAATGATACTTTTGCTATCACAATAAATTGGGTTTAAAAAAACAGACACTTATATCAAGTAGGTGATTACTAAGCCATTTAAATTCATTAAATCAATCTATCATTGCCTTATACTTTATCTCAATGCTGGATCAACAGAAAGTGGTCTGACATTTGTTGTGCCAAGATATGGAGGAACCCAAGGAGACACTATATCTAGTGGAGGATTGCTATGATATAAAACACTTCCTTTAGAGAGTTCATAGCATAACTGTATCCTAATTAGTAATTCCTACATGGACAAAAAAATTAAAACAAATAAAAAAGATGGATTTAATATTAACTATTATATGTTTGTTCACAAAAAACCGACACCGAACCGAAAAAACCCGATTGAAAACCGAACCGACTTTGAACTGAACCGACCAGATTCGGTTCGGGTCGGTTTGGACAAGTCAAAAACCGAGGCATGTCGGTTCGGTTTCGGTTTGGGTCCAAACCGACCCAAACCGAACCGCTCGCAGGCCTACCTCATATGGATGAGGAAGAGGGAGCCTCAATTGTTGGAGTATTACATATTGCCCTTAAGCAGACACCTGCTAATTCTATGGTTAGAATCTATATTATTAAAGGCGTGTCTTGGGCGTGCCTAAGGCTCTAGGCTCATCAGGTTCAGAGGTTTGTGTCTCTGCGTGCTTTAATAACAGGTTCTCATTGGATGTCTCACCAAAGAGGTGAAGAAACTTTGTTATAGCTGTATGGAGCAAGGGTTGGTTTATTTCTCATTGGATGTTGTTTTGTTAAATACAGGTTCGGCTTCGCTTACTTTTGAAATTATAAAACCTCATCTATTAGTTTGCATTTCATAGCATTCATATACAAAAAGATCTCCCCAGGAAATTTTCTGCAATGAGGTATTTTTGTACATTGATGTTATGAAATGTAAATTTACAGAGATCTTTGTAATTTCAAAAGTAAGAAGGGTACATCATGTAATTATGCTAAATTCTAGGGGATTTTTGTAATAGTTTCTAATATTTCAATTAGAAACTTTTTTCTCACTCACCATCAATGATTTTTTTTTGCTGAGGTGAGCATGTCATCATATTTATTAAAATAGATTTTGAATTTCATAAATGTTATTACAACATGAATTTCATAAATATAAGCAATGGTGTAGGAGCCTATCCCGGCCGTTGCTTGTCTCAACCCGGCTCAAGATACAAGAAAAAAAATTAACCTAGCCAAAATTTATGATTGTCGCTCCACTCGCCCCCTTCAATCGAATTTTAAAGATGTTGAAGGTTACATTTTTTGGCTACTCGTATATTTGTTGGGACCGGACTGGTTAGGACCGGCTAAAGACTGGTCCCGGTGAGGATTGTTTCGGTCCCGGTGAGGACCGTTTCGGTCCCGGTGAGGATTGTTTCGGTCCCGGACCGGTTCCAGGGTTCCCAAGGGGTCCCCCTTTTCACCTCAAACACCGGTCTCAGACGGGGACTGGTAAAAGACTGGGACCGGTAAAAGACTGGTCTTTTACCGGTCCCGGTAAAACACCAATCTTTTACCGGTCCCGGTCTGGGACTGGAACCGGGACCGATCAAAAGATCGGTTCCCGTAAACAACTTTAAAAAGATCCGGTCTTTTGATTTAATTTTTGCATGATCTAGACAATAGATAGCGGTTATTATAATAACTGCTGTTTAAAGTTCTACATGACAAACTTTAGACAGCGGTTATTATAATAACCGCTGTTTATTCATAGATAAAATTTGCGAAAGCATATCCGGGCAAGTGTGGGTCTGCCCCTGCCATGTAACGGCTCTTTAAAGAGCTGTTACCCACATTTAATGGCAATTATGTGCCGGTTGGCGATGACTGCCACTAAATGTATTATTATTTATATTTTTAAATTTTTTTTATAAAATCTGATTTTTTTAAATAAAAAATTAAAAATCTATAAATACCCCCCTCTTATTCATACTTTTTCATCTCTATCTCTCTACTATTCACACTCTCATCCACTCTCAAGTCTCAAAAGACTTATTCTTCATTCATGCCATCGTCTGCGTCTGTCGAGCACGAGACAGTGGAACACCACAAGGCGGCGGTATGAGAGAAATTCGATAAAGTGCGGATCGACGGTGATTTGAAGATGAAGTGCAAACTTAGTGGGAAGCTAATGACTGTTGGCAGCAATACAACGCTCGTTCGACATGTGAAATCTTGTATTTCTAAACAAGCTCCGGAGTCTACCCAAGCTCGAATTTTGGCGACAGGGTATATTTGGACATACGACCAAGCTCGGCTGCGAGAGGACAAATGGAGAACTTCATCAAAAAGAGATTTTCATTCAGCCACTATGACGATGAAGAAATGACATCCTACATACATGAGGTACTCCAGCCTAGGGGTGCAAGTTGGGTTGAGCCGGCTCGAAAGTTCGATGAGCCGGCTTGAAAAAAGCTCGACTTGAGCTCGAGCCTGTAGAGCTCGAGCTCAAACTCGACGAGCTTGAGCTTGATTTCGAGCTTGAGCTCATCTAGTGTTGTTCATGAGTTCGCGAGTTTTTTATTTATATATTTTAAAAAAAAATTAAAAAATAAGAAAATAAAACTCATGAGTTAAAAAAACTCGCGAGCAGCTCGAGCTCGATATGCTGCCATTGAGCTCGAGCTCGAGCTGGGATAAATGAGCTCGTCGAGCTCGAGCTTGGAAATTTTGTCAAGCTCGACTCGAGCTCGTCTCGTTTGCACCCCTACTCCAGCCTAAATATCATCAGGTAAGTGGTTCTACAACTAGATGCGATGCTTTAGCAGCTTATATGCAAACTAAAGATTATTTAAAAAATTATTTTGAAACATTCGATGGTCGCGTTAGTTTAACGAGCGATGTCTGAACTAGCGGTATATTTGAAGGACATTCTTATATTTGCATTATTTGTCACTGGATCGATCTCAATAGTTGGGGACTAAATAAACGCATAATTTATTTTGAAGGAGAATATCCTCATACCAGTAAAGCTATTTATCAGGTTATTATTAAGTGTATTAGAGAATTTAAAATAAAAGAAAAAATTTTGAATATTTCTTTTGATAACGCTTCAAATAATGCGACCGCCATCAAATATTTGATTTCAGATTTGCAACTAATGTTATACGAAATTTTTTTCAGACATGTTGCGTCTGTTACGTTTTAAATTTAATTGTACAAGATATTTTGGTTTATATGAACAAGTATGTAATTAAAATACAAACTATGCTAAGAGTTATTTACAATTAAAAAAAAGAAAATAAGATTCTAAAAAATTTGTAATTTTACAAGGATTTTTTTTATTCCCATCTTATGATATGTTTGTACGATAGAAGTCGACTTATAAAATGCTAAAACGCGCTTTGTCATAAAAAGCCTTACTAATAGAATTTTATAATAGTGTAAAAGCACATGATTTATTCGCGTCGGATTGGGCCTTCCTCGAAGATTATGTAAATTTATTAGAATATTTTTATCGATTAACAACAATTTTATCTGGAGTTTATTATCCTATTTCCCCATTAATTATTGAAAATATTTTATTAATTATTGAAACGTTTAAAACATATAAAACAAACGAAATGTGACGTCCATTAATATTAGTAATGAAGGAATTTTTTTAAAATATTACGAAGAAATATCACCTATGTTTTCTTGTGCCCCAGCTTTAAACCCTTTAATGGGTGTGGACGAGGTAGAAAATTTTATAGAAGAAATTAATCGGAATTTAAATTTAAACTAATCGGCTAATGATTATGTTAATTTAGTGTTTCAAAATTTAATTCTTATTTTACTCGCTTTTATAATTATTATGATCAAATGTATGAATCACGGCCTCACGAAGAATTCACTCAACATAAAACAAAAGATATTTTAAAAAATAAACTTTTAGAATTAGGTTCTAGAAAAAACAACGAACATCAAGTATTTTAAATGAATTAGGTTTATATACCAAAACACAATTTCAAGATTATATGACCGCAATCGAAATAGAAAATTTTGATATTTTAAAATGGTGGAAATCTAAAACTAATGTATATCCTATTTTGGCTTTAATTACTTGTGATTTACTAATAATCCAAGCTAGTACGGTAGCTTTGGAGTCTGTGTTTTCTTTGAGTGGCAGGATTCTGAACGAACGAAGAAGTTATTTGAATGAAAAATCTTTGGAGATTTGCATTTGCTACAAACATCATTTGAATGCTATAAGGAGTAGGCAACATGTCTCGTCGATTGAAGATAATGAGTCCGAAGTAGAAGACGAGATGAATAACTTAAGTTTGGGTAGCGCACCGAAGAATAAGGAAGCAAAATGTATTTTATTTATCACTTTATTCCATTTTGAAATTTGAATGTAATTTTATTTTAATTTAAATGTAATTTTCATTTTATTTCATTTTAAATGTAATGTTATTTAAATTTTGTAAAAATGTAAAATGTAATGTTATCTAATTTTTAATAAAAACAAATTTTATTTCATTTTAAAATTTTATTTTTCATTTTGTAATTGGAAGTTTTAAATTTTTTTACCCTAAAAATTTAAAACTATATAAATAACTATATTTAATATTTAAATTTAATATAAATACAAAAAAGCTTTTTTAAAATAAAAAACGGTATCGGACCGGTTAGGACCGGCCCAGGACCGGTTAGGACCGGTCCGGGACATGAGGAAAACCGGTCCCGGATCGGGACTGGTTTGAGCGAGACCGGTCCGGGATCGGTCGGCCAAAAGACAGGTCTTTTAAAATTCCGGTCCAGGACCGGACCGCCAGTCTTTTTGTGCAAGGCTGGCTCAAAGCCTCAAATCAATCTTGTTTACATTAAGGCTCTGTTTGGCACGGTGGTGGTCATGAACATGAGGATTATATTGTCATCTGTTAACACTCACCTAAAGAACTTCATCCACCTTTATGTTCAAACGAATGATATTTGTTAGGTGATCCTTAACGAATGATGGTTTACCCAAGTGTTTACTGTAAATGTATATTTGGACAATAATGTGCTCTGAGCCCTTAATGGGTCGGTTCGGATAGGGAGATATCTGATATCCGTTTGGGACCTAGGGTTTGTCTATATAAACCCCCGCTAGGGGTAACGGATAGTGTGTTCCACTCTTACATTCTCAAAACAGCCCTAGTTGCTCGTTCTTCCATGCATGAGCTCTCCTCCGCTGGAAATCATGAAGCCGTCGCGCCTACCCTAGCGATGCCAGATCGCGCCTACCCTAGCGACGCCAGATCGCGCTTCTCCCTCTGCCGCCTTTGAAGAAGCCGTACCTCGCCCCGCTCTTCCGTCTCCAGTCACAAATCTAGGTTTTGCCTAGATCTGTCGATAAAAGGAGTTGTCACTGCCTAGAGCATAAAACTTCTCCGTTACTACATCTCTAAAGTCAGCCTCCTGGTGGTCCTGATCGCCGTTTCTCAGTTTCGTGGAGAGGAGAAGAGATACTCGACGAATCGATGAGTCCCTGAGTGATCCTGACGATTTTTTTCGTCGTGTATTCTCGTGATCTCTCGACAAATTAACAAGGTTTCGATGAATTTTGTCGAGACTTTTAGATTTCTCTCGACGATTTGACTTCGTTCGTCGAGTTTTTCCCGACGAAGTCACGACTTTCTCTCGACGAATTCTTCCATAGTGATCTCAGCGAGTCAGCTTGTTCTCGATGAATTCAGTCAGAGAAGTTTTTCGACATTTTCAAATGTTCTCAACGAATTCAGTTAGAGAAGTTCGTGAACAAGTATCTGTGTGAACCAAAATGATGAAAGGGTCCAACTTTTTCTCTTCGGTTCCGATGATCAAATTTGAAAAGTTCACTGCCACGGAGTTCAACGACTGGAAGCTGAATACTCAATTTGGAATAAAGTACCTGAATGTGTTCTACACTGTTCAATATGATCGTGTTAATTTCATTGGGACTGACGAAGAGACACAGTGGATCACAAATGAGGAATTCTGTCGCGATTACTTGCTGAATTGTCTTTCTTCCAGCCTGGCCAAGACTTATATCAAGTTAGAGACTGCCAAGATCTGAAATGCTTTGGAGGAGCACTTTAGACAGGAGAAGGATCTGTCAAAGGCTCATCTGGTGGATAAGTTCCACGCATTCACGTTCGACGAGGAAAAAATCATTCTTCCGCAGGTATCCGAATTTGAAAATTTCATAGACTATCTGCACAGTGAAAATATTACTTTGTCGGACAGTTTTGTTGTGAGCACGATAATCTATAAGCTGCCTTTCACATGGTACAACTTTAAAAAGGAAATGTACCGCAAGAAGATGCAGGTTGGTCTGAATGACCTCAAGTGTTTCATACACATTGAGGATGAAAACAGGACTAAGCACGCATTAGAAGTTGTTAGCAAACAAAAAAGTTGCGGCTAACATGATTTCCAGCTTTAAACACACGTCTAACCCTCGAAAGACCAAACGTCTTACAGTAGCCCCAATGTTGCAGGCCTTAGTAAAAAAATTAAGAAGTTTAAGGGCAAATGCTTCAACTGCAATAAGTGGGGACACAATACATCTGATTGCAAGTTACCTAAGAAGGAGAGAACTAGGGCACCACAAGATGGCAACCTTACAATATGGTTAGTCTCGCTGAGCCATCCAACTTTATTACTATAGTTGGACATGTAAAGGCTAACACTGTGTGGTTCCTGGATTCGGGGGCAATGTGCCACGTTTGCAACAACGCTAATTTGATGACAAGGCTCACTGATGTGAAAGAGTCCATGACTGTTGCAAATGGCGAGATGACTGACGTCGCGAAGGTGGGGAATGCAACTCTACTGCTCTCTTCAGGTAAGACTTTAACTCTAAAAAATGTTAAGTTTATTCCTTCACTAGCTACTAATATAGCGTCCATAAGTTTGTTGTGTGATGTTGGTATGCCCTTTACCTTATATAGCGGTAGAGTAACACTGTCAGTTAACTCTTACTATTTTGGATATGCCTACGTCAAAAATAGAATGTATCATCTTAGTCTAGCAAATGAAATAGTTCAATCGAACTTAGTTAACCCTAAGACTCTACATGAGAGACAAGGAAATGTAAACTATAAGAAAATGTTCCAAGTAGCTAGAACTCACCTGATCACCCTAGACACTACAAATCAACTTGAGAAATGTGAAGTGCATGTTCTGACTATGATCACTTGGAAACATTTTAGTGCGATTACTAGGAGCACAACACAACTAGAGCTAATACATTATGATATTTGTGACTTCAAAAGTTTTGTCACTAGAGGGTAAAGAAAGTATATGATCACCTTTATTGATGTTTGCTCTAGGTTTTGCCATATTTATCTCCTTAAAATTAAAGATAAAGCGTTTGAAAATTTTTGTCTTTCCAAAACCGGGGTAGAAAACCAGCTTGATATGAAAATCAAAAGATTTAGAAGTAATAGAGGAGGTGAATACATGTCCAGTGAGTTCAAGTGCTTCTTTTCCTCTCAATGCATTATGACAGAAACCACTACTCCTTACTCACCACAATCTAATGGTATAACTGAGAGAAAGAATAGAACGTTAACAAAAATGTTGAACTCTATGCTCCTCAGTGCAGGCATGTCTTCCGCTGATTGGGGAGAAGCAGTGTTAACTGCAAATCACATTCTGAATAAAGTCTCTCATGCTAAGTTAGAGGTTACACCTTACGAGCTTTGGTTTAAGAGACCTTTATCTTTAACCAGACTTAGGACCTAAGGCTGCATAACATATGTTAGGGTTCCTGACCCTAGAAGGTCTAAGGTTGGACTTATGACCAACACATGTGTCTACTTAGCTTGTGCTGAATATAGTGCTGCAGATATAAGTGAGATATCCCAGCAGCCACACCAAACTGATATGAACCAGGGTGGGGGGTAGTTTTGACAGCTAATAAAAATTAGATCTTTTAAAATAAATGTGGCGTGAGGGTTTTCACAGGCTATTTTAAACCGATAAAAAATAACCTAAGCGTCGCAAACTCTCGTAAGGTCACCGCACACGCGTACTAGCGTCATGAATCTCCATTCCACTGACACAAGAATTAATTGGTGGCATGCACGTGTAACAAAAATAACGGTAATCAGGAGATCTGATTAGTTAGAGCAAGCTCTAATAACCAACTACTCATTTAAATGCTTGAGCACAAAATAACTAGAGATTGGAAGCTAGGAGATTGAGAGGTATACTATAGGACGAGTGACAACAGCTGATCGGTCTTCTAGTAGGTGAAGTAAGGAGCATGTAATCCCCGACGGTACTCTGAACCCCAAAGTTGGGACTGTCGGGGTTGGCCAGAGGTTGGTGACTGGTCGGGAGGAGGAGTGGAAGGGGCTTGGCTGAGGAGCTGTCTTCGGGTTTGGAACAGCGGCCACGATCGTCCAAGACAGGAAGAAGACGTACTTGAAGGTGCCCAGGCGAGCTAGATCTGCCGAATGGCAATGCTGGAGGCGGCGTCGGGGCCCAAGAGGAGCTCTGGCAGCAACGTAGGATGCAGACGAAACTCTATCATGCGACGACGGATCTGGACGGAAGGTTCGATGGTGGGTTGAGCGACGAACAAAGCTCGATCGGATTTAGGACTTGCAAGGAGAGCTCGCCTCCCCCTTGGGGAGGACTCCAACGGCAACGCCGATGCTGGATGGGGTGGAGAAAGGGAAATAGAGATGGCATCGGCTTCTGTCCAGCAGGGAGAGAAGGCGGGAGGTGTGCGCTGGAAAAAGACCGACCGAAACCTAAAAGGATCGATCAATTCTATTTCCCAATTGACTGTGAACAGCGACTACCATAATCTTTTATAGATGAGTTTATGGTTTTGATTCAGGGGTTTTGACAAGTGTAGGATTTTGGGTTAATTTGGAGATGGGCTTTTATTGGGCTGAAAGGACACATATGACTTGATAAAATAGGGGCATGGTTTCAGATATTTCTCATTTAGAACCTCATTTTCTATTTTGAAAAAACAATAAAATTTGTAATAAAATAGATAATTATTATAAGCTTGCCCTAAGCTAATCTACCGCCTAAATACCGAACCTATGCATTTAGGGTCTCATTGGCCGGTCACACCAACAAAACAAACAAAATTGCGCGAATAACATGCGCAATACCAAATAACACTTAGGCGCTTATAACACGCGCCATACAAATCAATGCTACACAATAATCTAAAAAATTGCGCAAAAGCGTGCACTACAATAATAAAAGAAATATGCAATAATAAAAACAATAACGACGTGACGCGGGTTGCATCAATTCTCCCGGGGATTTAAAGAGCTCGACCCTGATGAGACTCGATGTACCCTGTAGTTAGAAAGTCCAAGCATCGATCGGAGAAATGCTACAAAATCCTGTTGATGCTGTCACTGGGACCCAAAACATGGAAGTAATCTCTCATCCCAAAAGCTCGTAATATATTAGTCAAAATTTCAGGCCAAATATTTAATTAAACAGTAATTATTAGAGCATGCAGAGGATGATAAGGGTGATGCGTGAAGAAAATAAGGGGCATAGGAAAAAACTGGAAACAATAGCAAGATAGAAAGAAAAGCAGGAGGCAAGCGTGATCCACCAGTGGAATTATTATTTCATAACGCATCATACGCTCGCCCGATAGACACATACGAATGTTTTCTAGACCAAGATCGTCTATCGTCATGATTTCACCCGTCAACGTCCCACTCGAGTCACAAAATTTTAAGAAGATCCCAATTTTATTGTATAAAATTTTCCATAAAAACCTTTGAAGCGGGTGTCCCGATGGGGAGTAAAAAATCTAAGTATCGTCTTGACTCCCTCAAGACTACCAAACCTAGAATTGTTAGAACTCAAACAGTAGCGATGTGGTGACTCAACGTGTGCGCCTAAAACCAAAGGGAAGTATCACGAACATAAGGTGTGCTCACTAAAGATAAAATCCACATAAGGTGGCGACCCTAATGGCACTAGCGAGGGTCCACCAAGCACAACGTATGTGGGCTCAAGGGTTTGTGCCGGTAGTGTGCTAAGAATGTCAGGACATATGACGAACAATTCCAGGTCACCTAAGCTGAGGATATCATCACTAGCCAACTCCTCCCCGGGGAGAAGAGAGAGCGGCGATGTGTCATCTGAGGGGAGAAAACACCACTAATAATTTTTTCTGAAAGCGGGGGCTCAGAAAAAAGCTCGGCAACTAAAGGATGTGATGTAGTGTGAGGAAGATGACTATCAAGTGGATCTATGAGTTCAGTAAGAGTGATAAAAGTAGGAGGAAGCTCTTCTTCCTGGAGTAGGGGATCGGGAAGAAACTCCTCAGTGGAAGGGAGTGATATGGCGGAGCCACGACTTCAACCGAAGTGATTAAAATAGGAGGAAGCTTTTCTTCCTTGAGCAGGGGAGCAGGAAGAATCTCTTTGACTGGAGTGCGTGTCACGGTGGGAGTGGGTGGGGCTAAGGCGCTCGTTGTGAAACTAATGAGATGTGGAGGACTATCGAAACACCTAACCTTGGGTTCCAGTTGTTGGTGTTACCATTATTATCTGGAAGTGATCAAGCATGTGGCCTCACTACAACCCCAGTATGAGCCTATCAGGGCCACACATAAGATTGTGGAGAAATCGAGAGATTGGATTTGTATGATATAGCTTATATAATGAGTTGAAAAGACTTAGTTCAGCCTAGCTTAATGACGTCGAGTTCGTTGAGACCAGTCAACGCTTTCGTCGAGTTTAGCATTAACTCGTCGAATAACGGCGTTGAGTGTGCTGAGTATATTCAATGATTCATCGAGTCAAACTGTTGTTCGACGAGTATGACACTTAAGCGTTATGTGTATTGACTATACCCGGCAATTCGTTGAGTCAAGGTGTTGATTCGATGAGCCTGGATCTCAGGCATTGAGTGCGTTGAGCTCACTCAACGCCTTCATCGAGTAATGGGTTACTTGAAGAATCTGGCACTTAAGCGTTGAGTGCACTCAACGCCATTCGACGATTCATCGGGTATGGCGCAGAAAACGTTGAGAGCGTTTAGTCCACTCAACGCCTTCACAGATTCAAGTGTTGAGTCTGCTGGGGATGGCGTTGAGTTCGTCGTGTATCTTATGGATACTCGATGATTCATCGAGTATAAGATAATCCTCGACGATTCATCGTATATGCCATGGATACTTGACGATTCGTCGAGACAAGGGTTGTCTGGCCAAAATTCTAGATTCTAAGTCTCGAGTCTGCGGATAGCGGGGAAACTGTTTTATTTATTCCTTGGGTATAAATAGGAAGTTTTAGGGTTTCTACAAAAGGCGATCATTATTTCTCAGCACACGAGCCGCACTGTGCGAAAAAACGGAAGCCCTACAAGACCGACGAAAGCGTTCCGCCGATCCCGCCGCCATCGCCGATCCCGATCCCGGTTAGTGTCTCCATCGCCTCTCCTTCAACAGATCTAGCAGTCTGTAGAGGCGTGAATATACTTTCTGCGCTCAGGACTCGAGCCGCTTAGTGTCCGGCTGATTTTTCTGGAGCATCTTGGTTGAGTATAGACTCAATCCCTCAAAGACAATTTTATTTACAACAAGTTTTACTTCTTGATTCATGAATATTGCCAGATCCGAATTCTTTGGGCTTTTCTTGTTCATTATTTCCGATGCACACAAGTGTTGTGTCATGTAGAAAACCCCAACACCAGTATGTGATATGAAGTGTAGAGGTATGTAGGAGCAGCATAATGTGTGCGTGTTGTCGTCTCTAGGTTGTGAACAGAGATGCACAACCCACTCAGATTCTACTTGAGTTCTGCAGTGACGAACTCAACGGCTTTCCGCAAAACTTTAATACGCGCCTCTAATCGTCCATTTTTTTTAAAAAAGGAAATTTCTAAACTTAAAATTTTAAAATGACCGGCGCTCGGTTATCCCAAGATAGGAGTGAGATATCCCATCAACCAAACCAAACTGATGTGAACCAGGGTGGGGGTAGTTTTGACAGCTAATAAAAATGAGATCTCTTAAAATAAATGTGGCGTAAGGGTTTTCGTGGGCTATTTTAAACCGATAAAAAATGGCCTAAGCGTCGCAAACTCTCGTAAGGTCACCGCACATGCGTACTAACATCATGAATCTCCATTCCACAAGCATAAGAATTAATTGATGACTTGCACGTGTAACAAAAATAATGGTAATTAGGAGATCTGATTAGTTAGGGCAAGCTCTAATAACCAACTACTCATTTAAATGCTTGAGCACAAAATAACTAGAGATTTGAAGCAAGGAGATTGAGAGGTATACCATAGGACGAGTGACAACGGCTCATCGGTCTTCTGGAAGGTGGAGGAAGGAGGATGTAATCCCTGACGGTACTCTGAACCCCAAAGTTGGGACTGTCGGGGCTGGAGAGAGGTTGGTGAATGGTCTGAAGGAGGAGTGGAAAGGGCCTAGAGGAGGAGCTGACTGCGGGTATGTAACAGCGACCACGATCGTCCAGGACAAGAATAAGGCATACTTGACGGTGCCCAGGCGAGCCGGATCTGCCGAATGGCAATCCTGGAGGCGGCGTCGGGCCCCAAGAGTAGATCTGGGGGCAACATAGGAGGCAGACAAAACTCTACCAAGCGGCGACGGATCTTGACAGAAGGTTCGGCTGTGGGTTGAGCGACGAACAAAGCTCGATCTACTTTTGGACTTGCAAGGAGAGCTCGCCGCCCCTTGGGGAGGAATCTAGCGGCAAGGCCGATGCTGGACGTGGTGGAGAAAGGGAAGGGGAGATGGCGTCGACTTCCGTCGAGCAGGGAAAGAAGGCGATAGGTGCGTTGAAAAAAGACCGACCGAAACCTAAAAGGATCGATCAATTCTATTTCCCAGCTGGCTATGAACAGCGGCTACCATAAGCTTTTATAGATGAGTTTAGGGTTTTGTTGAGGGGTTTTGATAAGTGTAGGATTTTGGGTTAATTTAGAGATGGGCTTTTATTGGGCTGAAAGGAGACATATGACGTGATAAAATAGGGGCATGATTACAGATATTTCTCATTTAGAACCTCATTTTCGATTTTGGAAAAATATTAAAATTTATAATAAAATAGATAATTATTATAAGCTTGCCCTAAGCTAATCTACTGCCTAAATACCATACCTATGCATTTAGGTTCTCATTGGCCGGTTACACCAACGAGCTAAACAAAATTGCGCAAACAACATGCGCAATACAAAATAATACCCAGGCGCTTATAACACGCGTCATACAACTCAACGCTACACACTAATCCAAAATATTGCGCAAAAGCGTGCGCTACAATAATAAAAGAAACGTACAATAATAATAATAACGACACAACGTGGGTTGCATCAATTCTTCTGGGGTTGAAAGAGCTCGACCCCGACGAGACTCAATGTAACCTGCAGGTAGAAAGTCCAAGCGTCGATCGGAGAAATGCTGCAAACTGTCCTGCTGATGCTATTGCTGGGACCCAAAACCTGGAAGTAACCTCTCATCCCAAAAGCTCGCAATCCATTAGTCAAAATTTCATGCCAAATATTTAAATAAGCATTAATTATTAGAGCTTGCATAGGATGACAAGGGCGGTGTGTGAGGAAAACATGGAGCATAGGAGAAAGTAGGAAACAATAGAAGGATAGAAAGAAAAGCAGGAGGCAAACGTGATCCACCAGTGTAATTATTATTTCATAATACATCATATGCTAGCCCAATAGACACCTACGAACATCTGCTAGACTAGAATCGTCTATCATCATAATTTCACCTGTCAACGTCCCACTCGAGTCACAAAATTTTAAGAAGATCCCAATTTTACCGTGTAAAATTTTGCTTAAAAAACCTTTGAAGCGAGTGTCCCGATGAGGAGTAAAAAATCTATGTATCAGCTTGACTCCCTCAAGACTACCAAACCTAGAATTGTCAGAACTCAAATGGTAGCGATGTGGTGACTCAACGTGTGCGCCTAAAACCAAAGGGAAGTGTCGCGAACAAAAGGGGTGCTCACCAAAGAAAAAATCCACATAAGATGGCGAATCAAATGGCACTAGCGAGTGTCCGCCAAGCACAACGTCTGTGGGCTCAAGGGTTTGTGGCGGTAGTGTGCTAAGAAGTTCAGGACATATCACGAATTAGTCTAGGTCACCTAAGCTGAGGATCTCATCACTAGCCAACTCCTCCTCAGGGAGAAGAGAGAGTGGCGATGTGTCATCCGAGGGGAGAAACACACCACTAATAAGTTTTTATGAAAGCGAGGGCTCAGAAAAATGCTCGACAACTAAAGGATGTGATGTAGTGTGTGGAAGAAGACTATCAAGTGGATCCTCGAATTCAGTGAGAGTGATAAAAGTAGGAGGAAGCTCTTCTTCCTAGAGCAGGGGCTCGGGAAGAAACTCCTCGATGGAAGGGAGTGATATGGTGGAGACACGTGGAGCCATGACTTCAACCAAAGTGATAAAATAGGAGGAAGCTTTTCTTCCTTGAGTAGGGGCTCAGGAAGAATCTCTTTGACTTGAGTGCGTGTCATGGTGGGAGTGGGTGGAGCCAAGGCGTTCTTCGTGAAACTAACTAGATGTGGAGAACTATCGAAACACCTAACCTCGGGTTCCACTATGTAATATGAAGTGTGGAGGTATGTAGGAGCAGCATAATGCGTTCGCATTGTTGTCTCTAGGTTGTGAACAGAGGTGCACAACCCACTCAGATTCTGCTTGAGTTTTACAATGACGAACTCAACTGCTTTCCGCAAAACTTTAATACGCGCATCTAAATCGTTCATTTTTTAAAACGGAAATTTCTAAACTTAAAATTTGAAAACGGTCGGCGCTTGGCTATCCCACGATAGGAGTGAGTTATCCCATCAGCCACACCAAACTGATGTGAACAAGGGTGGGGATGAGGGTAGTTTTGACAGCTAATAAAAATGATATCTTTTAAAATAAATGTGGTGCGAGGGTTTTCACTAGCTATTTTAAACTGATAAAAAAAGACCTAAGCATCGCAAACTCTCGTAAGTTCACCGCACACGCATACTAACATCATGAATCTCCATTCCACAAGCACAAGAATTAATTGGTGGCATGCACGTGTAAGAACAATATCTGCAATCAGGAGATCTGATTAGTTTGGGCAAGCTCTAATAACCAACTACTCATTTAAATGCATGAGCACAAAATAACTAGAGATTGGAAGCGAGGAGATTGAGAGGTATACCATAGGACAAGTGACAATGACTCATCGGTCTTCTTGAAGGTGGAGGAAGGAGGATGTAATCCCCGGCGGTACTCTGAACCCCAAAGTTGGGACTGTCGGGGTTGGCCAGAGGTTGGTGATTGGTCTGGAGGTGGAGTGGAAGGGGCCTGGCAGAGGAGCTGATTGCGGGTATGGAACAGCAGACACGATTATCCAAGACAGGAAGCAGGCGTACTTGACGGGTCCCAGAAGAGCCAGATCTGCCGGATGGCAATGCTGGAGGTGGCGTCGGGGCCGAAGAAGAGCTCTGGCGGCAATATAGAAGGCAGACGAAACTATACCAGGCGGAGGCAGATCTGGATGGAAGGTTTGGCGGTGGGCTGAGCAACGAACAAAGCTCGATTGGCTTTGGGACTGGCAAGGAGAGCTCGCCTCCCCTTGGTGAGGACTCTAGCGGCAAAGCCGGTGCTGGACTGGGTGGAGAAAGGGAAGGGAAGATGGCGTCGGTTTATGTCAAGCAAGGAGAGAAGGCAGGAGGTGTGTGCTGGAAAAAGACCAACCGAAACCTAAGAGGATCGATCAATTCTATTTCCCAGCTGGCTGTGAACAGTGGCTACCATAAGCTTTTATAGATGAGTTTAGGGTTTTTATTCAGGGGTTTTGATAATTGTAGGATTTTGGGTTAATTTGGAGATGAGATTTTATTGGGCTGAAAGGAGATATATGACTTGATAAAAGAGGGGCATGATTTCAGATATTTCTTATTTAGAACCTCATTTTTTATTTTGGAAAAACAATAAAATTTATAATAAAATAGATAATTATTATAAGCTTGCCCTAAGCTAGTCTACCGCCTAAATACCAGACCTATGCATTTTGGGTCTCAATGGCCGGTCACACCAACGAGCCAAACAAAATTATGCGAACAACACGCGCGATACAAAATAACACCCAGGCACTTATAACATGCGACATACAACTCAACGCTACACAATAATAAAAAAAATTACGCAAAAGCGTGCACTACAATAATAAAAGAAACATGCATTAATAATAACAATAACGACGTGACGCGGGTTGCATCAATTCTCCGGGGGTTGAAAGAGCTCGACCCCGACGAGACTCGATGTAACCTACAGGTAGAAAGTCCAAGCGTCGATCGGAGAAATGCTGCAAATTGTCCTGGTGATGCTGTCGCTGGGACCCAAAACATGAAAGTAACCTCTCATCCCAAAAGCTTGCAATCCATCAGTCAAAATTTCATGCCAAATATTTAAATAAATAGTAATTATTAGGGCTTACAGAGGATGACAAGGGCAGTGTGTGAGGAAAATATAGGGAATGGGAAAAATAGGAAACAATAGCAATATAAAAAGAAAAGCAGGAGGCAAGCGTGATCCACAAGTGGAATTATAATTTCATAGCGCATCATACGTTCGCCTGATAGACACCTACGAATGTCTGCTAGACCAGGATCGTATATCATCATGAATTCACCTGTCAAAGTCCCACTCGAGTCACAAAATTTTAAGAAGATCCCAATTTTATCGTGTAAAATTTTCCATAAAAAACCTTTGAAGGTGAAAGTGAGGGTAAGATCTACCTTTACTCTAGAGGGGGGGAGGGGGGGGGGAGTTAATAGAGTATATTAAAATAATTTTCCAAATTAAAAATTATTTGCAGTGGAAGACTTGATTTAAGTATAGGTGTAATGTGCTTGCAGTAAGTAAAAAACTAAGAAAGCAAGAAAACAAAAAACACAGCACACATCAAAGCAAAAACACAGCAAACCAGATGACACAAGGATCTATAGTGGTTCCCCAATCAACCTGGGTACATCCACTCTTCTACCACCCTAGGTAGGAATCTACTGTAGGAATAGTTGATCAGGTGTCCTGGAAACCAATGAGCTTTTGATAAGGTGCTCAAAAACCAAAACAGATTTTTTGATCAGGTGTCTTGCCACCACTAAGTTTTGACCAGGTCTCAGAAACCAACCACAAAACTTTTGAAGGGAGTTTTGGGAAACCCTTTTACAGTAGAGTACGGAAAAAAAAAGAGTTGTTGTTCTTCTCTGTCAACAGTCTATGAGAAGACTAGTGGATTGATGTTGTCAAAGCTCCCCCTGAGATTTGCAATTGTTCAAGAAGAGAAGCTTTGCTTAGGGTGATAGGCCTTCAGTATGTTGAAGATCTACAGCAAAGAATGATTTCAACAAAGGTTGAAATGTGATGTGTCTGGAGTCCTTGATTGATAAAGCCTTTGAACACTTGAATCAAAAGAGATCCTGAAAGAATAGATGAATTCTTTTATGTGTATTGATCTCCTGTACTGTTGTATTCTTTGTGTTCTGTATGAATTCTAACTCAGTAATCCTGTAGACTTGTGTCTCAAAAATCTTGATTGATATCTCTTCTATGTTTCTCAAATGATTTTGAAGAGATATATTAAAAATCAGTCTTCTAGATAGCCATTGACCAGTCATAAATGACTTCCTTAAATTAAATTTGTCTCTAGAGGAAAGTCTTAAGAGACATTCCTTTTTGTCTTCCTTGAAACTTGCTCCAGATTAGTTGAAACGGCTACATAATCCTTTGAAATAAATGCTGATAATAAATAAGATTGAATTCCATAACTGATTGAATTTGAATTCCTGAAAATCGTCGATCTCTTCAGAAAAGCGTCGATCTGAGCTCGACTAACGTCGACCTGAGCTCAGACACAGAAGCTAGACTGAAAACAGAAATCGTAGATCTGAGCTCAACTATCGTCGACCTGAGCTCAGAGATTGGACTTTGGATAGAGACAGAAATGTCGATCTGAGATCGGAGATCGTCGAACCGAGTTTGATGACTCGTTGAACTGAGCTCAGAGATAGTCGAACTGAGTTCGATGCCTCGTCGATCTGAGCTCGACGAAAGTTGTCCTAGTCTTCAACACTTGAATTCTGATCTTAGAAGGTCTTGGGGCAGCTTCCAAACCTAAGTTCTAACCCTTAGACTCATTCTAATTGACCTTTAAGACTATACAACAAGGTCAAAACAATTTCCTAAGGACATAGTGATCCTTGCCCAAATTAATAATAGGGTGTTCCAACAATCTCCCCCTATTTGGGTTAGGATTACTATTTATAAGACATAGGAATAAAAAAGCATATAAGTAGAAACAAAAGCAAATACAACATAACAGAAGAATGAATTTACA
Organism: Platanthera zijinensis; assembly: GCA_039513925.1. NCBI lineage: Eukaryota > Viridiplantae > Streptophyta > Magnoliopsida > Asparagales > Orchidaceae > Platanthera > Platanthera zijinensis. The sequence goes on along the minus strand of CM077084.1, from coordinate 67,720,378 downwards.
GCATTGCAGAAGCACAAATAGAATCACAGCAGACAATCAGAATTAGATATATATATTGTCAGCTTACACAGTTACTCCTTATCTTTTCTCTTTTTGAATAAGATTTCTCTGTTTGGATTGAGAGCTTCCTTCTTGGATCTCATGTCATCAGCAGCACCTAGAGAGGTTTGAGATTTAGGTCTGGGAACCACAGCCTCTGGGTGCAGCTTCATATAGCTTTCTGGATCAAAGAATTTTCTGGATGAGTATCTTTCTAGTTCCTTCTTTCTTTGCTCAGATAAGGTTGTGATGTTTGAAGTGTCTTTTCCTTGTTCTCTTGACTTCTTTATCTGATCCAAAACAGCTAGCTCTTTCATTCTGGGAGTCCAAGCTAGTGGATTATTTTCTGGATTTTCAAAAGGGACATGAGGTTCATATCTATTCATTGTATCATTAGAAGGAGTTCTTGAAGCAACAATATCTTTCAGCTTATAAGGGAAAGGACCAGAAGTTGAGTCAATGAGTCCTTGTCCTTTCCTTTGATATGGATGTTGTCTAGATTGATCTCTGGAGTATACTTTATAATCTCTTTGGCTTCCTCTGTACTGACCTCTTCTTGATTGATAACCTCTATGTTGATATGCTCTTGATTGAGATCTGTCTTGAGATTGAGAGAAGCTTTGATTTGCGGCAGATGAGATCTGAGAAGCAGAACCTCTACCAGTTCTTGTATCTGGAGGAGGAGGAGGAGGATTAAAATGAGAAGATCCTTTATCATACTTATCATACTTCCTCTTTTTCTTCATGGCCTTGAGCTGGTTCTTTGAATATTGCATCCAGGGTTCAGAGATGGGGCAATCATGCAGAATATAGTATGGAATATCATTGTCATCTTTCACTTTCTCTGGAGGTACCCTCTTCAATGCTTTGCTTCTAGCTTTCCTCTTCTTTGCAATGGTTGCATAGGAGTCATCAGAATCAGTTTGGAATTTGTCACTGTCTGAACTCTAAGGATTGTCATACAGTTCATCAATCCTTTTAATGTATTTCTTTTGTTGTTTTGATTGATCAGTAGAAATAACAGCAACAACAGTAGTAGTGATAGAAGCAGCGCTAACAGATACATCAAGAGCAGCAAGCTCAGCAATAGCAGAAACAATTGGGGGCAATAAGAGCAACAGAAATAGAAACTTCAACAGCAGATTCTGGAACACCATCATCAGTAGCAGCAGGTTCTGAAACAACATCATCAGTATCCACAACATCAACAGAAAGAATACTTTCCACAGCCTTGAAGGACTTAATATATGAGGAAATCAGGTTGGGCTCACAGCTGGCAATAGGAGCAATGGCCTTAGTGAGATCTTCAACTTCCTGAGCTGGAAGACAGCTGAAGTGAAGTGTATCAAAAACTGATAACAGTGACCTGAGGTCAACTGTTAGAACTGGAACTGAAGCTGTAACTAGAATCTCTGGCAGGAAATCTTCTGAGGCAGGCACCATCTCTTCTTCATGAGGCATCTCCCCCTGCCTAGATTCAATAGATACTGGATCAAGGCACCCCATAGAAGGGATTGCCTGAGGAGGAGAAAGGGAAGAGAGCCTGGCAGATAACTCCTGGAGGGATTTCAGGAGTGGAGCCATGGAGGTCTCCAGCAGGAGTGCTAGCCTGGGAGCTAACATCCCATACAGCCTATCTGCTAGGGCAGGAAGGTCTACTTGCTCAAGTGAAACTTGAGTAGAGGTAGAGGAGAGAGTGACAGAGATTGGTGTAGAAGGGGCTGCAGATATGGTAATAGAGGATGTGGATGGTTGAGAGATGGGAATGGTGGAGATGGAAGTTATTGGAATTGAAATGGATTGGGTGAAAGATGGTTATGCAAGAATGTCTTGAAGTAGTTGTTGGTAGGAGGTAGAGGATGATAGGAGATCAAGAGGTGAGGAATGGGAATCATCCATGCAGGAATCATCTAGTAGACTGAATGATGGAATGAATGAGGTAATGTCTAGGGGTGGATAATAATGTAGGGGATGAAAAAAGTCTTCAGTTGTTGCAGGTGGTGGTGAAGGAGTTGATAGTGGAGATGAGATGGTGATGGGGGAGGAGATTGAGGTGGTGATGGTGGATGAAGGAATGGTAGAAGAAACAATGGGTGGAGATGGTGGAGATGAGGAGGAGGCGGACAATTCTTCCAATGGGGCAGTTGCCTGTGGGGAAGTGACCTGAACAGTCCTGGTGCCTGAAGTTGAGATAGCTGCAGGAGCTCTGCTTGGTTTGACAATCTGCCTGTTCCATTTTCCAAATAGGGCACAGGACAACCTCTTAGAGGCATTAATGTGCATACCACTGGACACAAGCAACTAAGGGCACCTGTTATGCAAAAACAGCCCTAGTATCCTCCCAAAATTAACAAAATTCTTATTCACCTTTTTCTTGATTAAATCAAAGAAAATCTCTCCCCAATTCAAATGTTTCTTATCCACTAAAGCAGCCATCAAACAGAATTGATACCATGAAATGGTATCATGAGCAGAATGCTTGGCTAATAGCACCTTTCCCACAACATCAACTAAAAATCTATATTCAACTGACAGATTCTTTTTAAGCAGTTTATTAGGGTTTGCTGCAGAGTGACCCATTCTATCAAGCATACTTGCAAACCCTTCTCCAGATAGCTCAACAGAATCATGCCCAGTGCTCAATTGAAAAACTTCTGTAAGGAGGGCAGGAGTTAGGGATACCTGAGTACCGGCTATTGTACCAATTATGCACTACTAGAAAATTGGCTTTTAGCCACGATTTATTTGCCACGGATTCAAATTTGTGGCTAATAACTGAGTATTAGCCACGGCTCTTTATTCGTGGCTAATGATCAACTATTAGCCACGGCCTTACTCAAATCGTGGCTAAAAATAAAACATTAGCCACGACCATCAAAATTTCGTGGCTAACAATTTATTATAGGCATGTAATAAAAAAAAACTCTTATATATAATTATATAATAGTTAATTGATATTAGGTCATCTGCAAATCGAGCCCGACCTCAGCCGCCATTCTCTTTCGCGATTCCCGCACGGAGCTCCGTCCCCTCTCTATTCATGGCCCGGCCCTAGTCGAGCCTTCTCTGTTCTCCGGCGAGCCACCTATGTTCTCCGACGAGCCCCTACTGCAAATTTTTCTGACTCATTTCCTCTCCTCTCTACTCGCATCTTCTCTAACCCTAAACCTCAGCCATTAATCTCCCCCATTTCTGCCGACCGCGAGATCCACTCGCCTGTTCTGCTGACCGATGACCGACGACCAACGTCACCGCAACTCTGCTTTTCCTCCGGCCGACGGCCCCTTGCAACCTCGCTATTTATGCCGACCACCAGCCCTCTCCTTCACGATAGCTCTGCGTCGGCGTGCAAGTTGTAGGCGTGCAAATTACTCGGCCTGCAAGTTCCTGACCATCCCGGCTACTCATCTCACCAGTGTTTTGAAGATTTTTCTCCCTTCAACGACGTGCAAGTTTCTTGCCCCTCCCTTCCCCGAAAGGCCCCGATCCATTTGTAAGTAAATTGACCTCTTTTACTTAGTGACAAGAAGAAAATATACACATGGATCTGGAATGGCTCAAGTTTGGCTTCCATTTTTTTTAAAAATAGTTTCCCCCCATTTTGATGATGACTTAACATTGTTTTTTCTGTATTGAAGATGTTTGATATTTCCCCTTAGAAGAAATTATATTGCCAGATAGTAAGTCCTATGGGGTTCATAAGAATATCATTTAGAAATTCTCTATCCTCGCAGTAAGAGTGGCATATGGAAGCATAGTTGTCGCAAAGGTTTACACTACATCATATATGCATGAGATAGGAGATCAAATGCACATTTTCTTTTATTCACATAAACACCATGAGATGATGCATAAATCACAAGTCCTAAAAAGCATCTTAACTTGCCAGGGAATTTTATATGCTCTTGATTTTTTCATTCATTCATCTAAACATTTCCATTTATTACGTGAACACTTGAAATGCATATATGACAGTCGAAATTCCAAATTTCATAAATTTTAAATTTAAGTTTCAAGTTTGTATAAAAATGAACATCTTGCATAATTTTGCTCAGCAATTTAAAAGGTCCTTAATCATTCTAAAGTTATAAAAAAGTATTGAAAACAAGATTAAGTAGTAGTAGAAGAAGAAGGCACCTCTATTATTGCTTGAGTGGCTCCATTTCCGGAGAATCACCAATGCCTAGAATAAACTCATTGTGTGGTGGATCAAACAATGCAATGAAAATTATATGCGGAAGGTGTCAGATGGTTTTTTAATTAAATATTTTACCAGCTAAATAAATGAATTGTTGCTTTATTTATCAGTTTTGATTTTTTACTCTCCTCGAAGTTTATAGCAGGTGTTAATTGTTTTGTGAAATATCAAGTTTCAAACATTGTTTTGTATCAAAATTTAGTCATAATGCGGGACACGTATAGTGAAAACGTCGCGAATACTTTTGGCGCCGTTTGTATTCGCGATGCTTTTGCGATGTTTTTAAAAGCATTGCAAAAATATTAGCGACGTTTGAAAACTGTCGCCAAAGACTCTTAAAAACTTGGCCGATGTCCATATTTGTTGTAGTGCCCCTCTCTATTAGCTTTTCATGATAGGTTTTGGATAATGCTGTGAAATGGCTGCGTATGATACCGCTGCATGTCCACAAACAAGTAAGCTTGCTGGTTCCAATTTTATACCAACTTCAAAATGAGCTGCTCAATTTTATAAATTGTTGTGAAGCTACGCGAGATTCTTTGTAATGGTTGTGTATATGAGTTTTAGGAGATATTTATATTTTTAACCTTTTATGACAGATTAAAAGAAAATCCATGTTTAAAATTTTGTTTTGGCTTAATTGATTTATTCGTTGAAGCGAAACTCTCACTACTCTTGTTTTGCTGATTCCAATTTTATAGTCTTCTCTCATTGTAAATCACTTATTATGAGTTTTTATGTAGGTAACTCTACCATATAATATGGGCAAGAGTTGGATTGATTTGCAAAATAGAGTTTCAGATGAATATATTGAAGGCGTTGACAAATTTTTGGATTATGCATATGAAAACAATTCAAGTAGTTATGAGAGTAGGATTTACTGTCCTTGCAAGAAATGTACCAACCGTTATCTTGTAGAGAGAACTATTGCACGTGAGCATATAATTATTCATGGGTTTCTTAAAAAGTACAAGACATGGAGTTTTCATGGGGAGTCATGTCATTCACAAAATTATGGTGGAGATTGCTCAATTAATCATCATGTAAATTTGAGTGACGATATGATTGGAATGATACATGAGGCAGCTGGCATTCCTGCAATTGATGTTAGATTGCATGAAGATCCACATACATCAAATAATCCAATAGATGATTTTACAGAAGTGGATGCAAAATTTAGAAAACTTATTGAAGATGCACAGCGTCCATTGTACCCTGATTGTGCTAAATATACATCATTGTCTTTCGTGGTTAGGTTACTACAGGGGAAAACAATGCATGGATGGACAGATGTATCATTCACTTGGTTGTTAGAATCTCTAATTGATGCATTTCCTAACATAAACCTACCAAAGTCTTATTATGAAGCTCAAAAAATCACTAAAGACTTGGGGTTTTCTTACGAGACTTGGGATGCATGCCCTAACAATTGTATGTTATTCAGAGGAAATGATTTGGCACTTGATGAATGTGAGATATGCGGTGAATCAAGATATAAAAAATATAATGAAAGCTCAGGTATTGTACAGTGCACAACTACAAAAATTGCTTCAAAACAAGTAAGGTACTTTCCTATTAAGCCAAGGCTAAAAAGGTTATTCATGTCATCAAAAACTGCACATTTCATGCGATGGCATACAGAAGAACGCATAGATGATGGGATCATGCGACACCCTGCAGACACTCCTCAGTGGAAAAAATTTGATAATGTTTTTCCTGAATTTGCAGCTGAGCATCGCAATGTTAGACTTGGTTTGGCATCTGATGGATTTAATCCTTTTAGAACCATGTCTATTACTCATAGCACTTGGCCAGTAGTTTTAATGCCTTATAATTTACCACCATGGTTGTGTATGACACAAGCTTTTCTTTTCCTAGTTGTGTTAATTGATGGACCAAAGGGACCAGGTAATAAGATAGATGTTTATCTACAACCGTTGATTGAAGAGTTGAATGAACTGTGGGGTTATGGTATGATAACATATGATGCATCAAAGAATCAAATGTTTACAATTCGTGCTGCACTACTCTGGACAATTAATGATTATCCAGCATATTCCAATTTATCAGGATGGAGTACAAAAGGTAAATGTGCTTGTGCAAATTGTAATCACCAAACTAGATCTCATTGGTTGACAAATGGTAGAAAATTTTGTTACTTGGGTCATCGTCGTTGGTTACCTTGCGGGCATAAGTTTCGAAGAGATAAGGTATCTTTTGATGGACATCGAGAGTTTGAAGATAAGCCTCCTAATTTAAAGGAAAGTGACATTTTAGCACAGTTGGATGGCGTACTTACTGAGTACAAGAAAGATGACCTTAAAAAAAGGAAGAGGGAAGAGCGTAACCGAGTAAGTAATATTGAACAAAGGCCTGGTTGGAAAAAAAAGAGTATCTTTTTTGAATTATCATATTGGGGGTCTCTTCAAGTACGTCATTCCATTGATGTGATGCACCAAGAAAAAAATGTTGGAGAAAATTTGCTATATACCATATTAGGCATTACAGGGAAATCAAAGGATGGATTGAAGGCAAGACAAGATTTAAAGGTTATGGGTATTCGCACTATGTTGCACCCACAACTACTTGCATCTGGCAAGACTTTATTGTATCCAGCTCGCTTTACAATGGATAAAACACATCAAGATATTTTCTTAAGAGTTTTAAAAAGCATCCAAGTGCCTGATGGTTATGCATCAAATATTTCTCGATGTGTTCATTTGAAAGAAAGAAATATTTGGGGTCTTAAAAGTCATGACATGCATATAATTATGCAACAATTCCTTCCAGTAGCCATTAGAAAAGCATTGCCGGTAGATGTTGTCAAGGTATTTATTGAGTTATCCAATTTCTATAGACAATTGTGCTCCAAAAGTAACAGAGTTATTGACTTAAAGTCCTTGCAAGAACACATTGTTCTCACACTATGTCATCTTGAAAAGATTTTTCCACCCGCATTTTTTGATATTATGGAGCATCTAACTATCCATTTAGCTGAAGAAGCTGCCATTGCTGGGCCGGTTCAATTTCGATGGATGTATCCCATTGAAAGGTAATGATTTTTGCTTGTATTTGACAATATTCTACCCTTTTTTGTTAACATAATGTATATTTTAATTTAGGTATCTACTGACTCTTAAGAGATATGTACGTAATCGTGCTCATCCTGAAGGTTCTATTGCTAAAGGTTATCTTAAGGAAGAATGCATGAATTTCTGTGAGAGATACCTAGATGGAGTGGAAACAAAGTCTAACCGCCCAAGTAGAAATTATGATGGAGGTGATGTTTCTGGTCGTCCTTTCAAGAGAGGCAAAAAAATGCTTCTTGATGAAGTTACGTTGACACAAATGCATCGCCATATTCTTTTCAACACAGATGCAATTACCATATTTTTAGAGTGAGTTTACCGAACTTATTCAAGTTTAGTATCTTTTGTATTAGTTGTCTATGATGCTGAATTTTATTATAGGAAACACATCGAAGAACTAAGAAAAAAGTTCCCTCGAGCAACCAAAAATCAAATTGACAAGGTTCATAATGAATCATTTCATTTGTGGTTCAAACAACATGTCAGTATATTCAATGAAATTTTTATTAAAGCATTATGATTATCTATGAAATAATTGAACTCCATACTTTTGTAGGTCAAATCCAGTGATATAAATATATCAGATGAAATTAAGCAGCTTAGTGAAGGACCAAGTGATTGGGCATGGAGATACAATGGATATTTTATTAATGGATTCCGTTTCCGTACAAAGTATATGGATAGTAGGAGAAATACACAAAATAGTGGCGTGATGCTCAAAGCAAACACTATTAGCTATGCTAGTTCAAAGGATAAGAACCCTCGTATCGGAGGTGTCACTTACTATGGGAAGTTAACTGATATTATTGAGATTCATTATACTAGTGAATTTAAGTTTATCTTATTTAAATGTGATTGGATTGATCCTCTGGTAGGTCAAAAAATTGATGAGTTTAATTTCACCCTTGTGAACTTCAATCATTTATTATATAAGCATAACAAGGTGACAGATGAGCCGTTTATATTAGCCACTCAAGCAGAACAAGTATGTTATGTCAAAGATCCTTTAGAACTCGATTGGGAAGTTGTTATGCATCTGACAATTAGAGATTCATTTGATTTGTACTCCAAGGATTCATCCCATGTTTCTCGGCTTGTGCCTCAAGTTGAACCACTAAGTCAACAAGAATTAGATGAAAGAATATATGTACGTGATGATGATGTTCATTGGGTTAGAGATGGAGTTGATTGTGTAGTGTTAGTTGATGATGTACAAGTGGATATTGATAATGACATAATTGAAGATTAAATGTTTCTTCTTTTATTTAATTGAAGGTATGAATGTACCGCTGCACACTTTTTTATTTAATTTATTAAAGGTTTCTCACACATTTTTATTTATTGGATGTTGATAATGTCATAATTGAGATATACTAATGACATTTGTAGGAATGGGGAAGAAAAAGCCTGCAGGACAAACTATGAATGCAAAAATGCAACTTGCAACCGTTGACCGTACCGCTACACCTTCAATTTCCCATCCCACTACACATCCCCCATCCTCTATTCCTGCCCCAAATATTAAGTCACTGTTTCGAGCTACTAAACATCCAATATCATCGCTCTCTATGCCCACCACAAATATGCCGTCAGGATCCCAGTCAACTACTATACATGTACCATCCCTCTCGCAATCGGTGATCGTACCCATGCCACCACTCTCCGCACCACCAAATTCGGGATCTAATTCAATATCCACTGCATCGGTAGGTACTTGAATATTGTGTTGTTTAATTATATGAGAAGCATGGTATATAATATTTTCTTTTTTATGAAGATGACTCAAACTTTAAAAGTAGCAAGAGAGGACGTGGTGGAGCTAATGACATTTCAATATGGGGCACAGGAGAGCGGTTTCATATTGATTTTGATAAGCATGGGTTGCCTATTGGTAAGTGTGAGCAACCTTTAATAGGACAACTTGGTTTGCTAGCGAGGAATGGATTTAGAGTACCACTAACATATCCACGATGGAGTGATTTACCTGATGATGTTCTTCATGGGTTGTGGCGGGAGGTACAGGTATGCTTTTTTTAACAAGTTAAAAACATAGATATTATTGTTTTATTCTAATTATCTTATTGTGTAAGTGTAGGATAATACAGATGCACCTCCAGAGTTTCGAACTAAATGTTTGCATATAATTGGAGAGAGATGGAGAGAATGGAAACATTACATTAAACGTCATAACTATAATATATATAAGACAGATGAGGAGCGCTTATCTATCGTCCCAAATCGGGTTGTTGCTGATCAGTGGAGGACACTTGTTCATTATTGGGGGCAAGATACTATAAAGTCTATATCGGCAACAAATTCATGCAACCGTGAGTGTCAGGGAGGATATCATAGGATGGGCAGATCATCATTTCGCTCCATTCGACAAAAGGTAATTAATTAACTAAAAGTATTTATAATTACATATGCATTTGAGATTAATGTTATAAATTATATTGATATTTTAGATGGAGATGGAGGGAGTTGAAATGGATAGACTTAGTGTTTTTAAAAGAACACGAACTGACAAACGTGGCATGATTGAGTTTGAATCTCAAGATATTATTGTAAGTTCCCTTTTATTATTATAGATTTTCATTACAAGAAATAAAAAATAGCAGGCATTTTCATAATGCAGGATGAAGTGAATAGCTTGTATGAAAAGTTACCTGAGGAGGAGCGCACTACAGAATATAAAGAAGCTTGCTTTGTTAAGGTCATGGGAGAGGATGGCCATGGTCGTGTGCGTACATGGGGTTCCGGAGTAAGCAAGCCATTGAGTGAGGAAGCCTCAAAATCAATTCGTACGCAAATTCGAGAGGAGGTGCAATCTCAATTTGATTCTCAAATTGCTCAAATGAAAGCACAAATGGATGAAATGTCACGTGTTCAACAAAATATGCAAGTGCTTTTAGAGTGTGCTGGCATTCCATTAACATCAACACTGAATAAAACTGATGATCATTCCATTCCATCTAGCACCGGACAGGTTTGTTTTTAATGTACTTTTCAATTACTAATTTTTTTTAAAAAACTTCTAATATTTGAAATTTTATAGGTCGGAGATGAACATGATGCTTTAGAAGACAGAGTGTCGGAGGGCATGATGCATCCTTCAACGAATTAATTAATATGCTATAGTTTTTTGTTGGTTTTATTTTGTGGTGTCGGAGAGCACTCGTTCAGTGTTCAAATGATCAGTGGATAAACATGACCGTAGGGATAAACATGACCGTAGTGATTGGGTAACATTTTGACTGTTTTTAGTTCCCTGCCAGTTTAGGTGTTATATCATGGCTTGAGCTTTGACAACGATTGAATTTCTATTTCTAGTAAATCTGTATTGCAATGAATATCTTTGAAGATGAAATGTACTTTCGTGCAGAGTTTAATATTTATCCAGGAATGTAATTTCAGCCTCTGAATTCCATTCCAGCACTTGCACCAACCCCTATAATCCCAATAGCAGCCCCAAATAACATCCAAAACCCTATCAAAAACTCCTCCCTGCCTTCCAGCCCTTGCATATATACTACATCATCACTTGCAATCTTTGCCTCCAAGCATTTTGTAATTTGTTGGGATTTATTCACTTGTGTATTTGCTTTCTTGCACTCTTGCATATATACTACATCATCACTTGCTTCTTGATTTCAGAATTTTGCTTGAATATGGTTTGTCTTGCGATATTGTTTACATATTTTAAAGGCAAGATTATAAGAGACCTTCATGGGATGAGGGAAGTGGGCCACTTTACCTTGGAAATTATTGGATTTTGCACTGCCGAAGAGAAGTTCTGTGTCATTTTTTGACATCAATAGACCTGAATCTGTTGTCTCTAAGTGGTCAAGGGCAAGAATCAGGGCAGCTAAGGTATATTCATCTAACTAAATGATGAAAAATTTGAAGTAATTTTCCATTTCCTGTACGAATTGAAGTCTGTCATGGTTTGGAAGGTTTCCTTTCAAGTGGATAGAACCGGTTCTTAGGGTATGTTTAGGGTTCCCTGATCGCACGTACAGCGGAGCTCAGGCGGAACGTTCTTCCCTGCGGAACAAGACGCCAGCAGTGTTGCAGGAGATGCTTGCATTGAGGCTATGCTTTGTTTATGCACATTCTATAAAATGAACATTTTTTAGGTTTGAAGTTCTTATAATTCTCATTGCTGAATCTATGTAATCACAGCCACATCGTGTCGAAAATGAATCCAAAACTCCTCCAAATTGTTGCCAAAAAGCTCATGAAGAGCGCAGCAGCCTCTCAACCCAAGAACCAGATAATGATGTTGAGTGCATGATTCCTGAACTTGTGTCACTTAATTGGTTTACTGGTTTTATTAAGCTATTCATTATTTCAGAAATCACTGAACTTGATGCACATCACTCTCATGTATCCCATGGCATACACTTGTTAAAAATTTATAAAACTAATTAATTTCACGTGATGATGTAAAGCTAGGCAACTTAAACTCAATATTTTCCACTTTATTATACTATCACTCGAGCCTGTGGTGTTTCCATGATTGCGTTTGCTTGGATTGCTTATACAATTTTTCGGACATTTTATGACTGCCATTTATTTTTCTTAGAAACTGAAAGTTACAGCTGTGGGAGTTGAATTTTATAGACCCACATGAGCCCAATGATATTTTTATTTTCCGGCTTATGAACAAGTTCCCATGTGCTATTTTTTTCAATAACTTCTATTTCTTCTTCCATTGCTTTACACCAAATAGGACTATTTGCAGCAGCTTTAAAAGTTTCAGGTTCCTCTTTGATGAGAAGGACTCTTTCACTTCTTAAGTAAACATCTTCAATAGATCTCACCTTCTTGGGAGATGATGAGTCTCTTTCAGATATATAATCAGGAATAAGGATATTGCCCGAATGCTTGGTTGGAGTGTATGGCTGAGCTTCAATCTCAGTAACCCCAACAGGTGTCTGATGAGGGGTAGTCTGATCCCAGTCCTTCTCAGTTTGAATGGATGGCTGTTCTTCAAGTTCAGTGACCTCAACTGCGAGCTGGGGTAGAGAATTCTGATCCCAGCCCCATGGAGTCTTCTCATCAAAGATGATATCTCTGGATACTTGAAGCTTCTGTGTAGTAGGGCTGTAGAATCTGTATCCCTTGGAGTGCTGACTGTAACCCAGAAAGACACCCTTTTCAGCTTTAGTATCAAGTTTCTTTCTCCCTTCTTTTGGTATGTGTCGATATGTAGTGCACCCAAAAGTTCTGAGGTGGGATACAGTAGGCTTCATCTTGTACCATGCTTCATAAGGAGTCATGTTTTCAAGGCTTCTGGTTGGAGATCTATTGAGGACATACACAGCTGTGTGAGCTGCTTCTCCCCAGAACTCTGGTGGCACTTTGTGATGTAACAGCATAGCTCTAACCCTCTCCATAGTTGGCTTCCTCAACTCCTCTCTTTTCTTCTTTTTCTTTGAACCAGCAATCCTTGTCCATGTGGGTTGGTCTTCTACATCTTTTACATTTGAGATAGCAGTCCCCAGCATCATGTCCTGGCTTTTTGCATAAGTTGCAGGTGGCTGAAATGGTTCTTTTGAAGTCTCCCTGTCTTTCTCTTCCTTTCTGTGTGGTGGAGCCCTCCCCAAGTTGCTTTCCTGAGATGTTAGTTCTCAGCTGGAAAGCCTGTTCGAGAGGTTCATGTGCTCTCTTTAACCTTTCCTCATGTGCCTGCAAGGAACCCATCAGTTCTGAAATGGATAGAGTTTTCAGATTTTTTGTTTCTTCAATTGTGGTAACAATGGGATCGAATTTTGGTGGGAGGCACCACAGAATTTTGGGGGCAATTTTCTTGTCCTTGAGTTTGTCACCCAAGCTTCTTATCTGGTTGACAATCCCCATGAGCCTTGAGACAAAATCACGAACTGTTTCATTCTCCTTCATTGCTATACCTTCAAATAACTTCCACTAGTGCTGGAGTTTTATTTCAATGATCTTTTCTGAGCCCTGGAATTCATTGTAGAGGCTTGTCCAGGCTTCCTTAGCAGTGGCAGCCGCCATGATTCTTGGGTATATATCCCTGCTCACTCCTTGATGTAAGAGTAACAGAGCCTTAGCTTCAAGTTTAGCTTCTTCAGCAGCATTCTTAAGCATTTCAGGATCTGCAACTTCCTTCTCTTTGGCGGATGAGGATGTTTTTGGTTCAACCACCTTGCGGGAAATTAAGTGCCAGAGGCCCTGTGATTGCAACAGCAGGCGCATGTGTGTGCTCCAAAAATCATAGAACTCACCATCAAAAATGGGAACCCCATTTTGAGTGAATTGAAACATATGTGAGGTGTTAGAGGTAGCCATATGATGAGAAAGGGGGCACACACACACAACAAGTGATAAAAGGGGCAGAGAAACTTCAGATGATCATTGGTGTGCCCAGCTCTGATGGCGCACGATTAATAAACTAAATCAAACAGAAAAATCTGCCTCTGATACCACTGTAGAAAATAAGTTGGAGCAATACAGAGATTGAGAAAAAATGCATACGCAGGATGAATACATCACGGCTTCAACAGCGTTTGCAAGAGAAAGGAAAAGGGAAGTTCATCCATACGATTTCATTCATTACCATTTCACTTTGGTACATAGCAGCATACATTTATATAGCTAACATATTAAATATGCAGGAAAGGAAACAAGACATTGGAAATAGCATAAAACAGGTAAGGAATTAAAACAGGCTTCATTCTTCTGCTTCGTCTTCTGTGACTTCTTCTTGGTCCACACCATGTTCCTTCGATTCTCCCGCAGTGGTGGCTTCAGCATTAATAGCTTCAATAAACTCTGTAGTTATTTCATATCTGGTAGATTGCTATTTTTTCTTCTTCTATTTTCTTATTGATATAAAAAATATTGCTTTTGCAAACTTTTGGTTGTTTCATAAAAGATCAAAATTCCTCAGTACCTTAATTCTTGGACCAAATGTGCAGACTAATGCCGCAAGATCTTCAGTTGGTTTGTTACTATATGTTGACAGTTCTCAATCACTGAGTGTAGCTGATTTTTAACAAGTGTATGCCATGGCCATTTTTTTTCTTAATTTTCTTATATTAGCGAGCATATGAAGTGTCTATTAAGTACCCTTTAATAACACATATTTAATATATACATATGTGCATATAGCCGGCCCCCAAGTGTTAAGTGTGTATATATGAGGAGGATATATTAATTTTGAAGATAATATTAGTGGTTGCCTCCATGTTTTAAGAGATGTCTGTGGGTCCTGTCTGATGTGTATTCCATTGATTCCCAGCTCTATTTTAGGTGGAAGTGGGTCTTCATTTTTCTCCTTTTATTCTAATCCTTCCTTTTTTGTCCTTGTAAATTAATGCATGCAAGATCACACAGTAAGCATTACTCCCTGAATATATATCCTTACTAAAAGTAAGTCTTTCTTGTTCCCTGACTTACTTTACAATGTTAGTTTCTGGTCCAAATTCTTATAGGGAACCCAACCATTTATCTACAAATTTCTTTCCTCAATAGCATCACTGACTGAAAAATTGGGTGGTGGCATGTGGAGTTTAGGGTTCCCCTAAGAAGCCTGTGTTTTACATAGATTGCATTGGAGCTTTCCACAGTTAGGGATGGGGCCGACTCGGTTCCAAGCCAGTCAGTTTGGCTCATTTGGGGAACCGGCCTGTTGTATGTGTGATCAGGTCATGTATGTTAAATGTTTGCGTATCATGATACATATGTCCTCTTAGAAAGTTGGAGAGCTCAAGCTGGGGGAGGATTTGGGAGCAGGATAAATTTTGAGCAGGAGTATTATTTGGTGTACATTTATAAAGTGTGCATTTTCATTTACCTAATTTTTGTTTTGGTGCAACAGTTACAACATACTGCAAAGCAAGGGCGGCCCTCGATCTTCTTCGCGAAAAAAAAGATAAATTTGACATTGTGATCAGTGATGTTAATATGCCTGATATGGATTTGCCCGTCATCAGTTAGTTCTCTGTGTCTTCTTCCTTCTGATCAGCAATCCAAAAACAGTTTATTTGCATCTAATAATAAGCGGTTTGTTGCTCGCAGTGATGTCTGTCGACGGCGAGACGAGCAGGGTGATGAAGGGTGTTCAGCATGGTGCTTGTGATTATCTTCTTAAGCCGATCAGAATGAAAGAGCTGAGGAACATATGGCAGCATGTGTATAGAAAGAGAGTTGTTGAGGTGAAAGACATGGAGATTCACGATATCAATGAAGAAATTTACATCCTAAGAAGCGGGTTTGAACATTTTGATGACAGGTTGTTTATGACCTCAATCGAGATGACTTCTTCTTCTTCTTCCGCTTCGAGGAAACGCGACGCCAGAGAGTTTAGTGATCAGGAACTGTGCGATCCTGCCGCAGCGAAGAAGGCACGCGTGATTTGGTCGGTTGATCTTCATCAGAAATTTGTAAACGCTATGGATCAGATTGGTTTTCACAGTGAGTGTAGCAGTATCTGCTTACTTCCAATCCTCACAATCTGTTCATCAATTGCTCAAATTTCTGAAGGCATTGATAGTTTTTTTTCATTCATGCATACAATTACAGATTTGTTCTTTGATTTAAAGACATTTGAAGTGTTTTTGTTCAATATGTACTGTTCTCTTGCTACAAGAAATCTGCAAAAGCTGGTTAATGACCAATCCATTCAAAAACCGTGGTTCATGACCACGGCGTTTATGACCGCCACCATCGCGCTGTCAAGAGCATTTGTTCGTGGCAAAAAAACAAAATATTACTTAACTAATAGCCACAGCACAATTCCATGGTTAAATTTTTTTCAAAAAAATGAGGGGACATATTTACCACGGTTCCAAACTGTGGCAATAAGTTTTTTTAAAAAAATTCACAGGAGTATTTACCACGGAAATTTCCGTGGCAAATAAAAAAAATTAGCCACGACAAAGAATTCGTGGCAAATAAGGGACTTTTAACCACGGTAGATAACTCGTGGGGATAAGTCCTACATTCAAGATCATTGCCCACGGTTTGGAGCCGTGGCTAATGTTCGTGGCAAAAAAGTTTTCCCCACGGAATTGGCGTGGCAAATACTTTTTACCACGCGAGTATTGCCCACGCTCATTTTCCGTGGGCAGGCCCTGGCTAAAGGTCTTTAGCCACGGTTTTTGACCTTTAGCCACGGCAAATTGCCGTGGCTAAAAGTCCAATTTCTGGTAGTTGCAACCACTGTTTTTTGATCCAAGTTATGAGCCGTATACACCCACTCCTTGATTTCATCGGCAGCAAGTTTCATCCTTGTTGACATGATATATACCAACTGCTATTCCTTGAATAATTCTAGCATGTCTTTGAAGATTTGGTCACTGCCGTCAAAAGAGTCCATATCGATGTCGAATCCAGTATCAAATTTCATCGCGGCTAGAGCTGCAACAGAAACAGGCATTGTATACCTGCAAAAATGAACAAACGAGACCAAGTGCAGAGAAGTTTGGAGGGAAAGAAAAGTTCTGCAGAGAGTATGAATGCGCAAAAGAGAACGACGGCCGAAAAATGAATTTTATATTAGGGTTCGACGCAGAAAAGAAAAGAGCGTTGAACTCAGTTCGACGATCTGGGCTTCTAAAGGAATCTGAAGGGTCTTCAACATCGCCGATCTCCGTTGGATGATATTGGAGAGCGTCGAACTTTGTTCGACGATCTCTGACCAGAAGAAGATAGCCTAGCACTATCTGAAAGCGCTGAACTCAGGTCGACGATTGCTGTGATCGTCGATCTCCGTTCGACGATCTTGGGGAAAAATGTCGAGCGCAGTTCAGAGCTCAGAAGTAACCTATAGACACTAGAAACATCAAGTTTTTAGCCTAGTCTTGGTCAATTTTAGAGTTTTAAAATCTTGGATCTTAATTTAAACTTCCTCCATCTAACATACCTAACTGATTCAGGAAGAAAGTGTGTTTTTTTTCATCCAATGGTTTGGTGAAAATCTCTCCCCTTTGCAAATCAGTTGGGATATATTGAAGTTCAATTTTATTCTTCTCAACATTATCCCTTAAAAAGTGATGCCTAATTTCTATATGTTTTGTTGATGTAGGCCACGGTGTTCGACGCGATAACAGCAACAGGAATAACACGTACGCCTCTCTTTTTTCACTATTACGCTTACACAAATAATTAAACGCAGCACGCTCACGATCAATGTTATCAATTATTACTAACGTACGGTAGCCACGCCGTTTTAGGATTGAACAAATGACTATAGGTCATCGTTCTCTCAAGCTAAAAGGACCAATATTGGGTTCGACCGAGCGATTGTTGTACCAAAAGAGATCTACCGAAAGGTTCGGTTCGGAAATGGTAGATCTCCCCCAACAAAACGAAAGCGAGGCTCGCCAAACCTCTTGGAAAATTAAACAATTGGAAAGAAAAATTTATGCTATCAGAAAGATAAACCACGAATGAAAAACGATTCCAAAATAACACAAAGGTATTCCACCAAATGAAAATCTAAAAATGAAAATCACACAAGAGGTAGAAGAACTCGTTACCAGACCGGAATAGATGATTCTGATTCACTTTCAAGGATCGTTCTTCCACGACTCCGCCGGAGTTTCGCCGACCGGAGAGAAACTAGTCCGCTTCCTTTGCTTCACGCCGGAGAGGAATTCCAAAAATTAGAACTTACCTTGGCCGATTTCTATCTTGAAAGGGGGCTATTTGGGGTGTTGATGTGGGTCGGGTTTGGTGGTGGAGAAAGAGGTGGTTGGCCGTGGGGTGCAAAGAGGGGGAGTGGTGGTGGCGGCTATGGAGGGAGTTGGTGGTCGAGCTTGTGGAGGGGTGAATGGGGTCGGTTTTGGATGAGGAGAATGGATGGATGCTAGGAATAACACTGGAGGTGGGAGGAGGAGAAGAAGAGATGAAACTGAAGTTGGAGGGGAGGAGGAAGTGTGGCCGGCTGCCAAGAAGAGGGAGGAGGGAAGGGGGCGGCCAAGGAGAAGAGGAGAAGATTCTCAAGATTAGGGTTAGGAGATTTTTTTCAATATTTCATTCAATAATCAAAACTATGAAAGTCCATGCCTATATATAGGCTTACAACATGTAGTGGCTATTTGCAGCCCAAATAAAAATAAAAAAACAATACCAAAATTAATAAGCAACATGATGAAAATTAAAATGCAAATAATTAAAATAATATTTAAAGCCTTCATAAGTCTTCATCATGTAGCTCCTCATCATGTATGAAGTTGCCGTTGCCGTCACCGCATTATCTTCAACATGTTGGAGAACGCCATCGTCGTCGCCGTCATCGTCATCATCTTCAACATATAGGTGAACGCCATCGCCGTCGTCATCATCTTCAACATGTAGGTGAACGCCATCGCCGTCGTCATCATCTTCAACATGTAGGTGAACGTCATCGCCGTCGCCGTCGCCGTCAACATCTTTAACATGTAGAAAGTTGTCGTCTTCATCAATCCTCCCCCGCTTAAAATAACTCATCACCGATGAGTTGGCATGGAGGTGCAGGTGCCGAAGAACATCATCCAAAAGAACCATCACCGAGTCCGGAATCCAAGGGTCACCGGAGACCGGGCGAGCACACCATCGTATCACATAACGCTGAATACCACCGCTTGGAGAGGAGAGCAAAACACCAAATATGAACCTGTCTAGCAAAAAGATTATCCAGGGGAAACTGGGAAAAACATTAGGCAAATAAAGAGGAAAAATTTCTTCATCAACAACCAACGTACCTCCGTTGGAGACCAATGGAGAGAATGATCCAAGAACAAGCTCACCCCCCAATCCAAATGAAAATATAGTGGCACCAAACGTAGAGTTAGATATTTCAAAAGGTGGAAAAACATAATGCGTGAAATTGGAAACATTTAAACTAGGGGAATTATCCCATTCAGTGGTTAACTTCAACAGATATGTTGTTTCTCCTAATTGATTAAAAATCCAAAAAGTTCTAACTCGACAAATCGCCAACGTTTCTATAGTGTCCGAAGACATCCGTTCAGGGACGAGACACACCAAGAGTAAACCAAAAACCTTATAGGGAGACATCCTCTTATGTAAGTTTGCGATATATTGATAAGAAGACATGTGTGTGACTAACGCTTCCTTACTGTGCTTATGTAAAATGAAAGCGTGAGAGACAAATAATATTGCAGGCAGACTTGACATGTAAAATAGCGATAGCGGAACTACTTGAGATGGAACCAAGTGAACAAAATATGGTGGCGCTAACGGAAAGTAATAGGGTGGCACTAGAGGCACTACATCAGGAGGCACCAACCCAACGAGATCTGGTGGTACCAACAGAATGCGAATAGGTGGCACAAACGGGGCTACATCCGGGGATACTAGTAGAATGAAATCAGGTGGTACTAGCTGAATGCAATCCGGTGGCACAAAAGATGGCCACATCCTTAACGTACTCTCAAAGATTTGGTTAGCTTTTGAAAATCAAGTGGATATCAAATTAATGAGTCATTCATCATGACCCAACACAAAATCTATTATCACACTACGAGACATGTCCCAAGGAGGGTCCAGCATGGATGGTAAAATAACATGACTCAAATAAGGCAAAATACATTCATGTCCGAAAGGATCCGCTGGTCGGGTCAACATAACAAGAGCGAGAGTCGGTAGTACTAAAACTGAGAGAGAGTTAAGATCGCATATAAATTCACGCAACGGAGTTAGCATCAGGGGACGCTCATCCGGGTCTATTTCTAAATCGTCTTCCAAAAATATAACTCTCTCGTTAGGACATCCTTCCAACTCATAAATCACGACATCAGTAGCAGTACAAATCTCACAAATGGGTTCATCAATAGATTCCGGTGGAGGGGCTAAGTCATCCCCAATGTCAAAATATGGATTTATCATCCAAGTAAAATCCTCCGGGTGCAAGCCATCAAAATCAACCGAAAAATCAAACAGAAAATTTTCCCTCACAGAAAACTCAACTTGCTCATCATCACCTAACTCGCTATCAGAGAAACATTCGCCACACGGTGACTTTATCAACTCACTAGATACTTCACCCAAATCAGACTCAGTAAAGGTTTCAGAAACATCGACGAGGGGAAGTGGAGGTGATTCCTCAGGTGTGAGCACTACATTATGTTTCAGACTAAAAATAACCCGCTCGAGTCCTAACATACCATCGTCTACATCACGAATGGTAAGCTATCAGCATAAAGTAATTCTTCCGACTCAGCCAGAATTTCAATCGACTTAGATTCATCAAAATTCTCCACAACAGTCAAGGTGGATGGCCCCGAAATGTCATCGAAGGGGAGTGGAGAGGATTCCTCAACGAAGAAATCCTCATCAAGGTCACTAGGGTAACCAATCTCCTCAACGTCGCTACAATCGTTAGTGATAATAGCCTCGTCCTCAGTGACGGGCACAATCCTAATCACAGTCTCAGGATCAATCATGCTGATAGGAACACTCTCACCCCGCGGGCTCATGACATTCCTAGCAATCACGTCTATCGAACTAGGGACTAGGGTCCTAAGCTTCTCTTTTCCTTCATCGGTAGGTGCACATAGCAAGGAGCTAGCGTGAGACTTATGGTCACTCCTATAATCAGAAATGAGTCTAGTGCCCTGGCAGGGAGGAATAACAACATGAGACGTCCTAGTACGGGAGTACGGGGGGACGGGCTGATTCGATGTAAGTAAAACCTTAGACGGCGATTCACTCAGATAGTTGGAAGACTGAGAGCGGCAGTATGGAGGGTAATACTCATCCATTAAATAATTCTTCATAATCTGTCAACCTATACGTAAGTCGACGAGGGGTGCCCCAAAACGTCTCTCCACATTGAGCCAAAAAGTATGGGCTCGACCAAATAACTGAAGTCTCGCAACAGGAATCCTGTGGGGGTCCACAAGATGATATTGTTCAAAATAATGCTCCATGTCTTTAACCTAACATAGAAACACGCGCGGTCCACCTAGCCCATCATATTTCGGAGCAGGAATCCTAACACGCCTAGAGGTGCGCGGTGGCGGTGCTACTTGACTAGCCTTTAGTTGAGCAACTAAAGCAGTAATCTCATCCATTATTGGGGAATGGACAGATTTCCCTACGTTCCTATTAGAACCTATAGTTTTTCCTCGAGAGACGTTGACGTCATCAGCCATTTCAGAGGGAATCGGAGAGAACACTCAACCAGAAACGGTGCACGTGCAAGGAAGAAAAATAGCCTGGTCCTATTCATTTTCAAAGATAGATTTGTTCCCGCTAATATTTCAAAATAATATATAATTTTTTTTTGATATTCTTGCTGGCAAAAATATGAAGATTATTAATTAATTTTTTTCTGATTTTTTTATTGCTGAAAATAAAATTTAGCCGGCTATTGGCAGACCACACAAATTTTTTTTTGTTTTTATTTGGAGAAAAAATTGAAATTTGGAATTTGAAATTGGAAATTTGAAATTTGAAATTTGAAATTTTGAAATTTGAAATTTGAAATTTTAAATTTAAGTTTGAAATTTGAAATTTGAAATTTGAATTTTAAATTTTGAAATTTGTAATTTGAAATTTAAAATTTTGAAATTTGAAGTTTGAAATTTAAAATTTGAAAATTTAATTTTGAATTTTAAATTTTGAAATTTGAAATTTTAAGAGGGGGAGGAGTGCCAATTAGGAAATTGACGAGAACCTCCCTCTAATACCAAATTGATGTAGGCCACGGTGTTCGACGCGATAATGGCAACGGGAATAACACATACGCCTCTCTTTTTTCACTATTACGCTCACACAAATAATTAAACGCAGCGCGCTCACGATCAACGTTATCAATTATTACTAACGTACGGTAGCCACACCGTTTTAGGATTGAACAAACGACTATAGGTCGTCGTTCTCTCAAGCTAAAAGGACCAATATTGGGTCCGACCGAGCGATGGTTGTACCAAAAGAGATCTACCGAAAGGTTCGGTTCGGAAATGGTAGATCTCCCCCAACAAAATGAAAGCGAGGCTCGCCAAACCTCTCGGAAAATTAAACAATTGGAAAGAACAATTTATGCTATCGGAAAGATAAACCACGAACGAAAAACGATTCCAAAATAACACAAAGGTATTCCACCAAATGAAAATCACACAAGAGATAGAAGAACTCGTTACCCAACCGGAATAGATGATTCCGATTCACTTTCAAGGATCGTTCTTCCACGACTCCGCCGGAGTTTCGCCGATCGGAGAGAAACTAGTCCGCTTCCTTTGCTTCACGCCGGAGAGGAATTCCACAAAATTAGAACTTACCTTGGCCGATTTCTATCTTGAAAGGGGGCTATTTGGGGTGTTGATGTGGGTCGGGTTTGGTGGTGGAGAAAGAGGTGGTTGGCCATGGGGTGCAAAGAGGGGGAGTGGTGGCGGCGGCTATGGAGGGAGTTTGTGGCCGAGCTTGTGGAGGGGTGAATGGGGTCAGTTTTGGATGAGGAGAATGGATGGATGCTAGGAATAGCACTAGAGGTGGGAGGAGGAGAAGAAGAGATGAAACTGAAGTTGGAGGGGAGGAGGAAGTGTGGCCGGCGGCCAAGAAGAGGGAGGAGGGAAGGGGGCGGCCAAGGAGAAGAGGAGAAGATTCTCAAGATTAAAGTTAGGAGATTTTTTTCAATATTTCATTCAATAACCAAAACTATGAAAGTCCATGCCTATATATAGGCTTACAACATGTAGTGGCTATTTGCAGCCCAAATAAAAATAAAAAAACAATACCAAAATTAATAAGCAACATGATGAAAATTAAAATGCAAATAATTAAAATAATATTTAAAGCCTTCATAAGTCTTCATCATGTAGCTCCTCATCATGTATGAAGTCGCCATTGCTGTCACCGCATTATCTTCAACATGTAGGAGAATGCCATCGTCGTCGCCGTCATCGTCATCATCATCAACATGTAGGTGAACGCCATCGCCTTCGTCATCATCTTCAACATGTAGGTGAACGCCATCGCCGTCGTCATCATCTTCAACATGTAGGTGAACGCCATCGCCGTCGTCATCATCTTCAACATGTAGGTGAACGCCATCGCCGTCGCCGTCAACATCTTTAACATGTAGAAAGTTGTCGTCTTCATCATTTGTCCTACTATGGAGGACTGGATTTTGTGCTATAGAGATAGCACTGGTGTTATCACAAAATATTTTTTACTTTTCTAAGTTGTAACCATAGTCTAGGAGCTGATTTTTAATCCACAAAATCTGTGAGCAACAACTACCTGCTGCCATGTATTCAGCTTCAGCAGTTGATGTGGACACAGATGTTTATTTCTTACAAAACCAGGAGACAAGTCTGTCACCAAGAAACTGATAAGTTCCACTAGTGCTTTTCCTGTCTACTCTATATCCAACATAATCAGCATCTGAAAATCCAGTTAATTTAAATCCTGAGTCTTTTGGATACCAGAGACCTAGATTTGGACAACTTTTTACATACCTAAGAATCCTTTTTACTAATGTTAGGTGTGACTCTCGAGGGCTTACTTGAAATCTAGCACATATACATATAGCAAACATTATGTCAGGTCTACTAGCTGTAAGGTACAATAAAGAGCCAATCATTGCTCTATATGTTGTCTGATCAAAAGGTTTCCCATGTTCATCAGCATCTAATACAGTATTAGTATGCATAGGTGTTTTCATGCAGGAAGCTTCAGACATACCAAATTTCTTAACTAACTTATTTGCATACTTGGTTTGAGAAATGAATATGCAATCAGCATACAGTTTGACTTGCAATCCTAGAAAGAGGGAAAGCTCACCCATGCTACTCATTTCAAATTTAGAATGCATTAAGTTGGAAAACCTTTTGCACAAATTTGAATCAGTAGATCCAAAGATAATATCATCTACATAAATTTGTACTAGTAGGATATTGGACTTATGGGTTCTAATAAAAAGAGTTTGGTCTACTCTACCCCTTATAAAATCATTTTTCAGAAGAAAGCATGCTAAGATCTCATACCATGCTCTAGGAGCTTGTTTAAGACCATATAATGCTTTATGCAATTTAAAAACATAATCAGGATGAGTTGGAGAGATAAAACCCGGGGGTTGTCTAACATAGACTTCTTCCTTGATATCTCCATTGAGAAATGCACTCTTCACATCCATTTGATAGACCTTGAATCCCTTGTGAGCTGCATATGATAGGAATATTCTTATGGACTCTAACCTTGCAACTGGTGCAAAGGTCTGGTCATAGTATATTCCCTCTTTTTGAGAGTATCCTTGTACAACTAACCTTGCCTTGTTCCTTACAATGATTCCTTGATCATCCAATTTGTTTCTGAACACCCACTTTGTTCCAATAATGGAGTGATCCTTAGGCCTTGGCACTAGCTCCCAAACTTTGTTCCTTTCAAATTGATGTAATTCCTAGTGCATTGCAATGATCTAGTGTGGATCTTGTTCTGCATCTTGTATGGATTGAGGTTCAATTTGAGATAAAAAGTATGTGTGCATCAGATTTTGGTTGACCTGATTTCTAGTTTGCACACCAGCTGAGATTTCTCCAATCACTTGGGAGATTGGATGATCTCTTGATGTTACTAAATCAACAGGGGGTGTTGATTGTTCACCAACCTGTATTATTGTTTCCTCTTATGGAACAACAACTGGCTTTTCAAGATAATTCTCACCAAGATGTTGAGGACCCTCTTCATCTTCACTACTTTCACCTCTTTGTTGGATAGGTGAATGTGTTGTATCCTTTTCTATAATGTGTAATCTGTCAAAATTTTTTGAAAGAGAATGTACCTGCAAGGGTTCTATGATAGAAGTATTCTTCTTCTTGTAAGACATGTTAGTTTCATCAAAAGATACATGTACAAATTCTTCAATTTTAAGAGAAGTTTTGTTATACACCCTATAAGCTTTACTGATCATGGAGTATCCCAAAAGCACTCCTTCATCAGCTTTGACTTGACATTTTGCTATGTATTTTTTATCATTATTGTGTATGTAACAAATGCAACCAAAAATCTTGAAATAATCTATTTTAGATTTCTTCCCTTTGAGTAATTCATAGGGAGTCTTGCCCTTCAGCTTATGTATCAAACTTCTATTCAACACATAGTTTGAGGTGTTCACTGCCTCTGCCCAAAAGGATAAAGGAAGGTGAGCATCTGTCAACAATGTAGTAGCAGATTTAATAAGGGTTCTATTTTTCCTTTCAGCTACCCCATTTTGTTGAGGAGTTTTAGGAGCTGAGAAAGTATGTCTGATCCCTTCACTCTGACAGAACTCATGGATAAGAAGAGAATCAAACTCTGTCCCATGATCACTTCTGATCAGGGCAATGTGAGTATTGAACTCAATCTGTATACATTTGAGAAACTCTGTCAAACACTTAAAGTTATAAGACTTCTTCCTCAAAAAGAACACCCATGTGAATCTAGAGAAGTCATCTACAACCACTAAAGTGTAAGATTTCCCTCCTAGGCTTTGTACTGTAAAGGGTCCAAAAAGATCCATGTGTAATAGATACAAGATCCTAGGTGAATCACTCTTATTAAGTGACTTGAAACTACTTTTAGTT
Organism: Platanthera zijinensis; assembly: GCA_039513925.1. Taxonomy (NCBI): domain Eukaryota; kingdom Viridiplantae; phylum Streptophyta; class Magnoliopsida; order Asparagales; family Orchidaceae; genus Platanthera; species Platanthera zijinensis. The sequence continues at coordinate 67,694,513 of CM077084.1, read as the reverse complement.
TGCTTGCCTAATTGACAAGCCCTGAAAAGTCTTTCCTTCTTGTAGGGGCCAGGAGGTAGTCCTCTAACAAGGTTGTCCTTGGATAGCCTAGCAATGGTTCTAAGGTTTATATGTACTAATCTCTTATGCTAAAGTTCATTTGGTTTACTAACAGAGTTGAACAAGCAAATATCTACCTTAGTTGAAAGAAAATCTACAAGATAAATGTTACCTTTCCTTTTACCTGGCAATACAGTTGTGTTGTCCTCTGATTTGATTTTGCATGAGGATTTGTTGAATGTCACCTGGTAGCCTTCATCATATAGTTGACTGATGCTGATTAAATTATGCTTCAGTCCTTCCACATAGGCCACCTTCTTGAATGTGACTGATCTAATTTGGACTGCACCATATCCCTTGGTCTGTCCAAAGTTTGAATCTCCAAATATTACTTTGGGTCCAAACTTGGCTTTGAAGGATGTTAAATTATCCTTGCTTCCAGTCATGTGCTTAGAGCACCCACTATCCAAATACCATTGCTGGTTCAATGTTGGATAGGTCTTCACCTGCACATAAAACAATTTATTTGTTTTTGACCCAGTTTACCTTGGGCCTAGGTTGATGACCTTTAAATTCTGAAATAAAAGACATCCCTGGCTAACTCTTATAACCTTCAGAATGATATCTCCTAGAAGGTATTATCCATTTAGTATAAGGGTTAAAGCTTTGGGATGTAGGACCACTAGGATTGAATTTTGATTTACCTTTAAAAATTTGTTCATAACTTCTATCTCTGTTCGACGATCTCGAGCTGAGTTCGACGATCTTGGGTCAGATCGTCGAGCTCCATTCGAAGATCGATTGTGCCAGAGTTCAGAGTTCGGCGATCGTCGACCTGAGTTCGACGATTCAGCTTGAGATCGCTGAGCTCTATTCGACGATCGTCGGGCTCTGTTCGACGTTTTTCGTTGAACTTTGTTTTTCTTAGGTAAGTCAGGATTCTTCCTAGTTACCTCTACAACTCCCTTTCCTTTATCTGAGATAAACTTAATTGGAGTTGTTAACACTATAGGTTGGCTGGATGAAGCACCCAAGCCCATTGTACTATTAAGTCTTGAGTTTACTGTACTTGTGATGTCCATCAGTCTGATGCTTCTCCCATTAAGGGATTCTTCAAACTTCTTTGCCTGAGATAGTTCACTTTTAGTGAGGCTATCTCCTCCCTACAACATTCCAACTCCTCAGAGAGTTTGAGGTTGTCTGATTTTAAAGTGTTGTGTTCAGACAATTGATTTCTGAGAGAGATGATCTCTTTCTCAGACTTTAGCAGGTCTAAACAAAGTGCCTTAAATTCAGATCTAAAGTCCTCTGAATTAAAATCAAAAGAATCTATTACCTGATCTTCTTCATTTTCATGTTCAGATTAAGATTCTGACTCTTGTTCTGCATCAAAATTAGGTTGAGAGGCATTGATAGCCATCATGTAGAACTCCTTCTCTTCAGCATCATCTTTATCATCACTTGAACTTGAAGATGCCTCTAATTCTTCTTCAGTTTCACTCCAGGTTTCAGCTACAAATCCTTTCCTGGTGTGTTTGTTCTTGTTGGAAGAGGATTTATCATTGTTATTTCTTCTGAAGTCCTTGTCTCTTCTCCTGTCTTTCTTTTCCTTCTTGTCCTTATTTTGATTCTCTGGACAGTCATGCACAATATGGCCTGGTTTCCTGCATCCAAAACAAATAATTTCTTTGTTACTGGACTTGTCATACCTTGGCTTTTCATGGCCTCTGGATGACCTTTTCCTGAAATCTTTCCTAGCCATCTTGTAAAATCTCTTGGCCAGTAAACTCAATAGCTCTTCATTGCCTGTGACTTTGTCTTCAAGATGTTCTTTTGTAGCTTTGAAAGCAATGGTCTTCTCCTTCCTTATTATTGGAGAAGCTATATTTCACTCTTCTTCTCTATTCTTGATGAGCAGCTCATAAGACTTGAGCTTGCCCAATAAAACTTCAGTAGTGATCTCATTTAGGCTTCTGACATCCTTGATTGGCCAGATCCTTGAATCCCAAGTGCTGGGGAAGCATATTAGGATCTTATCATTGAGTTCAGTCAATGAGATCTCCTTGTCCAGGGTCTTCAGTTCACTGACAATTAGACTGAGTCTGTTGTACATATCAGCAACTGACTCAGTTTCTCCTTTCTTGAAATTCTCATACTGGGTTATGAGATGGGATCTTCTATCCTTTCTTTTATCAGCTGATCCTGACACAAGCTCAGATAGCTTGTCCCAAATTTCTTTTGCTGAGTTGCATTCAGCCACCTTTTGGAATATGTCATCAGACATAGTCTGGGCATATGTTCATTGCCTTGACATCAGTAACTTTCCACTTTTTGATTTATGTATCTGTTCCTGAGGGGGGTGGAACAACACTTGTACTTGTAGTTACTGGAGGTCTTGGACACACTGTCAAAACAGAATTAAAAATATCATCATCAATAGAATTCATGTATAATTTGATCATTGCCTTCCAAAGTGCAAACTTAGAAAGATTGCACACTGGAGATCTGGTGCTAGCATAATATTTGTTCTGTGCCATGGTATTATATGAATATAAATATAATACAAATAATAACCCTCTATAGGAGATTGATCTTATCAGAGATCTTTTGGTTCAGGTGTTAGCCTGTAGGAACAATAAACCTGATGAAGATTCAGTTGTTGAGTAACCAACCTCCCTCTGATACCAATTGAAAGTGAGGGTAAGATCTACCTTTACTCTAGAGAGGGGTGAATAGAGTATATTAAAATAATTTTCTAAATTAAAAATTATTTGCAGTGGAAGACTTGATTTAAGTATAGGTGTAATGTACTTGCAGTAAGTAAAAACTAAGAAAGCAAGAAAACAAAAATCACAGCACACAACAAAGCAAAAACACAGCAAACCAGATGACACAAGGATCTATAGCGGTTCCCCAATCAACCTAGGTACATCCACTCTTCTACCACCCTAGGTAGGAATCCACTGCAGGAATAGTTGATCAGGTGTCATGGGCACCAATGAGCTTTTGATAAGGTGCTCAAAAACCAAAACAGATTTCTTGATCAGGAGTCTTGCCACCACTGAGTTTTCACCAGGTCTCAGAAACCAACCACTAAACTTTTGAAGGGAGTTTTGAGAAACCCTTTTACAGCAGAGTACGGAAAAAGAAAAGAGTTGTTGTTCTTCTCTGTCAACAGTCTAAGAGAAGACTAGTGGATTGATGTTGTCAAAGCTCCCCCTGAGATTTGCAGGTTTTCAGGAAGAGAAGCTTTGCTTAGGGTGATAGGCCTTCAGTATGTTGAATATCTCCATCAAAGAATGATTTCAACAAAGGTTGAAATGTGATGTGTCTGGAGTCCTTGATTGATAAAGCCTTTGAACAATTGAATCAGAAGAGATCCTGAAAGAATAGAGGAATTCTTTTCTGTGTGTTGATCTCCTTCACTGTTGCATTCCTTATATTTTGTATAAATTCTAACTCAGTAATCCTGTAGACTTGTGTCTCAAAAATCTTGATTGATATCTCTTCTATGTTTCTCAAATGATTCTGAAGAGATATATTGAAAATCAGTCTTCTAGATAGTCGTTGGCCAGTCATAAATTACTTTCTTAAATGAAATTTGTCTCTTGAGGAAAGTCCTAAGAGACATTCCTTTTTGTCTTCCTTAAAACTTGCTCCAGATTAGTTGAAACGGCTACAGAATCCTTTGAAATAAATGCTGATAATAAATAAGATTGAATTCCATAACTGATTGAATTTGAATTCCTGAAATCGTCGATCTCTTCAGAAAAGCGTCGATTTGAGCTCGACTAACGTCGACCTGAGCTCAGAGACAGAAGCTAGACTGAAAATAGAAATCGTCGATCTGAGCTCAACTATCGTCGACCTGAGCTCAGAGATTGGACTTTGGCTAGAGACAGAAACGTCGATTTGAGCTTGGAGATCGTTGAACCGAGTTCAACGACTCGTTGAACTGAGCTCAGAGATAGTCGAACTGAGTTCGACGCCTCATCGATCTGAGCTCGACGAAAGTTGTCCTAGTCTTCAGTACTTGAATTCTGAGCTTAGAAGGTCTTGGGGGAAGCTTCCAAACCTAAGTTCTAACCCTTAGACTCATTCTAATTGACCTTTAAGACTATACAACAAGGTCAAAACAATTTCCTAAGGACATAGTGATCCTTGCCCAAATTAGTAATATGGTGATCCAACAGAAGCGGGTGTCCCGATGAGGAGTAAAAAATCTAAGTATCGTCTTGACTCCCTCAAAACCTAGAATTGTCAGAACTCAAACGGTAGCGATGTGATGACTCAATGTGTGCGCCTAAAAACAAAGGGAAGTGTCGCGAACAAAAGGCGTTCTCTCCAAAGTAAAATCCACATAAGGTGGCGATCATAATAGAACTAGCGAGTGTCACTACTAGAAAACAGACTTTTGGCCAGGGCAAATTTCCCTGACAAAAAGTCCAAAACCGTGGCTAAAAAGCTTTAGCCACGGGAAAATTTCGTGGCTAAAGTCGGTTTGGATAAAAATTTTAAGCCACGAATTAGCCATAGCAAATAGTATTAGCCATGAAAAAAAATTGTCGTGGCAAATAAGCTAACTATTAGCCACGATATGGAACCCTGGCTAAAAGTGAACTCATCATTTTTAAAAAACTATTTACCACAGTTACAAGCCGTGGCAAATACTAATTTATGTTTTTTTAAAAACAATTACATTCAAAATACTCTAGATCTCATGAAATTCCAACTTCCAATTATAAATGAATCAATAAACACTATACAATAATGTCAGATCACGTAATTTGTGTAGTTTTGTCCAAATTCGCTTGCAACCTCCAAGAATGTGTGTAGTCCTACTACATAAGAAATAAAAGCAAGCACCTACATATTACACTCACAAAAACAGCTAATACTAATAATCAAAGAGATATCTGCATCAACTTTTGCATTCCCATCCATTTGTAGGATCCACGGATGCTGATCGCCTGAAATGTACAAGAAACATTTAGTTAGAGATGCTCTACACTCTAATCCATGAAAAACAACTAGAAAAAAAAATTATTTTGCCATGACAATGGCAGCATTAAGTATTTGGTGTCCCATGCAATTAATAAATTTTACTCAAAACTCTATCTAAAATTCATTTTTCAAGCTTTAAATCTGGACAAACCTTTTACAAGAATCCAAAGTGAATTTAATGTTTATACAGCAATGAGGATTGACATGAACAAACTGCAAACAAACAAAAAACGTAGAATATAAACTGGTTTCAAAAGGTAGGTGCAGTTTAGGGACTGATTTTATAATGCCTTATTTTTACAATAAACACATATGTATAATTCCAGAGAAAAAGGATTGGGGGATTTTTGCTACGCAAGTTAGCATAGAAGGAGTTAGTGTCAGTTGAGTATCCCCCAAAATAGCAAAAACACCATATTATGGTAATTACAAGAATTACATTGGAGGTATGCGACCAAGTAGTGACGATCCCATTATTTTCTCTCGAGCCAAGCAAGCAGCAATCTGGATGGCATTCTGAACACCTGATCTACAATGAAAGATAAGTCAGAAAGCTTTCACCATATTACAGAATCTGATAGTGACATTAGACCCAAATGTAATCTGAACTTAAAGCACTTTCAATTTGCTAAAAGGTACCAGGAACAGCTGCTATAGCACCATAGGCACCAGATGACCCATCCATGATACTGGCATCGCATTCTACATGACCCAGCTCTGTCAAGTTTGAACCTCGACCTCCATTTGTTATTGGATCATCCTACAGAAAAGTAACTATATTTTTAAATAACAGTTATTCGAATGCTAGCCATAAAATCTAGACAAATATATAATCATCGTACTCAGTATTGAAAGCTAGACAGTGAACCCACTTAAGACAATACTTTGAAATATCAGATGTTCGTAAAGAAATTATCTTAATTACACCAGCTAAACATTGTCTAAACAAATATTCAGTGTCAAGATGAACAAATGTGGATCGTACTCAGTATGAGAAAAAAAAACTCATACACAAAGGTCCGCACCTCTATATTACAAAATAGTGACAAAAATAGCCTCTTAGCTTTAATTGCATCACCCGAGCCAGACAATTTGAGAAGACCTTGACCATAAGCCCCCAAGTCTCCATTTGAAGAAATGATAGAATTTTTCTTGAGCAGAGAAAAAAATACTAGTCTAGTAAAAAAATTAGAACTTTAGAACCGCAATAATTAAAGCAAATAAACAAAAAAACTAACTCTAAAATGAATACTGTTAGAACAACAAGGTTTCTAGATTCAAGCATGGATGCACCAACATCATGATTATCTCCACCATCAATCTGAATCTTAGAATCCCACATGAGCAACATTTTGACATACATTCTGAAAGCACCATAAACATTCAAATAAAAACAATCCAATGAGAGGAAAAAAGCAAGATGAGGAGAGAGGGGGCACTAATTGCAGGTCATCTTTCTAAGACTTGACAATAAAATATTTCAAATAACTCTCTTAAAACTAGGTACGTTATTTACATTACACAGAAAAAAATATTTTGTAAACTTAATTTACATCCAGTTAGGTAAATTTTCTCTTGCATCCTCTTAATTTCAATAGTGTGTACTATACACTAAACTAAAATATTTGACCCAAAAAAAGTACCAATAATGAGCCCTGTTTGTCACATTCACAAGATCTTTAACGGGCGATCTATCAAGAAAATACATAACATGCTACTAAGGGCATGAAAACCATCCTCACATACCTCAGCTAGCTCAGACAGGTGGCGTGTTCTGAACTCATTTATAGTTGTTGCAATCTCGGCCATAGGTAGCTTGGCTTGTAAGGAGAAAAAAATATACAAATACTGAAAGGGAGCTACAGAATAGTGGAAGAAATTAGATTGCAGCAATATTCCACTGCATTCACCTGAGCAGATCTTAGGAGCGACTTACAGCAGTTGCTCCAGCCTTCTCGAGATTAATACCATGATCGACATCGTGGGCTCGAACAAATGTCTTCACATTTGGAAAATACTTGCTCAGGGCCCACACGGTTCTATAGTTCGCACCAGGTGTGTCCAAAGTTATTGCAGTAATAACATGAATGAGTTGGGTTCATCTCTAACATGAATGAGTTGGGTTCATCTCTAACATGAATGAGTTGGGTTCATCTCAGGATGACTTTCCTATGTTCCTAGAATTTCAGGCATTAAATTGTCGACTAATCTCTCGACTTCCTACATCTCCAAAATATACAGGAAGGTCAAGAGCATGCCTGGCTGCTACCCGTTCACTACAAAAATGTCAAGATCAGCGAGCGGTAAGGTTGGTTTAGCAAGCTTTTTCTCTTGTTGGAAGACACATTATTCTAAAGCATGTCCTCAATAATATTCCTTACAGACTCTGCCAGCTGTCAACTACGCAAAGGGAGTTCTGAAAACTATGGGATCTAATTGCAGAAAACATCAATGGATATCTTATCATGACTTAGACAAACTTATATGTCAAAAGATAGATGCATACCTATCAGGTAATGAATTATCAACACATCATCCTATACCAAAAATTATTTTCGCATTTTCTCTCTCTTTTTAAAAGTTAGCATGTGTTGGGAAAAAACTACGCATATCTAGGTGATTCCTAATTGTTAGCATGTGTTGGGAAAAGAAAGGAGATGCTATATCTAACTCAATAGAGAAACCCACTTTAAATAACATATGCATAATCTGTGCGTACAAAAAAGTTATGATTTTACAATAAGACCTTTTTGATGACATTACTATCATCAGTAATGGCACTAATAATTTTGTTAATAGCTTATAGCAACTAAAATAGCTGTAATTTTTTGTTGAGTTATGGTGATCCTTGAAGAATGTAATATTTTGTAAATTGAGCTCAATTTTAGATGTAAGACATGTCCAATATATATCCATTGGAGAAAACTCAACATGTCCAACCAACAAAAATGATCATGTAGAGATTAGCACAACTAATCCTAGCCACTCCACTAAATTTGTGGTGAGAAGCTGCAATCATTTCGAAATTCCTGCCAGGATTGATAAGTATCAAAACTAGCCCTCAATCCACTTCCCTTAGGCTATATTAATTCAAATGTTTTTTGCTTAAAGATGATAAAATGTCTATAGAATAATTGTTATCAAATAAGAACTTGTTGTTATGAGGGCACAAGATGCAGTGGATCTTGTTTGTTGAGAATATGTGAAACATATACATGCTCTTGGATAACCAACCCCAAGATGAGAGAAGATTAAGAGTCTTCTATCCAAGTTTATAACTTGTTAAATTATTATTTTAAACAAGTGTTACATAACATCTACTTTAAGCCATTCCTAATAATTTAACATTTACTTCAGTGTAAACCTAACAATAGAACATATATCACAAATAAAGTATATGAAAATCCACACTGTCATGAGAATGAAAGAACGTTCTTCCAGTATGATGGCTTCTCCCAAATCATCATCCTTAATGTAAACCCAAAAACTGAAGGACATCACTATTGTTCCGTTAGACTCAAATCTATTCCAACCAAAGCATTCAGGGAAATTAAATCTTTTCATGCCAAAGCAAAAAAAACATGGTGACTTAGATGACCACTAAAAAAGTTTAACAACAGTTATTATGTCCCGTATAAGCTTGGGGAAAGTGCTAAAAAGAGCCTTCAAGATCCATAATTTGGTTAAATGTAAGGTAGAAAGGATTATTAAAAATTGCTTCAAAATACGGAAGATAGCTAAAACATGACTGGCATTTAAAAAAATAATCAACAAAAAAGGATTATGAATGAGCCAAGTTTCAGGTGATTTTAAGGAATGATGGCAAAATTGGTTGGTTTCTATTGAAACCGAGATCCGACTTGCAAGCTGTTCGATCAGAATGGCAGAAAGCTACTCAATCCAAGCAGCAGGACAGAGAGGGCAAGTGAGTAAAAGAGAGAGAAAATGCAAAAATAATAACAAGGAGGCGACATTCTTCTCTGTTAGACTTGTTCTATTGATGCTCCTTCTAGACTTTGTTGGCTTCATTATTCTTAGACAGTAGAGAGGGGGAAGGCTTTGATGGTGGTGAGGTTTCAGAGTGCATCAAAACCTCCAGAGGATCTGAATCCCCCTGGTCCCCACTATTGGAGCATTCTAGGGAAGCCGCACTTGCCCTTTCCGTCTCGCCATCACTCAAGACGGGGAAACGCCGGCGTGTTCTTCCTATTGCCGCCCTCCCCCCTCCCGAGTCCCACCTTCTTCTTGGCGATGTCTAGCAATCCGGGGTTTGCTCCCTTCGGCGTCATGGTCGCTAAACTCGTGGCATTGCCGGCGAGTGCTTCCAGATTTGCTATCCCCACGTCTCCGTCTCCTCTTGGCGTGCTCTTGGGCATCGGGTTCTTCCTCAGGGTTTAGGTTTTGAGGGCATCCATGGCTGCGCTGCAAGAGGAGAATGAAAAGGTTTCCGAGAAGAAATGAAGAGCGAGCCCGAAATAAAAAAATGTCGTCCCATATGTGTTTTATTTGCCAAAAAATAAATTAACAAAGTAAATATTCTATTTTTTGCCACGGTTATAGTTTTTCATGGCTAATACATCAGTATTAACCACGCTTTTTGAAACCCTGACTAACATATACCTATTAGTCATACTTATTGTAATTGTGGCTAATAACTGTGTATTAACCTTTGTTTTTTGACCCTGGCAAAAAAAAGTGTAGCTATAACTCATTTTTCTAGTAGTGTCTCCACCAAGCACATATGTGGCCTCAAGGGTTTGTGGCGGTAGTGTGCTAAGAAGGTCAGGGCATATGACGAATGAGTCTAGGTCACCTATGTTGTTGATCTCATCACTAGTCAACTCCTTCCCGGGGAGAAGAGAGAGCGGCGATGTGTCATCCGAGGGGAGAAACACACCACTAATAAGTTTTTCTGAAAGCGGAGGCTCAGAAAAATGCTTGGCAACTAAAGGATGTGATGCAGTGTGAGGAAGAAGACTATCAAGTGGATCCATAACTTCAGTAAGAGTGATAAAAGTAGGAGGAAGCTCTTCTTCCTGGAGCAGGGGCTCGGGAAGAAACTCCTCGATGGAAGGGAGTGATATGGTGGAGACACGTGGAGCCATGACTTCAACCAAAGTGATAAAATAGGAGGATGCTTTTCTTCCTTGAGCAGGGGCTCAAGAAGAATCTCGTTGACTTGAGTGCGTGTCATGGTGGGAGTGGGTGGAGCCAAGGCGCTAGTCGTGAAACTAACGAGATGTGGAGGACTATCGAAACACCTAACCTTGGGTTCCACTATGTGATATGAAGTGTAGAGGTATGCAGGAGCAGCATAATGCGTGCGCATTATCGTATCTTGGTTGTGAGCATAGGTGCACAACCCACTCAGATTCTGCTTGAGTTCTGTAGTGACTAACTCAACAGTTTTCTGCAAAACTTTAATACGCGCATCTAAATCATCCATTTTTTAAAACAGAAATTTATAAACATAAAATTTGAAAACGACTGGCTCTCAGCTATCCTACGATAAGAGTGAGATATCCCAGCAGCCACGCCAAACTGATGTGAACCCGGGTGGGGGGTAGTTTTGACAACTAATAAAAATGAGATCTTTTAAAATAAATGTGGTGCGAGGGTTTTCGCGGGCTATTTTAAACCGATAAAAAATGACCCAAGCGTCGCAAACTCTCGTAAGGTCACCGCACACGCGTAATAACATCATGAATCTCCATTCCACGAGCACACGAATTAATTGGTGGCATGCATGTGTAACAAAAATAACGGTAATCAGGAGATCTGATTAGTTAGGGCAATCTCTAATATCCAACTACTCATTTAAATGCTTGAGTACAAAATACCTAGAGATTGGAAGCTAGGAGATTGAGAGGTATACCATAGGATGAGTGACAACGACTCATCGGTCTTCTAGAAGGTGGAGGAAGGAGGATGTAATCCCCGACGGTACTCTGAACCCAAAAGTTGGGACTGTAGGGGTTGGCCAGAGGTTGGTAATTGGTCTGTAAGAGGACTAGAAGGGGCCTGGCGGAAGCGCTGACTGCGGGTATGGAACAGCGGCCACGATCATCCAGGATTGGAAGCAGGCATACTTGACGGTGCCTAGGCGAGCTGGATCTGCCGGATGGCAATACTGGATGCGACGTCGGAGCCCAAAAGGAGCTGTGGCGACAACGTAGAAGGCAGAAGAAACTCTACTAGGCGGCGACGTATCTTGACGGAAGGTTCGGCGGTGTGTTGAGGGACGAAAAAAGCTCTATCGGCTTTGGGACTGGCAAGGAGAGCTCGTCGACCTTTGGGGAGGACTCCAGCGGCAGAGCCAGTGCTGGACGGGGTTGAGAAAGGGAAGGGGAGATGGCGTCGGCTTCCGTCAAGTAGGGAGAGAAGGAGGGAGGTGTACGCTGGAAAAGACCGACCGAAACCTAAAAGGATCGATCGATTCTATTTCCCAGCTGTCTGTGAACAGTGGCTACCATAAGCTTTTATAGATGAGTTTAGGGTTTTAATAAGTGTAGGATTTTAGGTTAATTTGGATATGGGTTTTATTGGACTGAAAGGAGCCATATGACTTGATAAAAGAGTGGCATGATTTCAGATATTTCTCATTTAGAACCTCATTTTTTATTTCAGAAAATCAATAAAATTTATAATAATAACGATAATTATTATAAGCTTGCTCTAAGCTAATCTACCACCTAAATACTTGACCTATGCATTTAGGGTCTCATTGGTCGGTCACACCAACGAGCCAAACAATATTGCGCGAATAACATGCGGGATACAAAATAACACCCAAGCACTTATAACATGCTCCATACAACTCAACGCTACACAATAATCCAAAAAATTGTGCAAAAGCGTGCACTACAATAAAAAAGAAACATGCAATAATAATAACAATAACGATGCGACACAGGTTGAATCAATTCTCCCGGGGTTGAAAGAGCTCGACCCCGACTAGACTCGATGTAACCTGCAGGTAGAAAGTCCAAGCATCGATCAGAGAAATGCTACAAACTGTCCTACTGATGTTGTTGCTTGGACCCAAAACATGGAAGTAACCTCTCATCCCAAAAGCTCGCAATCCATTAGTCAAAATTTCATGCCAAATATTTAAATAAGCAGTAATTATTATAGCTCGTAGAGGATGACAAGGGCAGTGTGTGAGGAAAACATGGGGCATGGGAAAAACAGGAAACAATAGCAATATAAAAAGAAAAGCAGGAGGCAAGCGTGATCCACCAGTAGAATTATTATTTCATAACACATCATACGCTAGCCTGATAGACACCTACAAACATTTGCTAGACCAGGATCGTCTATCTCCATGATTTCACTCGTCAACGTTCCACTCGAGTCACAAAATTTTAAAAAGATCCCAATTTTATCGTGAAATTTTTTCCATAAAAACCTTAAAAGTGGGTGTCCCGATGAGGAATTAAAAATCTAAGTATCGTCTTGACTCCCTCAAGACTACCAAACCAAGAATTGTCAGAAATCAAACAGTAGCGATGTGGCGACTCAACGTGTGTGCCTAAAACTAAAGGGAAGTGTCGCGAACAAAAGGAGTGCTCACCAAAGATAAAATCCACATAAGTTGGTGACCCTAATGGAACTAGCGAGTGTCCACCAAGCACAACGTCCGTGGGATCAAGGTTTTGTGGCGGTAGTGTGCTAAGAAGGTCAGGGCATATGAAGAACGAGTCTAGGTCACCTAAGCTGAGGATTTCATAACTAGTCAACTCCTCCTCAGGGAGAAGAGAGAGAGGCGATGTGTCATCCGAGGGGAGAAATAAACCACTAATAAGTTTTTCAGAAATCGAGGGCTCAGAAAAAGCTCGACAACTAAAGGATGTGATGCAATGTGAGGAAGAAGACTATCAAGTGGATCCACGACTTCAGTAAGAGTTATAAAAGTTGGGGGAATCTCTTCTTCCTGGAGTAGGGGCTCAGGAAGAAACTCCTCGATGGAAGGGAGTGATATGGTGGAGATATGTGGAGCGATGACTTCAACCGAAGTGATAAAAATAGGAGGAAGCTTTTCTTCCTTGAGCAGGGGCTCGGGAAGAATCTCTTTGACTAGAGTGCGTGTCACAGTGGGAGGGCTGGGGATAAGGCGCTCGTCATGAAACTAACGAGATGTGGAGGACTATCAAAACACCTAACCTCAAGTTCCACTATGTGATATGAAGTGTGGAGGTTTGCTGGAGCAGCATAATGTGCGCACGTTGTCGTCTCTAGGTTGTGAACAGAGGTGCACAGCCCACTCAAATTCTTCTGGAGTTTTGCAGTGACGAACTCAACAGCTTACCGCAAAACTTTATTACGCGCATCTAAATCGTCCATTTTAAAAAAAAACAGAAATTTCTAAACTTAAAATTTGAAAACGACTGGGGCTCGGCTATCCCACGATAAGAGTGAGATATCCCAGTAGCCACACCAAATAGATGTGAACTAGGGTGGTGGGGGGGGGTAGTTTTGACAGCTAATAAAAATGAGATCTTTTAAAATAAATGTGGCGCGAGGGTTTTCACGGGCTATTTTAAACTAATAAAAAATGACCTAAGTGTCACCGCACGCACGTACTAACATCATGAATCTCCATTCCACGGGCACAAGAATAAATTGGTGGCATGCACGTATAACAAAAATAATGATAATCAGGAGATCTGATTAGTTAGGGCAAGCTCTAATAACCAAGTACTCATTTAAATGCTTGAGCACAAAATAACTAGAGATTGGAAGCGAGGAGATTGAGAGGTATACCATAGGACGAGTGACAACGACTCATCAGTCTTTAGGTAGGTGGAGGAAGGAGGATGTAATCCCCGACGGTACTCTGAACCCCAAATTTGGGACTGCCGGGGTTGGCCAGAGGTTGGTGATTGGTCTAGAGGAGGAGTGGAAGGGGCCTGGTGGAGGATTTGACTGTGGGTATGGAATAGCGTCCACGATCGTCCAGGATAGGAAGCAGGCGTACTTAACGGTGCCCAGGCGAGCCGGATTTTCCGGATGGCAATGCTGGAGGCGGCGTCAGGGCCCAAGAGGTGCTCTGGCGGCAACGTATGAGACAGAAGAAACTCTACCAAGCAGCCGCGGATCTGGACGGAAGTTTCGGCGGTGGGTTGAGCGAAGAACAAAGCTCGATCCGCTTTGGGACTGGCAAGGAGAGCTCACCGCCCCTTGGGGAGGACTCGAACAGCAGCGCCGATGCTAGACGGGGTGGAGAAAGGGAAGGGGATATGGTGTCGACTTTTATTGAGCAGGGAGAGAAGGCGAGAGGTGTGCACTGGAAAAAGACTGACTGAAACCTAAAAGGATTGATCGATTCTATTTCTCAGCTGGCTGCCAACAGTGGCTACCATAAGCTTTTATAGATGAGTTTAGTGTTTTGATTGAGGGGTTTTGATAAGTGTAGGATTTTGGGTTAATTTGGATATGTGATTTTATTGGGCTGAGAGGAGACATATGACTTGATAAAAGAGGGGCATGATTTCAGATATTTCTCATTTAGAACCTCATTTTCGATTTTGGAAAAATAATAAAATTTATAATAAAATAGATAATTATTATAAGCTTGCCCTAAGCTATCTACCGCATAAATACTGGACCTATGCATTTAGGGTCTCATTGGCCGGTCACACAACCGAGCCAAACAAAATTGCGCGAACAACATGCACGATATAAAATAACACCCAGACGCTTATAACACGACCATACAACTCAACGCTACACAATAATCCAAAAAATTGAGCAAAAGTGTGTGTTATACTAATAAAAGAAACGTGCAATAATAATAACAATAACAACGAGACGCGGGTTGAATCAATTCTCCCGGGTTTGAAAGAGCTCGACCCCGATGAGACTCGATGTAACTTGCAGGTAGAAAGTCCAAGCGTCGATCAGAGAAATGCTGCAAAATGTCCCGCTGATGCTGTTGTTGGGACCCAAAACCTGGAAGTAACCTCTCATTACAAAAGCTCACAATCCATTAGTCAAAATTTTAAATAAACAGTAATTATTAGAACTTGCAAAGGATGACAAGGGCAGTGTGTGAGGAAAACATGGGGCATGGAAAAAATAGGAAACAATTGCAAGATAGAAAGAAAAGTAGGAGGCAAGCGTGATCCACCGGTGGAATTATTATTTCGTAATGCATCATACACTCACCCGATAGACACCTACAAACATCTGCTAGACCTGGATCGTCTATCATCATGATTTCACCCGTCAACATCTCACTCGAGTCACAAAATTTTAAGAAGATCCCAATTTTACCGTGTAAAATTTTCCATAAAAAACCTTTGAAGCGGGTGTCCAAATGAGGAGTAAAAAATTTAAGTATTGTCTTGACTCCCTCAAGACTACCAAACCTAGAATTGTCAGAACTCAAACGGTAGCGATGTGATGACTCAACGTGTGTGCCTAAAACCAAAGGGAATTGTCGCGAACAAAAGGCGTGCTAACCAAAGATAAAATCCACATGCGGTGGCGACCCTAATGGCACTAGCGAGTGTCCACCAAGCACAATGTCTGTGGCGTTAAGGGTTTGTGGCAGTTGTTGAAACTGAGAACTTGCTTCTGTTGAGTTTGGACCCTTGGGGAAGGGGTGAACACACACTTACTTCTCCCACAAGCTCAGGCGACCAAAAATGGGCCCAAGGCTCCAGCACAGAGGTCCCACCACACACCCGGAAGATCTTAGAGCGCTTCCCCTCCTTAGCCAAGTGCTAAGCTAAGGATACCTCAGAAAGCGCAAGAAGGCCCGAGAACAAGTAAGTTTGCCTTCTGAGGTACCCCCTTGGGTATATTTATAGTTTTTTGAAGTTAGTCTGCCAATAACTCACCTCCACTGTTTTAAACATATATAGGCATGCCAGCGGGGGTGGAATGGTGAAAATACAACACACATCACTGGTCGAGTGGCTTCTAAAAACCTCCACTCGCCTGGGTCAGCGAGTGCTCGATGGGGTTGGCACTCGCCGACTCAATGGCCCTGGGCGAGTGCGGGCCAAACCTTCCCCACTCGCCTGCCATTGCCGAGAGCCAAGGGCTAGTGCGATCCTATTTGTTGCCTTCGCCCCATACCCTCTCCACCCCTGTTAGGTGATTTGGCGAGGCTATTGAGCCCTTGCCTCCCTTCCAACTCGCCTGGGACTTGGACTGTGCAAAATTGGTTGGACCTACTCCTGTTGACCCCACTCGCCAGATACGGGGTTGTACACAATCCCCTCTCTTTGTGAGGTTGCCCTAAGCTCAGAAAGAAACATCCAACCCCAAGGAATCGGCGAGTGGGTCAGCGAGCCCAAGAGAATCTTTTGGTGGGATCCACAAGCCACTATATATACCCGCCTACCTAGGGAGCAGTGCCAATCCCTTATCTTCCTACTTTTTACCATCATGCCTCTCTCCAAGGAGTTCTAAGAGAGGCTCAACCGCACTAGGGCGCTCAATACATCTCGCGCTACCGAGCTGAGCCCTTGTCTCTCCAATCCATCGCCACGTGAGTCACCGAAACATCAACCTGCCAAAAAGTCCAAACCTGGCCCCAAGGTTGGCGAGGCCATCCATGTTGATCTTGTCCCCACGCCGGATCGTGGACTCGCCTCCTCCTCCAAGCCGGCCGCTGAACCAAAAGGGAAGGGGGTTGAAGACATCCCCTGCTAATCTTGATGCCCGCCTAGGGGATGCAGGCACCCCTCCGGTGCAAGTCCAGTCCCCTCAGGTGGGCTCACGCTCCCAAGATGTCGATGATTCTCATGCAAAGAGCCCGATACTCACTTTTGGGACCACTGGAATAGGCTCACTGCCGTCGAACTCACCGTCTCGCGGACACAAAGGGAAGGAGACTGGAGACATCCCCGTCCCCATCTTCGAACTGGTCACTTCTCAAGGTGCTTACCCTCTGGGTCGTGGAAAGGCCCTTATCTCTGCTCCCACTCGGCCTCTTTAGGGACAACCGAGTTCTTCCTGCTAGCCACACCTCTAGGGGGTATCCGCCTCGCATGGTTAGTTGAGGTGTTAGCCACATTCTGGACCCCAGGTGTAATACGCCTGATTTTTCGATGTTTATTTTAATTCCTTTAGTGGCATATTTTTGACGTCAGGGCGTTACGTTGACGCGTAGTTTATAGGTACCGTTGTTGGAGTATGGATTTTGCTCAATTGGTATATGAGGTTTTGACTTAGAATATTAGCTTGGTTAATTTCTAGTGTGTTTTTGAGTTTTCCCTTGCAATCCGGGTTTGTTTTGGAACTCGGTGGAGCCTTTTTTAGATGTTTTGGAGTTTTGGGCATCAGGGAGTTTTTACCCGAGTTTGGTTTGTCGGATTTTTGATTTCGACTTACCCGTTGGATTTGTAGCATCGATATTTTTTTCAGTGCGATTTTTGTAGAATTCCAAGTTGGTTTGAGTTTCAGTTCGTTTGGACGTTTATTTAGTAATTAATTATAGTACAATATTATATTACTTATATAAATATAAATAGTTTACGATGTGACAGAAATCCTATTCATCTTCTTCCATAGCCGACGAACTGTTTCGCGAAGGGAGAAAGCGACGGACCTTGCAAAGCTTTCAGCCGTCGATTGTAGGAGCTCTGGTGCTCGAAATTGTCATCGGAGAGTAGATTCAGACTTCTCTCGCCGAGATCTACGTGTGTGCGGTGAGTTTTTCCCATTTTTTGAATTTTTGGGCGTTAGGCAATTCGTTTTGACCTTCTTTTCTCCCAAAAAGTTTCAGGAATCGTTGCCCAGGTGTTTTTGCGGCCGGATCCTTGAGGAGGAGCGCTTGCATGGCCGGTTTTCAGGCGAGTCAAGGCAAGTGGTGATTTCTTCCCCTTGACAAGTTCGTTTCTTTGTGTTCCTTATTGCTTTTCTTTCCTTCTCTCCTTAGAAAATAGGAGCAGTGTAGGGTTCGGCCGATCTGCTGGGTAGTGTAGGTTTTCCGGGCCAATTCTAACTTCGTTGTTTATGTAGGAGACAACCCGAGTATAATCTGTCGAATAAGGATTTAATTTTATTAGGTTAATACGTCGAGTATATGACTGTTAATCTAAGTTGGAGTTCGTCGAATATGACAGTAAATTTAGTTTAAATTCGTCAAATAGGGTGGGGTCAGCCTGAGTAAAATTCGTCAAGTATGGGTTTTGGTCCAAGTCAATTCCGTTGAATAGTCTAGGTGCTGAGAGTAGTTAGATTCGTTGAGTCCTATTCATCGAGATTCATTGAAATTCATTGGGTAATGCTT
This sequence comes from Platanthera zijinensis, assembly GCA_039513925.1. NCBI lineage: Eukaryota > Viridiplantae > Streptophyta > Magnoliopsida > Asparagales > Orchidaceae > Platanthera > Platanthera zijinensis. The sequence goes on along the minus strand of CM077084.1, from coordinate 67,676,224 downwards.
TGGCATTGCGTTAAGTCCAATTCGTCGAGCATTCTCGACGAATTCGTCGAGTATCAGACTTGGTGTTGAGTGATTATGCATTCGTTGAGTATTAGGCATCGAATTAGTCGAGTATAATTCTTGGCGTTGAGTGAATTAGACTTGGCGTTGAGAGCGTCGAGTGGTCGTTGAGTCTAAGTCAAAAGCGTGGTGTTAACTCGACGAATTCGTCAAGTATAGTTGGTTTGGCGCCGAGAGCGTCGAGTGAAGGCGTTGAGTGAAGTAAACTTCGTTGAGTTAAAGTCCAGGCGTCGAGTGAGACTGCTTTGGCATTGAGAGCGTTGAGTGAACCCCAGATTCGTCGAGTATACTCGACGAATTTCCCGTGGACTTGGGTTTTTTCACTGATTCGTCGTATATCGTTAAGTCAGCCTTTTTTTCTTATTTTACTAAGCTAATTCATCGAGTTTCAATTGTATTCGTCGAGTTTACTTGACGAATCAATGTGGACTTAGATTTTTCTTCCCTCATCGAATTCAGTCCAATTCATCGAGTTTGACCTGGCTTGTTGAGGTAATTCGTCGAGTATTCTCGATGAATCTGTGTATGCTTAGAAGCTGTTTGTCGAATGACTCTCCTATTCATCGAGTATACCCTTATAAATTTTCTGGTTATTTTCCTTATTTTCCATTCTGTGCATCTTTTCGCCTGGTGGATTTTCGGGAGTGAGTTTTTGACTATTGGTGTGTGGAGGAGGAGATCACCACCGCAGGTGCTGGCTTTGCCCCGATCATGTGTTGCGGGTGAGTGGAGAAGGAGACCACCCCCGGGCCCTTGTGAAACTTTTGATGTCAGTGTGTGGAGGAGGAGACCAACACCGCAGGTGCCGGATTTGTTTCCGGTGTTTTTTTTTGCCCGCTAAATGACGAGCAGACTAATCTCTTATACATATACACTTTGTTGAAGCCCGAAAAATGCCTAACCTCAGAAATAGGATCAAGGCAGCCTAAGGTTACCGGTTTAGGGGTAAGACCAGACAACTAAGGTGACTAGAATGAAGAACGAAGGAAAACAGGACCCCAGACGTTGCGGCAAGAAGGTCCCACCACGTAACCGGATGCTCAAAAGGAGCAGCCCCTTCTCAACCAAAAATGGTCGAACTAGGTACGAGGGAGACTGGCTGATGGCTAAGTCGCAAGGTCGCGACTTAGTCTCTAAGGAAAAAGAGTCCAAAGGCTCAGCTGGTATCCTGAAAGGAGGGCTTGCGAGTATCCTACAAAGGATTTCCAGTCCCTCTCCTCATACCCCTGGGATCCTATTTATTGGGAAATCCAAGGAGGGGAGGGTCATATTTATACCCCATCCCCTGACGACTAGGCGACTTCCTAGAGGAACTCGCACGGGCTGAGCGAGTATCTCGCCTAGTCGCCTACCTGGCGAGTATGCGAGGGGAGCTCGCCATACTTGCCAAGGCGCACAGACTCTTGACTTCTGCTGAGCTGGCTGCGGTAGGACCTACCCTCGGTGAATACGGGTTGTACATAATCCCCTCTCTTTTTGAGCGACGTAGGAGCTTGGAAAGAATCATCCAACACTTATTCGGCGAGCTGGTGTGCAGAGGATCTGAGTTTCTTGCTCTCGATGGCTTCCTGCTGAACTCTATAAATAGGAGGGGGTGGTTTTTGAGGCAGGTTTTCAGAGCTCGCAAACTATGTCGAACGTCAATGAGAAACTCCTTTAGGAGAGCATCGCTGCGCTGTCTGGCTACCTCGACATCGCCAAGCCCAAAAGGCTGAGGGAAGAGGATGTTGCTGCCGAGTTGCCCACCCCCAAGATGAAGAAGACAAAGAGGCCGAAGAAGGCAATGACCTCCAAGGTTTGCGACCCGCCTACACCTTCTGAGCAAGTTGCCTCCTCGACCAGCAATCTCGCACGTTCTGCTAGCACCCAGAAGCTCCTTAATGACCTTGGTTTAGACGACATCCCTAACGTAGCCACTCCCGACTCCAGCCTTCTCAGCCCGCTGAAAACTCCACCTCTAGAAGTGGCCAAATCGTCGGCGCCGCCACGTATTGACGTCGTCTCCTTGCCAGGTTGCCATTTTGCTGAACTGTTTTTTATAAAGTAGTCGGTCGCCGCCTATTTCTCGATAACTCACTTCCTTTACTCGCAGACTCTCCATCGGATATCGCTGACGCGGCTCTGTATGTTGCTCCCATGCACTCTGCACCACTGCTCTCCCTTGCAGCTGGGAAGCCGCTCTGGACCCTGCACACGGTTTAGATCAATCTTGGCTCTAAGAAAGCAACGGAGACTCCGTTTTCCACGGTGAAGAAAAAACTCTCTGCGAGCAAAGACTCTCTGGCGAGCAAGGATTCTTTGGTGAAGAAGGATACTCTGGCGTATAATACCCCAAATCGGTACAGATGTTTAGTCGACCTGAGATTGACGATCGTCGAGCGGAGCTCAACGATGACCGTCGAGCGGAACTCGATGACGATCGTCGAGCGGAGCTCGACAAAAAACGTCGAGCTGAGCTCGACGATTCTGTCCTATTATCAGCCCCAATGCGGAGCGGTGACCCGTGTCAAGTGAATAATGTGCGACCATTGAGTGGTGATTGACCTTTTCAACTACAAATTGAGTCGTTGCTTGGTTTTGTTGATTGGATCAAGTGGCTGGGATGGAATCCAAGGCCTTATCTGTAGAGGAATGGAAAGAGGAAAGTATTATTTCCTTTTCTCCCTCTCTTCCTCGTCGCCCGAGTTCTGGAGAAGAAACCTTCGGCTGGTGCTAGGGTTGCTTGCTGAAGAAGATCTTGAGGCCAAAAACAAGATCTGAAGCTATAATCGCGAAGGGGAAAGTGAGGCGATCATTTCCATCCGCGTAAAAATGCTTTGTCATGGCTCCAAAGAGAACGTCAAGGGTAATGATCTTTCTTCTTGGACATGTGAAGTCCTTATTTTGGCATATTCATGGATTTTCCCCACCAAAAGGTGGAATGTTGAGGGATTTCCTTTTGGTTGATTCTTGAAATCCTCAATTAGTCTTGCATATAGATCCGGAAAATGTGTAGTACGGAATAAGCCTTTTGTGTGAAGCCCATATGGACAAGTTGGTCGGGATTGGTGATGTTTTATTTTGCGCACTGGAGAAGACTCCGCGTTTAAATGAGTAGTTTGTGGAGTTAGTTGGTTGTGCATGTGAAGTGGAGTAACAAGAAGTACTGGAATGGGAATTCCAGGAAAATACCCTCGTAATTCTTGTGTTGTATGCTATGGAAAGACCAGTTTTCTGGCACTGCAGGATGCTGCAGGGTTTGGGTTGAGTTTGGGTGCAGAAAAAGAGCTTCTGTTGAACCCGCCAAGCGATCGCGAGGAACGCTGGCACTAACTCCCCTTTTTGGATTACGAAGCCAATTCTTGGTGGACAGTATGGCTATTGTGAGCTGCGATCTCTTAAAAGGCTTCGTGCCGAACGGACAAGGGGATGTCGACCCGCGTTAGTCTAGTATTGAACTGGCGATTTGAGCAACGGGCAAGGGCTGAACTGTATCCGCATTATGGTTGTCTGACATGAGTGCCTGGGATGTTGGCGTTCGTCAGGTTCACATAATGAGAGTCTTAGGCATGTGCTCCATTAAGACTTAAGTCTCCAGCTATATGATGTGGAGCATAATGCTCAAACTTTACTGTTGGGCTTTGGACCCTTGAACGATGGTGTGACCCTGGTTTTCCGGTACACCAAGAATATGCCCTGAGTGCGCGGAGCGTCGGGTTGCGTAGCCGACGTTTGTGATATATTGATTATACGTGCGTGCACATTGTGTGATATATCTGCTTGTGAAATGCTATGTCTGCAGGGAAGGAATACTACTGCCCCTGGAAAAGGGTAGGGTCGTTATAAATTGGTCAGACGAATGCTGACCGTTGCCTTGTTTGCCACCATTATGGTGGGCTGTCCTTGTGCAGGTGCTGGAGAGCCGAGCGGGGAATAGTGGTATGAAGCCCCTGCTGCTGGCCCTCGAAGGCTGAGCGAAGAACTTTATTATTTTCATGTGTGGTCGGCCTGCGTGCCGATGTTTGTAATCCACACCTGTGAAGCTTAACTAAAAGGCCTTAAGGCCAAACTTTTGTGCATTTAGTGTACATTCCTATGGGATTATATATAAATGTGGTTATTTATATATAGTGAATATTCATAGCTGTTGAGTTCAATATTAACATAAAAGCTTTCGCTAATATGCTCTGAGTTAAGATGCAAGTATGTTTTGGTATTAACCTGTAGTCTCGCCACCTGTTTGTGGCATATAGTGTGGGGCCCCGGCCGGACCTTCTATTATATGTTTTTTAACAGATGGGGTCATTACAATTTAGTATCAGCTTGTCTCGGTCTTCCTCCTTCGAATTCATGGTCGAATTCTTTTGTGGGGTGGTGAACACGTGTAAGTGTGACCCGCATTAACATTAATGAACTCAAGAATGTCCACTAAGGAATGCAAATACACTTGTTTGAGGAACTTGTGCGTTCCTATATTATTGTTATTGCTGGTGCAAGGTCGCTAAAGTGTGTCTTGTTCACCTACAGGTGACTCGAAGTGGTGTTGGGCAGTCTGAGCCCCAGCGTTCTGATGAGAGTGCAGCACCAACTGAGGTGCCTACACCTCCTCCTTCTGCGGAAATAGTATGCTTAGTTGCTGAGGCGCTGTTTGCAATGATTCATGCATAGCCTACTGGGCAGGCGCAACCGACATTGGTGCTAGAACGGGTTGGTGTAAGGATAGAACCTGTTGAGGCTGTTGATCCTCGAGCAGCTGAAGGATAGTTGAAGCATTTTATGAGCTTCAATCCTCCTATGTTTACGGGTGTGGGATCCCCAATGCAGGCGGAGGATTGGTTGTCGCGCGTCAAACGAGTATTGACGGCGATAAGGACGGAGGAAGATCAGAAGGTCACCTTCTTATTGGAAGGAGAGGCTCGGCTATGGTGGGATGAGATAGAGTTGCACCACTTAGCGGGCAGACAATTAATAGAAGTCTCGATCGAGGAGTTTTCGCGTCTATTCTTGGTAGAGCACCTGCCAACAGCACAACGCATCGTCATGGAAAATGAGTTTCAGCATCTAACGCAAGGAGAAAGTAGTTTTGATACCTACTTACATGAGTTTACACAGTTGGGACGCTATGCGGGGTCTATCTTCGTTGATGAACAACGTAAAACCAATAGGTTCTATGAAGGGTTGCGGGATGAGTTGAGATTCTTGCTCTCAAGTTTGGTGAACCAGAGGTTTCAAGCGTTGGTGGATATGGCTTGTGCGTTGGAGAAGGATATGAAGCGGGTGCAAGGAAAAAGGGACTTGGCTGTGACAATGTCCGAGTTCAAAGCGCTCCGTTCTAGAAAATCGAGCTACCAAAGGAAATGGGGCAAGATATCCAAGTTTTCTGGACAGGCTCCTTCTACAGTTGCGTCGGGAGCAACTTCAAGGCAAGAGTCTCGTACCTGTTATACATGTGGTAGAGTGGGGCATAAAGCCCGCGACTGTCGCGTTGGTCCGCCAAAGGTGGAAAAGAAGACAGGAGCGTCATATGTTGATAAGGGAAAGGTAGTGGTGGAGTACTCTGCATCCCAGGCGCAGCCCTGAGTATATAATCTTGGCCAGCAGGAAGCCATAAAGCAAAGTGATGTCGTCACAGATACGGTCTAAGATATTGATTGCTTACTTTTCATATTTCATACCTTGTGTGTAGCTCGTGTATGATGTGTTTGTCACAGGCTTTGTCCTGATTCGGGACACTCCGACGAGAGCATTATTTGATACGGGTGCTTCGCATTCATTTCTGTCTAAGGACTTCGTATCACGAATCGGAGTCCGTAGTCATGTGACGACAGATAGTGTAAAGGTGTTGTTACCAAACGGATGTGTGATGCGTGCGGATAGGACTTGCTTCGTGGAAGTACAAATAGGAAGTCGGGATTTCTGCTTGAACGCATCTGTGCTACCGATATCGGAATTTTATGTGATCTTTAGTATGGACTGGCTCTCGGAGCAGCGTGCCTTTATTGATTGCAATTCAAAGGAGATCACACTGGGCTAGAATACCGAGCTTGAGACTAAGTTCACTGGTATGCGAGGAGCGAGCGGGATCTTGATGTATGCTCTCCAAGTCGTCAATACTGTTGGGAAGGGCGCGAAGTTATTCTTCACGCATATTTAAGATGTTGAGACAAAGGCTAGTGTGAGTGAAGTTCTGATTGTATCGAAGTTTGCTGATGTATTTCCTAAAGATCTTTCTGGGTTACCACCCCAGCTGGAGATCGACTTCACTATTGAGCTGGTGTCAGGTGCGAAACATGTGGCCCGCTCTCCATATCGGGTAGCGCCAAAAGAAATGGCTGAACTGAAAGTTCAACTGTAAGAGTTGTTGGAACAGGGATTCATACGCCCAAGTATGTCACCTTGGAGCGTACCTATTCTTTTTGTGAAAAAGAAGGACGGTAGTCTGCGGTTGTGTATCGATTATCGCAAATTGAATAAGCTGATAGAGAAACACAAGTATCTGATTCCACGGATAGATGACTTGTTCGATTAGCTAGTGGGATTATCCGTCTATTCTAAACTGGACTTAAAATCTGGTTATTACCAGTTGAGGATTCGGGAAGGTGATATTCCTAAGACAGTATTTGGAACACGCTACGGTCATTATAAGTTCACTGTATGTAATTTGGGCTAAGCAATGCGACATCAGTGTTCATGGATCTAATGCACCGAATGTTCCGAGAGTACTTGGACCTGTTTGTGATCGTCTTTATTGAAGATATCTTGGTGTACTCTCAATCTGAAGCTGACCATGCGAACCATTTACGGTTGGTGTTGCATACCCTGCGGAGAAATAAGATTTATGCCAAGTTCTCAAAGTATAAGTTTTGGCGGTCGTCAGTGGCTTTTCTTGGTCATGTGGTAAGTGGAGAGGGAATTGTAGTGGATCCTTCAAAGATAAGAGCCATACGGGAGTGGCCAATGTTTTCTTCGGTGGCCGAAATCAGGAGTTTCCTTGGACTGGCAGGCTACTACAGACATTTTGTAGAAAACTTCTCACGGATCGCTTTGCCTCTTACCACATTAACGAGGAAGGATCAGAAGTTCGTTTGGACGCCGGAGTGCGCACGAGCTTTTGAAGAGCTAAAGATTCGTTTGACCACGATGCCTGTTTTAACATCACCATGTGGTACAGACGGCTATAAGATTTATAGTGATGCATCAGGGAGCGGCTTAGGTTGCGTTCTTCTTTAGTTTGGAAAGGTGATCGCTTATGGCTCACGCCAGTTGAAAGTGCATGAGCGAAACTATCCCGTCCATGACTTGGAGTTGGCGGCGGTGATTTTTGAACTTAAGCGATCACCGCCGCCAACTCAGAGATCTATATCTCCTACACTCAGCCTTTATAATATAGGCTTACAACTCAGATCTTGAAAGATCCTATAGAATTTGAAAAATCTTATAGATTAACTCTTACCCTTGTTGAGAGAGAAGGGATAAAAGGATTCTTGATCAGCTTTTGATAAGACTGAATGTTGAGATCAACCTATTCTTAGCTTTCTTCAAAGCTTCTTGAATCTGAACTCAGTAGGGTTGATCTTCTTTGAAGTTGACTGGTTGGCAGCTTCCTTCTTTGAATTCAGAAATAGATCTGAATCCTTCTTAGCAGATTAGTTCAATATCTGCTTCTTAAGAGACTAGTAAATTTCTCCTACTTTACTTCAATAGTTGGAGATCTCTCTCTCTCTCTCCAGAACTTCTGAAGTTTCATCAGAATTCTTGCTTGAATTCTCCTTACATCTTCTCACGAAAATCTTCTTCTATGTGACGCGCACTTCCTTGATCAATACTTCAATAGTTGTTCGTGTGGTTGTTATTGTTCTCCTGTTTGATTTGACAGAATCCATCTATATATAGTCTTCATCCATGGTAACCGGCTGATCCAGTTTCTAACCAACTTCTGACAGGTCTGATAGCTTCAGCAAACTTGTTGGAATACACAGCTGTCAAGTCTCTAGTCAGTTCTTGAACCTTTGTCTTTGTAAGCAAAGCGTCGAGACTGATTGTCATTATGTGTCGACACAAATAGATTAAGTGTCGACACAAGCTTTGATGATGTCGACACAGTTCCTCTGGTGTCGACACAGCTTCTTGACACTGCATCTGTAGAATGTGTCGACACAGCTTCTTTGTGTCGACATAGACACTTCTTCACTTCACAGCAATCAACATTGTTGAAACTCTGCTGAGTGTCGACACAAGTCCTGTGTGTCGATATAGTTGATATAGTCTCAGAATTTGTGTGTCGACACTGCCTCCAGGTGTCGACACAGTTGATGTCGACTAATACTTCTGTGTGTCGACACTGCCTCCCGGTGTCGATACAGTCGATGTCGACTAATATTTCTGTGTGTCGACACTGCCTCCCGGTGTCGACACAGTTGATGTCGACTAATAAATTCTGTGTGTCGACACAGTTGCTTCTAGTGTCGACACAGCTTTTCCAAGTGTCGACACAGGCTTTCTTAAGTGTCGACACATGGACTTAGAAACTTTTTCCTGCATATTAGCATATACCTAACCTGCACATATAAACTCAAAATAACATCAAATACACCTTGATGTATATCATTGAGCTAAGTGAGACTTTTTCAAATCAGGTACACATTTTCCAATGTACCCAACAATCTCCCCCTATTTGGAGAAGTCATAACGCTTTAGTCAATGATATACACCACTTATAATAAACAAACATGATGATGTATATAAATAATAAATGACAGGGTAACTTATAAACAAAACATATAGAAAAATCACATCACAGAATAAGAATGCAACTTAAATGAACATGACACATTGTTTTGTTTATATTAACAAAAAGTTTCTTAACAACTGATTACATAGATTTCTTTCAACACTAAAGATTACATTGTTCTTGAAAAATCTAGTAAATCTAAACTAAGGCTGATCAGGCTCCTTGATGACTATGCCTTTTCCTGGCTTAATCTGAGCTTGCACAGGAGGTTCTGCATCATCAATAGGCTTCTTTCCTTTCAACTCTGCCTTCTTCCGAGCTTTAGCCTTAATCCTTTTCCTTTCAAAATAATGAAAAGGCTTAGGGAAGTATTTGATAGGCTCCTGAGCATTAGGAGGTAGCTTCCCAATCTTAGCCTTTCTTCTATATTGCATAATGGCTTCCTGCCTTGCCATATATTTCTGTCATTTCTGTTCATTATACCACTTGCCCCTTTCATGAACTTGATCTTTCACAGCTTTCCAGGCATTCAGAATGATATTCCTGGAAGTGGGGCTCCATTGCTCAAAATCAGGCTTTAACTCAGCCTGTTCTCTGAATCTTTTCTTTGAAAGTTGAGCTTCCTGTTGAGCTTTCAAGGCAGCTTCTGGCATTTCAACTTTCTCTATAATAACATTATCAACTTCCTATGTAGGACTGTACATTGTCTGAACCTGTTGCTGAATCATATCAAAATCTACTAGAGGGTAGATGACCTGAGCAACTTTAGGTTGATCACCTTCAAAATAATCAGGTTGCACACCAGACTCAGCAACATTATCATCATCACAAAGGGGTGGATATCAAATCTTCTAGAGGGTAGATTACCTGAGCAACTTCAGGTTGATCACCTTCAACATAATCACGTTGCACACCAGACTCAGCAACATTATCATCATCACAAAGGGGTGGATATCCAAGAGTTGCTCTGATGCTATTGGATATCCATTTGGTATGATCTGAGCCTGCATTGACTAACACTCTCTCCACCTTTATGACTTCTCTTTCAATGTGATCTCTTAAGTCATCTTTTTGAAATCTTACTTGACCATCAAGAAAATTTACACCATCTTTATAAAATGATTTTAACTTAAGAAGCTGATCAGAGATTATTTTCTGAGAAGTAGTAATGGCTGTCTTAAATGAATCTAAGGCTTCTTGTAACTTCTTATCAAACTCCTCTTTCTCTTTAGCTCTTTCTTCAGTCATTACAGTGACTGTATTCTTTATTTCAGTGACTATCTCATTGTGAGATTCAGTCAGATTGTCATTCTAATCTGATTTTCAAGGACATAGCCTTGTTTAACAGCAATATCATCCACTTGAGCCTTGACTGCTACTTGCTGCTCAGCCAGAAATACTACAACATTGCCCCCTTTGTGGAAACAATCTGTCATTTCTTTCTTATGAATATTTACTTCAAAACTGATGGATTTAATATCCTGAGCCAAATAAAATTATAGTGACTTATGACTTTCATCCACATACTTCTCTAGAGCCATTCTTTGCTCATCTAACTTAACTTGCAAATCCACCAATAAAGAGTTGTAATCAGACTCTGGGGCAGGTTGTGGAGTAGTAGTTTGCAATGCCTTCTTATAGCTCTGGCTCCTTCTCTTAAAGACCATCAATTTCTCCATTTTGTACTTCTGATCTCTTCATCTTCTGAAGCAGATGAACTGGGAATGTCTACTCTTTCCTTAGGACTAGGAGGCGGCTCCTTTTCAGTCCTATGCTGCTCCCCCTCAATGTCAGGAAACAATTCTTCCAGAGTGAACTCCTGTTGAGTGTGAACGGGTGATACTACTTTCTCAGGAGCATCAACAGCTCCAGATGTATCCTCCATGATAGCATCTTTGGCTGGAATATTAGCATGAGATGTCTCAGGGACTGTTTGTGAATCTATTTCCTCTGCCAAGTGGATTCTCTCTTCCCCCTACACCTGTGCAATAACTGTCTCCCCCTGCACTTGTGCATTCTCAGTCAGGTCCTGTACTTGTACACTATCTAGCTCCCCCTGCACTTGTGCACTAACTATTTCCTCCTACACTTGTGCATTCTCAATAAGGTCCTGTACAGGAGATTTCTCAGCAGCTTCTTGTCTTTCTATATCTGGTATGTCCTTTGTTAGGACCCTACCCCATCTTGAGATAATCCTGATGTCCATTTTCCTTATATGATTAATTTTAGAACCAGAAATCTGGTTCATTACTTCTGGAATTGCTCAAGCCAAGTATAAGCTCATCAGTCTAGCCAAATTTGGCTTCTTTATTCCTTCCTTGATCTTCTCAAACTGTACTATAGACCAATCTATGTTGAGCATAAAGATTATCCTTGTCATGAGGTTGAACATATAGGCAGAAATCCTATCATGTCCCCCTGGCTTACACAGAATTACCTTTCATACCACTTCTGAAAGGAATTTACCTTGCTGATTCATCCCTTTCCTATTAATTGCTGCTCCAATCTTCAAGGTGGGATCCAATCCACATAATTGTAGTGTCTCCCTTATTTTTGATACTGGTACTTCTTCTTCATCTTAAGTTCTTGGAAGATGAAGAATTTTTCTCAAACTTTTCAAGGTCAGTTTGACTCTTACTCCATGAACTGTCGATTTAATCTTCAGGCCAGATGAATCTACTATAACCGCGCCATAAAACTCAAGTATCTCTTTCTTCCATATCTTGGTGGGTTCAGAAACCAAAAACTCCAAACCATTGTCAGTGATTAGGGTAATTACTCCTTTAATCTCTGAGTCAGCATCATCAAAGGCATGACGAACCAACTCATATCCTTCGTTAATGTTATCTTCAACCTTTGCCGCCATTGGGATGGTGAGAAAGCTTGGATTAAGAGAAGAGAGTTTGTCGACACAAGGTTTTAGTCTTAAAAGCCTGGAGAGCGTGTCGACAGTTTATGTTCTTGACCTATTTATACCCCTCTAAACAAAGAAGGTCAAAAGGCGGGCAAAAACTGACTAAATGTGTTGACACTGTTGAAATGTGTCGACACATACTTCTAATGTCTCGACAACGGCATTGACTACTATGTGTCAACACCTACTAATGATATGTCGACACTAGACAAACATAGAAGTTCATCAGAAATTCTGTGTCGACTTTATTTGTAAGTGTCGACACAATTTCTGGATGTGTCGACACCACAACTCTGGTTGTGTCGACACCACTGACTGAAGTGTCGACACCACTTATTTGGATGTGTCGACACTATTTTACTTAGCCAATTTTGATAAACTAATCTATGTTTAACATTCCTAATTCAATTTTAAATTTATTGAATTTAGTTTCATCTAGAGGCTTAGTAAACACATCTGCAATTTGAAAATCTATTTTGACAAATTCTAGTGAGATGTCCTGTTTCTCTACATGTTCTCTAAGAAAATGGTATCTTATTTCTATATGCTTAGTCCTACTATGTGAAACAGGACTATTAGCAATAGAAATAGCACTTGTAGAATCACAAAACAAAGGTGTTCTACTTACATGAATACCATTGTCTTCTAGCTGGTGCTTAATCCATAACAGATGTGCACAGCAACTTCCTGCTGCCATATATTCAGACTCAGCTGTGGAAATTGTCACACTAGTCTGTTTCTTACTGCTCCAAGACACCAACCTTCCTCCTAGAAATTGACAGGTGCATGTTGTGCTTTTTCTATCTTCTTTGCAACCTACAAAGTCTGCATCTGAATAGCCTGTCAGTAGAAAATCTCCATTCCTAGGGCACCAAAGGCCTAGATTAGGTGTGCCCTTTAGATATCTCAAAATCCTTTTTACTACAATGTAATGAGATTCTTTAGGGCATGATTGGTACCTAGCACAGACACATGTTGCATACATAATGTCTTGTCTACTAGAAGTTAGATATAGAAGAGAGCCAATTATTCCTCTATACAAAGACTCATCTACAGGTTTACCTGCATCATCTTTGTATATAGGCATACTTGTTCCCATAGGAGTTCTCATGGTGGAGGATGATTTCATACCATACTTCTTAATTAACTCCTTGGTGAACTTAGACTGGGATATGGATAAGCCATCATCAGTCTCTCTTACTTGAAGGCCCAAGAAGAACTTAAGTTCCCCCACTGTTCATCTTAAACTTCCCTTGCATAAGTTTAGCAAACTTCTTGCAAAGGTTGCTTTCTATAGACCCAAATATTATGTCATCTACATAAATCTGAACTAAGATTATCTTACCTTTGGACTCCCTTAGGAATAGAGTTTTGTCTATTTTCCCCCTTGAGAATTTGAAAGTGCTAAGTTGGTAGCCTAATTCACCTAGAGGGGGGTGAATAGGTGAAATGCGTGTCTAATGCAGAATTAAAAATTGAACACAACGCACATCAAGCAATCACAGACGACAAGAGATTTATAGTGGTTCCCCAATCTTGGGTACGTCCACTTTCCTCACCGATCTAGCAAATCACTAGACTCGGCTACTCCACTATCTCGGATTGAAAACAATCCTACACCTCGGAACCACGTTCCTACAAATCTCGATCCCAAAACGGATCTACAAAAACTCGGAAGACAAAACTTCCTACAAATCTCGGAGAATTAAAACTCCTACAAAAATATTGGTTGTGATTACAAACAAACACACTATCAGATCTGGATTTGTATCCGTCTTCTTCTTTAGGAACTTCGGCTTGATCAGAAAATGTAGAAGACGACTAGAGAAAGATCCACGAATCTGAGATCTAGAACCACCTCGATCGAGAAAGTAGATCTGGAATCTTCAAGGCTCGGCAAGATCGAGTGATTCTCTTTCTTCTGGATCGCTGGAGAAGAGATCGATGAAAACGAAGGTCGCGATCCAAACTTTTCTTCTTCTTCCGTGAACGGCAATGGCGGCAGCGTGAAATTAGGGTTCACGGAATTTCTCTTTCTTAAAAAGAATAATTCTGTAATAACGCTTGAAAGTCATTTCTGAAAAGACCTATTTATAGGTGGGTTCCAACGGTCATAATATTGATTAATGATGACACGTGGACCAATCAGAATTGACAGATTCAAAATACTTATGATGAAAATGGACTTAGAAAAATTCTGGAGAAGTTGACTGCGATACTCGAGTAATGGAGGATATACACGAGTATGAAGAGATGGATTACTCGAGTAGCAAGAAGCAGTATACTCGAGTATAGAGAGAGAGAAATACAGGAGAGAAGAATGAATTACTCGAGTATCAAAAATGGCATACTCGAGTATCAGAATTGTATACTCGAGTAATAGAAAAGTATACTCGAGTATCAAGACGATATACTCGAGTATCAAAAGGCTAAACTCGAGTATCAGAAAATATACCTGAGAAACGTTTACATACACGAATATCAGAGTCAATTACTCGAGTATGGAAGAATTTACTCGAGTATCAAAGATCAATTACTCGAGTATGAACATACTTACTCGAGTATCAGAAGATATACTCGAGTATAGAAAACACTTACTCGAGTATCAGGGAATTTACTCGAGTATCAGAAAACACATACTCGAGTATCAGGGTATTTACTCGAGTATCAGACATGATTTACTCGAGTATCAAGTTACTTACTCGAGTATGAAAAGAACTTACTCGAGTGACTAACTTAACTACTCGAGTATAGATATATCTACACGAGTATTCAGACCCTACTCGAGTAAGCTAAACTGATTACTCGAGTATCTCACTAACTACTCGAGTATGAGACACAGACTACTCGAGTATTAAGACCTTACTCGAGTAAGTCTAACTGACTACTCGAGTATTAAGACCTTACTCGAGTAAGTCTAACTGACTACTCGAGTATTAAGCCTGATACTCGAGTATCATAATGGGTTACTCGAGTATTAGGGACTTAGAAAAATTCTATGAGGAAATTTGCTCCAATGCTTCTGTCCATCAATCCAAGTGCATGAAGGAAGCGTATCCCAATAGAGAGGCTATACATGGGCCAACACTTTGGATCACACAATGAGGGATTACATTGTATGGTCCTGTGTTTGGTGACCCATTATAGACTGACATTGGTCTACACTTGGCATTAAGGACATGCACACATACAACTTAAACACAGCATCAAATACACCTTAATTCATCTTAGTTCAAGGTCTGACCTCCTACAAATATGAGGCATTGTGGAGACAAACCCCAACAATCTCCCCCTATTTGTAGATGTCAGCACTCTCTATACTAAGGTGAATTACTTAGGAGTAAAAGAACAAAAAGCATATCAAGGAGAATAAACCTAATTAAAACAGGATAGACAAAATATGGCCATAATCAGAATTAAATATATATATATGAGGAAATGTTTTTAAAGCACATAAACAAAATAGTCCAATTCCACTTTCTCAGATCCACTCATGATGGAGCATCCTTGTGCATCCTTTCCCTTTTGAGCTGTTGCCTCTCCAGGTAGCTGTAAGGCTTTGGGAAATAAGTCCTGGGCCTAGGAGGAGCAGCAGGGTTGTTGTGTCCCCAGTTTCTGTCATGGAGTCTGATTTTAATCTGTGAAGCTTCATAGGCTTTCCACTCTGAGTAGCTGTAATGATTGTCTCTGTTTTCCCCATGATCTGTCACTAATTTCAGGGTATCAAGAATAAGGGATTTGGAGGTTGGACTCCAAACCTCTGAGTGGACCATTGCTGGATCTTTTCTGGGTTCAGAACGACTTGCAGAAGCACCTTCACCATACTTTCTTTTCTTCTTAGATGGACCTTGAGAACTGAAAAGAAAATCATCTTGCCACATGTCAGAGTAGTTAAGAGGGGGCTCAGTCACATCACCCTCAGGTCTAGGAGAGAAGGCTGGCACACCACCTTCTGGAATGGTAGCTTGGACAGGGGCATCTGCAGAGGGTTGCTCTTCAAGAGGATTTAGGTGCTGAGGTATAATGGTTGGGTTGAGCTGGGCATTAGGGAAGTTCATGTTATGCAGCCACACAGCAGTGTCATAGGTATAAAACTTTACAGATTGAAGTTGAGAGAGAATGTCTGCTTTCATTTCCTTTACAATTCCATCCACTGTAGTTTGAGCCTGTTTAGAGAGAGTTTCAACTTGTTCTTTTAAAACTATTTGAGCTTGCTCATGTAGTTTGTCCACTTGTTCTTTTACAACTTTCTCCCCCTTGCTGATATCTATGTTTAGCTTTGCAATGGCTTCATCTTTGAAGGTGCCCACTTCATTACATACTTTCACAACATTCATTTCAGCTCTCTCATCTAGCTTGATCTGATTGTGAGCTACTGTCTCTGCCTGGTTTCTTAGCTCACCTATGCTTGCAATGGTGTGATCTATGGCTTTGCCTCCAAGTTGGAACAACCTTTTTAACTCATCAGTATTTGCTTGAATCTCAGCAAAGCCTCTGCTCATCTCTGTTTCAAGAGCAGAGACCTTGGATGTTACTGATTGCAGAGAGACATCAAAGTAATCTCTCTGTTCTTTGAGCATAAGCTCAATCTTGCTTATTATATCTGAAGAGGAGGGAGCTGAGGTTGGTTCAGGAGCTGAAGCAGCAGGAGCAGGAGCAGGGGCAGTCCAAGAAAGGATTTCTGTGATCACCACTGAGCTGACTGCTCTCTTGAATGGAACTGGTTCAACATCTTCTTCTGAGGGTAGGAGAGAGGGTATGGAGAAATCCAAAGTCCTCAGAGGTGCCTCCACAGGATCTGGAGACATCTCATCATCAGACAGGAGAATATGAGCTGATTTGCTAGGCTCACTCTCAGGAGATTGGACTGGAGATTGGACTGGAGTTCTGGCAGGAGACTGAGCTGGGGTTTTAGCAGGAGACTGAACTGGAGTATGGACTTCAGACTGAACTGGAGACTTTGCAGCTGATCCATTCTGGAAGAGTGGGGCATCTGAGCTGAGCTCATCAATGAATTTGTTGATATCTTCAGCTGTAGACAGAAGGGCTGCTGAGTCTGGAATCTCTGAGTCTGGATTTGCTGATTGAATATCTGCTGGAGGAGGAGAGATTGGAGGAGTAGGAATTCTTACTTCTTCTTGTTCTGGAATTACTGATTGTGAAGAAACCTGAATCTGAGGTAGAGAAGAGGCAGGCTCCCCCTCAACTATTGCACTAGTGGTAGCAGTAGTTTGATGTAGAGAAGGAGATGGAATCCTGTCTTCAGGTAACCTGGTTGCTTTGGGAGTGACTGAAGTGGCAGCAGATTTGGAAGTTTGGGCAGTATTGAGGAGCTTGATGTCATACCTCTGGATGGAGGAGAGAGAGACCTTCTTCATATGGTGGAGAGGAATACCTTTAGAAAGGTCAAACATCTGAGGATCTATCTCATGGAGGATGAGTGAGATAATCCTTGCAAAACTGGGTTGCTTGATGCTCCCCTGAATCTTGTCCAGTAGCAGCATGCCAAACTGAAACTTCTTTCTGCAGACGATGGCTTGCATGATCTCAAACATGTTGTGAGAGATTTCTCGGATGGAGTAGGTCTTGCAGAGTATGACCTTTGAGATGACATCAATCAGAAATTTTCCCTCTCTATTGCAATCTGCTCTGCTGAAAGTATCACACTCGGGATCAACCCCACAGTATAGGGCTGTTCTGGCAGAATCTTCGGTTGAGAGTTCATCCTCTTCCTCAACGACGGGCAGCCGGAGTAAAATAGAGATTGAGGTTTTGTCCAGTCGGATTTTGAGTCCTCTGACCTTGGTCTTTAGAACTTTTCCATTTCGTTTAACCTTTAGGTTTTTGTAGAACTCTTCCACTGCGGGAATAATAGCCTTGCACGGCGTCTGGAGGAGGTAGGTCAATCCAGCGGTGTCGAACAGAATGAGAAGGTTGCGAAAGTCATCTGAGAGGTCTGCAATACCATCTGGAACTAGTTCGGAGCCGATTCCGATCTTGGACGACGGAGGAGCCATCTGAAACTGAGAAATCGGCGGCGACGGAAGAGCGACGAGACAGAGTCGGGAAGACGATAGGTCGGCAGATACACGAGTGAATGAGAAGTGGAATGGACGTTTTCGTTTTATATATATATATAATTAATCCTAATTAGGTCTAAAGATGATTAAACATAAAAACATACCCGAATGAGGCGGCAAATTCGTTGTGCGAATAGAGAGTTTGAAAAATTCCAGAGAAATCCGATTACACGAGAGAAGTTTACGGCATACACGAGTAATCCTTAACATATACTCGAGTATGTACTGAGTATACACGAGTATTAAGTCTAGATGGATTTTTCCATACACGAGTATAAGAAATTCATACTCGAGTATCAATCTGATTACTTGAGTATATGAAGTTCAATACACGAGTATTAAATTCTGAAGACTTTTCATACTCGAGTATAAAGAGTGCATACACGAGTATTGATCTGATTACTCGAGTATATTTGACTTGTTACTCGAGTATTCACTATTTCACTCGTGTAAATGTAACTATTCTCGAGTCTCAAATTTCTTGAAGGAATTTTCACAAAAAAAAAATACCTCAGAGTATCCAACATTTCTGACCTCTTCTAAATTTCTAAGTCCATCACTGGTCTTCTTTGTTAAGCAGTCCAAGCTCAGTTTTGAAGAATGAAAACTTGGACTCATCCAGCGGCTTGGTGAAGATATCTGCAACTTGCCTGTCTGTGGAGACATACTGTAGATCTATATCTCCATTTTCCACATGCTCCCGGATGAAATGATAGCGAAGCTCTATGTGCTTGGTCCTGCTGTGGGAGACTGGGTTGTTGGCTATTGCTATGGCGCTGGAAGAATCACAGAACAGTGGAATGTTCTGGAACTTCAAGTTGTAATCTTCAAGCTGATTCTTGATCCACAAAAGCTGTGCACAACAGCTCCCTGCAGAGATGTACTCTGATTCAGCCGTTGAGATGGCTACACAGTTTTGCTTCTTACTGCTCCAGGAAATGAGTCTCCTTCCGAGGAATTGGCAAGTCCCGGAGGTGCTTTTCCTGTCGTCTTTGCTTCCTGCAAAATCTGCATCTGAGAATCCAATTAGTTCACTATCATTACTTCTTGGGTACCATAAGCCAAGATTTGGTGTTCCTTTGAGGTATCTCAAAATTCGCTTTGCAGCAATGTAGTGAGATTCCTTAGAGTTCACCTGGAATCTAGCACATACACATGTCGAGAACATTATATCTGGCCTACTTGCAGTAAGGTAGAGCAAGGACCCAATTATGCTTCTGTACTTGGTTTCATCAAAAGGTTTCCCTTTCTCATCCTTGTCCAGAGACATAGCTGAGGCCATTGGAGTCCTCATAGAGGTTGCATTCTCCATTCCGAATTTCTTAAGCAGCTCTTTGGTGAACTTGGTCTGAGAGATGAAAATTCCATCCACAGATTGTTTCACTTGTAGCCCTAAGAAATACTTCAGCTCTCCCATACTGCTCATTTCAAACTTCCCTTGCATAAGTTTAGAGAACTTTTTGCAGAGGTTGTTATCTGTAGAGCCAAAAATGATGTCGTCGACATAGATTTGCACTAGCAAAATCTTGCCTTTTATTTCCCTAAGAAATAATGTCTTGTCTATCTTTCCTCTTGTGAACTTGTTCTCAAGAAGAAAGGTAGACAGCGTCTCATACCAAGCCCGAGGGGCTTGCTTGAGACCATATAGTGCTTTTTGTAATAAATACACATAGTTAGGAAGGGTTGGATTAACAAAACCTGGCGGTTGCTCTACATACACTTCTTCCTTTATGTCACCATTCAGGAAGGCGGACTTTACGTCCATCTGATAGACGGTAAAGCCCTTCAGTGCAGCGTAGGCAAGAAATAACCTGATTGCCTCCAGTTTTGCTACTGGAGCATAAGTTTGGTCGAAGTCGATCCCTTCCTCTTGACGATATCCCTTGGCGACAAGTCTGGCTTTATTCTTTATAATTGTTCCGTCTTCATCCATCTTGTTCCGGTAGACCCATTTTGTCCCGATGACGTTCTTATGCTTGGGTCTAGGAACAAGTGTCCAGACTTTGCATCTTTTGAACTGATTTAATTCTTCTTCCATGGCTAGAATCCAGGATGCGTCGGAGTTGGCTTCCTCAAATTTCTTTGGTTCAACCTGTGAGAGAAAGCTTAAGTGTAAATTCTCGTTAGTTGTACCTCGACGAGTTCTGACACCATCCCGAGGATCTCCTATGATTTGGTCAACAGGATGATCCTTCAAGTGTCTGAACTCTAAAGTCCTTGCATCTGGGATCTCTTCAGCCACTGGAGTTATATCTTCAGCTGGGATGTCTTCTTCATCTTGATCATCTCCCTCTCCAACGGTGGTTGTAGAGGGGATCTTGATGAACGTCTCATCTTTATCTTTAATAGGTTCATCCAAGCTGAGTTCTTTCAACTTTGTACCTGCATCTACAATAGGCACACTAGACGAGTTGCTTTGCAACAGACTCGTCTCATCAAATACAAGATGTATCGACTCTTCCACAACCAGAGTTTTTCTATTGAAAACTCTATAGGCCTTACTATGGCTACTATAACCTACAAAAATACCTTCAAAGCTTTTCTCGCTAAACTTTGTAGCGTGATACTTGCCATTGTTAAGTACGAAGCACTTACAACCAAAGATTCTAAAGTATGAAATGGTTGGTTGCCTGCCTTTTAGAAGTTCGTAAGGAGTCTTATCATGGTCTTTGTTGATGAGTGCTCGATTTTGCACGTGGCAAGCGGTGTTGACGGCTTCAGCCCAGAAATACTCCGGAAGTGAGGCATCACTCAACATGGTCCGACAAGCCTCTATGAGTGTTCTGTTCCTTCTCTCAGCCACTCCATTTTGCTGTGGTGTGCGGGGAGAGGAAAACTCATGAAAGATACCTTGACTTTCACAAAATTCTGTCATGGCTCCAGACTTGAATTCCGTTCCATTGTCACTTCTGATTTTGACTACGGAACGGTTGTATTCATTCTGGATTTGCCTGACAAAATTAGTGAAAGTACCGAAGGTATCTGACTTGTGTTTCAGAAAGAACACCCACGCAAAGCGCGAGTAATCATCCACAATAACCAACGTATATTCCTTACCTCCCAAACTTCTAACCTGCAGTGGACCAAACAAGTCCATATGAAGAAGCTGTAAATTTCTATTGGAATCCTTGCCTATTATGCTTTTAAACGAACTTCTTGTTTGCTTGCCTTTGATACAAGCGTGACAAGGACTGTCCGTAACGCACTTGACCTTGGGTGCATCACGCACTAAGTTTTGAGAGAATAATTTATTAATAGTTTTGAAATTAATATGTGCTAGTCTCTTGTGCCATTGGTCAGCAAGAGATGCACTACTTTTTGCCAAAAGACACACTGGTGTCGAAGAGTCTATACAAATAAAATTCAAACAGAAAATATTTCTGCTTCGAGTGCCTGATAAAATAGTTTCCATATTGTTAACCGATTTTATCAAACACTTGTCAGCATGAAATTCAACTACGTATCCTTTGTCGCATAGTTGGCTTATGCTGATGAGATTGTGTTCCAATCCTTCAACATAGGCTACATCCGAGAAGGATACGCTACCGTTAGAAATCATACCATAGCCTTTAGTGATTCCTCGATCTGAACCTCCAAAGATGACCTTTGGTCCGTTGCAGACTGAGGTGTAGTTCAGTAGTAGGCTCCTTGTCCCGGTCATATGCCGAGAACATCCACTGTCCAAGTACCAGATTGGCATTTTGGTGGCCTTTGGACATACCTGCAATTACAATCATTTAGCCTTAGGAACCCAAACAAGTTTGGGTCCTTGGTCTCGAGTTAGAATACTCCCCCTACGAGTATTAGCCTCATGAGTGGTCATTCTCACGTTGCTAACTTTAGGGGTAGCAGCATTATTAGGATTGAACCAACAATCACTGGCAAAATGACCAATTTTGCCACAACACCAACAGTTGAACCTGTTGTATCTTTGCCTTGGGTAGTCCTGCCTGACTTTCTGGAATGAAGGTCTAGCAGGACCCTTACTTTTGGAGGAAGAGGCTTCATGATGATTGCAGTTACATGAAGTCTTCTCCTTCATAGGCTTTTCTACAATGGGTTTTACTTTTGGTGTCTTCTTAAAGTTATGACCATGAGCATAAGGTCCATAGCTTTGAAGCTGAATCTCCTCATAAGGTGCCTTGAAGACACTCTCGCCAAAGTTACGAGGACGAGTCCAACCTTGGTATCTTGACTTAGGCTTCTCAGGGATTGGCCTAGAAAAGTGTCCGTAGGTGGACTCATAATCGAGTTCGTTCGTGGGAAAGATAACTTTCTTGAACACAACAGCTTCCAAGGGAGCTTTCCCTTTTTCTTCAGCTAGAGTCTTTCGGGCAGCCTTATTCTTTCTCTTGGCCTTATTTCTTCTAGAGGATTTACTAGAGGAGCCAATGTGGCCTAAACCAGCACCCTTGGCCTTAGCAGAGAATTCAGCAACGATTGGAAGAACTGTCTTAGGCTTAGAGAAGCTCTCAACAAGCTTCTTTTCAGCCTCGAGTTGTTGTTCCAATTCCTTGATGATTGTCTCTTTAAGGTCAAGGTGCTTGAGAGCTTTATTGTATTCCTCCATAGCAGCATTGAAGTTCTCTTGAAGAGAGTTAGTCTTATTGACTTCTTCTCTCAAGCTGCTCTCACTAGCCTGTAGAGATTTTATCTCTTTGGCTTGAGTTTTCACTACTCTACGACATTTTTCGTAGGCGGTGAGCAACTCCTTATACTGACTCATGAGCTCAGATTCATCTTCAGAGGAATACCCCTCTTGCTCATTGTCATCATCAGAGTCAGAGAGAGGAGTGTGAGATTTTACCTCCCCAGTGAACTGGGGGACTTGTTCATCATCTGAATGAGCCATGAGCCCAAAGTAAGCTTCCTCTTCTTCACTTGACTCAGATGAGTCAGAGTCGCTGAGAGTTTTGCTCTTCTTGGCTACTAGGCTTTTCTCTGTCCTCTTCTTATGGTGTGAGGATTTCTTTTCCTCTCTTCTTCCACCCTCTTTCTTTTTGTGAGGGCAATCGGCGATGACGTGACCTGGCTTATTGCAACAATAGCAAATGATGTCAGTTGAAATATGTTTGTTCTGTTTAGAATTGTACCTGTCATGGCTGCTTGAGCCTTTCTTCCGATGATCACCGTCATGTCGTGATCTTCTATATGAGGCATCCTTGCCTCTCCATTGCTTCTTCTTGTTCAAGAATTTCTTGAACTGCCTTGAGAGTAGGGAGAACTCTCCATCAGATAGTTCTGAGCCAGATGAGCTAGGCTCAGATGATTCTTCTTCATCAGCCTCAGGAACTGGGGCAGGAGAGCTAGCCTTTATCTTCCTTGAGCTATCTGCCTTTAGAGCGACAGATTTCTCCTTGGATGCAGACCTGCTTGTCTCTTCTTCAGCTTTTCTTGAGTTGATTTGCAGCTCGTAAGACATAAGCTTTCCGAACAGATTCTGCGGGTCCGTCTCAGCTAACCTTCCAAACTCCCGAATGGCACATACCTTATTGTCCCATTCCTTGGTTAGGGATCTTAAGAATTTGTCATTGAGTTCCCCATTGGTGAAGACACGTCCATAAACTCTTAGGCCATTTACTATCTTGAAGAAGTTCTCAAAAGTGTCAGCTATGGCTTCCTTATGACCCTGCCTGAAGGCTTCATATTTTTGGTTCAGTAGGGATCTACGATCATCCCTCACTTCTTCTGTACCTTCCATTAGAGTCACAAGGGATTGCCACATCTCCTTGGCAGACTGGCAATGAATCAGATTTTGCAGCATTGAGTCATCCACTGCACTTGCTATAATATTTTTGGCTTTCTTGTCCAGAGAGACAAGTGCAATCTCATCCTTATCTAGATCCATCAGCTTTTTGGGAACTTGCTTGGTGGGATCTATGGTGGATGCAGTCATAGGAATGTGGGGACCTTCTTCAACAATCATGAAGATCCGGGGATCTACTGCTTCCATGAAGAACTTTACTCTTTCCTTCCACATAGGAAAGTTGTTCTTGGTGCAGATAGGGAGTTTAGCAAAATCCTTGGTCTTACTCATGCTTGATACTTTTCAAGAAACAACTTAGAAGGATAAGATCAAGGTGTTAACCTTTTAACGATCAACCTGCCTCTGATACCAATTGAAAGTGCTAAGTTGGTAGCCTAATTCACCTAGAGGGGGGTGAATAGGTGAAATGCGTGTCTAATGCAGAATTAAAAATTGAACACAACGCACATCAAGCAATCACAGACGACAAGAGATTTATAGTGGTTCCCCAATCTTGGGTACGTCCACTTTCCTCACCGATCTAGCAAATCACTAGACTCGGCTACTCCACTATCTCGGATTGAAAACAATCCTACACCTCGGAACCACGTTCCTACAAATCTCGATCCCAAAACGGATCTACAAAAACTCGGAAGACAAAACTTCCTACAAATCTCGGAGAATTAAAACTCCTACAAAAATATTGGTTGTGATTACAAACAAACACACTATCAGATCTGGATCTGTATCCGTCTTCTTCTTTAGGAACTTCGGCTTGATCAGAAAATGTAGAAGACGACTAGAGAAAGATCCACGAATCTGAGATCTAGAACCACCTCGATCGAGAAAGTAGATCTGGAATCTTCAAGGCTCGGCAAGATCGAGTGATTCTCTTTCTTCTGGATCGCTGGAGAAGAGATCGATGAAAACGAAGGTCGCGATCCAAACTTTTCTTCTTCTTCCGTGAACGGCAATGGCGGCGGCGTGAAATTAGGGTTCACGGAATTTCTCTTTCTTAAAAAGAATAATTCTGTAATAACGCTTGAAAGTCATTTCTGAAAAGACCTATTTATAGGTGGGTTCCAACGGTCATAATATTGATTAATGATGACACGTGGACCAATCAGAATTGACAGATTCAAAATACTTATGATGAAAATGGACTTAGAAAAATTCTGGAGAAGTTGACTGCGATACTCGAGTAATGGAGGATATACACGAGTATGAAGAGATGGATTACTCGAGTAGCAAGAAGCAGTATACTCGAGTATAGAGAGAGAGAAATACAGGAGAGAAGAATGAATTACTCGAGTATCAAAAATGGCATACTCGAGTATCAGAATTGTATACTCGAGTAATAGAAAAGTATACTCGAGTATCAAGACGATATACTCGAGTATCAAAAGGCTAAACTCGAGTATCAGAAAATATACCTGAGAAACGTTTACATACACGAATATCAGAGTCAATTACTCGAGTATGGAAGAATTTACTCGAGTATCAAAGATCAATTACTCGAGTATGAACATACTTACTCGAGTATCAGAAGATATACTCGAGTATAGAAAACACTTACTCGAGTATCAGGGAATTTACTCGAGTATCAGAAAACACATACTCGAGTATCAGGGTATTTACTCGAGTATCAGACATGATTTACTCGAGTATCAAGTTACTTACTCGAGTATGAAAAGAACTTACTCGAGTGACTAACTTAACTACTCGAGTATAGATATATCTACACGAGTATTCAGACCCTACTCGAGTAAGCTAAACTGATTACTCGAGTATCTCACTAACTACTCGAGTATGAGACACAGACTACTCGAGTATTAAGACCTTACTCGAGTAAGTCTAACTGACTACTCGAGTATTAAGACCTTACTCGAGTAAGTCTAACTGACTACTCGAGTATTAAGCCTGATACTCGAGTATCATAAGGGGTTACTCGAGTATTAGGGACTTAGAAAAATTCTATGAGGAAATTTGCTCCAATGCTTCTGTCCATCAATCCAAGTGCATGAAGGAAGCGTATCCCAATAGAGAGGCTATACATGGGCCAACACTTTGGATCACACAATGAGGGATTACATTGTATGGTCCTGTGTTTGGTGACCCATTATAGACTGACATTGGTCTACACTTGGCATTAAGGACCTGCACACATACAACTTAAACACAGCATCAAATACACCTTAATTCATCTTAGTTCAAGGTCTGACCTCCTACAAATCTGAGGCATTGTGGAGACAAACCCCAACAGAATTTGTTCTCAATAAGGAAAGTAGACAGGGTTTCATACCAAGCCCTTGGGGCTTTCTTTAACCCATACAAAGCTTTCCTAAGTCTATAAATATAATCAGGTTTGAGAGAATCAACAAAACCTGAGGGCTGCTCTACATAGACTTCTTCTTTTAGATTTCTATTTAGGAATGCTGATTTTACATCCATTTGGAATACCTTTAAGCCTTGATATGCTGCATAGGCAAGGAACATCCTAATTGCTTCCAGTCTAGCAACTGGGGCAAAGGTTTGATCAAAGTCAATACTCTCTTCCTTCTTATATCCTTTTGCAATAAGTCTTGCTTTGTTCTTCACAATGATCCCATTCTCATCCATTTTGTTCCTAAAGATCCACTTTGTTCCAATGATGTTGTGGTCTTTTGGTTTAGGAACTAACTTCAAGACCTTGCACCTTCTTAACTGATTCAGCTCCTCTTGCATGGCATCAATCCAATGTGGGACTAGAATAGCTTCTTCAAATCTCTTTGGCTCCAGTT
This sequence comes from Platanthera zijinensis, assembly GCA_039513925.1. NCBI lineage: Eukaryota > Viridiplantae > Streptophyta > Magnoliopsida > Asparagales > Orchidaceae > Platanthera > Platanthera zijinensis. Next base: position 67,649,934 of record CM077084.1, on the reverse strand, counting down.
GAGATAGGAAGCTTGAGCAAAGAACTGTGTTCAAGTTCCTGCTTCTGGTTTGCACTCCATATCTTAGATCACCAATTATCTGATTTGCTGGATGATCCTTTAAGTGTCTAACAGATGGAGGTAGATTATCTTCAGGTTGAACCTCTCCTGACTTTTCAATATGCTTCACCTCTTGGTTTTCAACAGCATCTAGGGAGTCTTGTACTCCCCTAGGACAGTAGTCACCATTTTCCACTTCCTACTCTTCAGTTGATTCTTCTGTAATGGTAAGCTTGTACATTTTCTCATCTATACCTGTAGAACTGCATGAGCTATAAGGCAATTTACTGTTAATCAGTCTTGTTTCATCAAAGACAACATGTACAGACTCTTCTACAACTTGAGTAATCAAGTTGTAGACTCTATAAGACTTACTATTATTGTTGTACCCAACAAATATCCCATCTTGAGATTTGGCAGCAAACTTAGTCAGATAAGACTTGTCATTATTAAGGACATAGCACTTGCAACCAAAGATCCTAAAATAGGATAAGTTTTGTTTTCTACCCTTCATGATCTCATAGGGAGTCTTTTTGTGGCTTTTGGTGATAGATGTTCTATTGATCACATAACATGCAGTATTTACTGCCTCAGCCCAGAAATATTCTGGGAGAGAAGTGTCACTCAATAGAGTTCTATCAGCCTCAATCAGTGTTCTATTCTTCCTTTCCACAATACTATTTTGCTGTGGTGTTCTAGGTGAGGAGAATTCTTGAAAAATCCCAAATTCTTCACACAGTTTTGTCATACTCTCAGATTGAAATTCAGTTCCATGGTCACTTCTGATTTTGACCACTGTATTGTTAAGTTCATTCTGAATTTGCTTGACAAAGCTGTATAAAACACTTGGGGTTTCTGATTTTTGTCTCAGAAAGAACACCCAGGAATATCTAGAATAGTCATCTACCACCACAAAAGTGTAGACCTTCCTACCTAGACTATGAACTAGCATAGGACCAAATAGATCCATATGTAAGAGGTATAGACACCTCACTGAATCCTTGTTTTCAAGGCTATGAAAGGAGGATTTTATCTGCATGCCTTTTTGACAAGCTGAGCATATCACATCCTTTATACACTTAACTTTTGGACCATTCCTAACTAACTCTTTGCTAAAGAGTTGGCCAATTGTTTTGTAGTTAAGATGGGCCAGCCTCTTGTGCCATTTGACATAATGAGAGGATCTCTCATCAGCTACAAGACAAATAGGAGACGCATTGTTCTCACACTCAAAATTAAGACAGTACACATTTCTTTTTCTATATCCTGTCAATATGACCTTTTGATCACTTGATCTTTTGATATGACATCCATTCTTAATAAATGAAATGTCATATCCTAAATCACTCAGCTAACTTATGCTTATAAGGTTGTGTTTCAAACCCTTCATATAGGCCACATGAGTGATAGTAATCTGGTTACTAGAAATGTTACCAAATTCTTTGATGACTCTTTTTTTAGAACCACCAAAGATTACTTTAGGCCCATTTATGATAGGTAAATACTCCTTCAGTAATTCCTTTGTTCCAGTCATGTGCCTGGAACATCCACTTTCTAAGTATCATATAGGGGCATGGTAACTTGGACTCACCTGCAATAAAGAATTACCTCTCCTTAGAACCCAAGTAAGTCTTGGGTCCTTGGTTCAAGTTAGTTTCATACTTACCAAATCTACCTGCTGCTCTTCTAACAGGTAGACTATTGTTCTTCATGACATTAATGTTGTGCCAGCAGTCTAAGGCATAATGGCATGTCTTGCCACAACACCAGCATTCATACTTGTTGTATCTATTTTTAGATAAATTTTTGGCAGTCTGGTTGACAGCAAATCTTTTGTATTGTGCTGGTACTGCTGCGGCTACACCCACTGTTTTCTTAGGAACATGGGGTTTATGGACATGGGCTGCCTTATTGACATAAACACCATTGTCATTCAGAACTTCAGTCTTACTATGACCATGAGTATTCTCAAGGTCATACTTATTAGAGGGCACTTGTACCTTTCTAAAAACTACAGGGACTTTAAAATTCAGTGGCTGGACTGAGGTTTTGCCCTTTCTCTTAAATTGGACAGCCCTGGTGTTACCTTTAAAGCCTATTCCAGCCTCACCCTTTTGAGCCACAAACTCATCTATTAAGGGTAAAACTGATTTTGGCTTAGAATAACTAGCCACCAAATCTTTTCCTTTTGAAGTCTGGCTTCCAGACTTTTAATCAGATCATTTTTGTATGTGATTGTGCCCATCTGAATAACAGTTATAGTTTTCAGTTTGGTAATCTCATTCAATTTTTGATCCAACTCTTTCTCTAAGTCAGATGCAGCCATCTTAAGATCTGTAATTTCCTTAGCCTAAATTTTGGCCAGGTTTTTTCTTTTCTTTAGTGACTGCAACAAGTCTCCATATTCATCTATCAGCTAATGAATATCACCTTCAGACTCAGACCCATCCACATAACTTGATGCAGATGTAGTTGACTCTATGCCAGTACTACAATCTGAATTACTAGAAAAACATTGTACCTTACTAGGACCGGGCTGATCCTGGCACTTGTCTTCTTCTGACACAGCCATCAGTCTCATGCACTGATGGTCTTCTTGTTCATTGATAGAGTTCAGCAATTGCATAAACTCATCTTCTTCATCTGCTGCATATAGACCAATGTATGACTCAGCTTCAGATTCAGACTCTGAAGATGATTGGTCTGTCAAGCTATTCTCCTTCTTAGCAACAAAGGATTTCTCCTTCTTGCTCTTTTGTTGAGTCTTACTTTTATCAGCAGACTCCTTTCTTTTGTCTGGACACTCAGCCACAACATGTCCAGGCCTATTACAGCAGTAGTAAACTATCTTTGATGTTATAGATTTGCTAGGCTTAGACCTGCTCCTGTCCTTCCTTGATGACTTCCTTTTTTGATAATAGTCATCCACAGGCTGAGATGTGGAGGGCCTTGACTTCCACTGCTTCTTCTTCAGGAATCTCTGAAACTACCTTATGAAGGTAGCAAAGTCTTTATCTGAGTCATTACTGTCTGAACTTTGGTTGTCTGAATTATCTGAAGTAATTTCAGCAACAATCTCAGGAGGTGATGAAGACATCCTCCTATTCTTCTTAGTGGCTTCCACCTTGAAGGCCACAAACTTTTCTTTATGCTCCCCTTTAGCACTTTTCTCTTCCTCTTTCCTAGCCATCAGCTGCATCTTATATGACAGTAATTTTCCAAACAAAGTTGGAGGAGAGATATCTACAAGTTTGGCCACTTCCCTAATGGCACAAATCTTAGTATCCCAATCCTTTGTCAAGGATCTTAGGAATTTATCATTCAGTTCATTTGTACTGAAGATCCTTCCATAAGACATCAGCTCATTTACTATTCTATAGAACTTTTTATAACACTCAGTTATACCATCTAACTTTCCTTGTCTGAAACTCTCATATTCCTGGTTCAGCATAGATTTTTTATCTTGTTTGACTTCTTCAGAACCCTCCATGTAGACTATCAAAGTGTCCCACATTTCCTTGGAGGTCTTGCAGTGAATCAAATTTTGAAAGGTTGAATCATCTATGGCACTTACTATGATATTTTGGGATCTTTTATCCATAGTTGCCAGGATGATCTCTTCCTTAGTCATCTCTGAAAAATCTTTGGGAGTTCTTTGATTTGCATCTAGAACTGACAACTTCATTGGAACATAAGGACCTTCCATTACAGTAATGTAGATCCTTGGATCAGAAGCCTCCATGAAAAGCCTGACCCTTTCTTTCCATATTCCAAAAATTTCTTTCCTGCATATGGGTAATTTCATAGAACCTAGTTCCTTATGATTTTCTCCTGAACCCATTTTCTTGATCTTGAATCTGCCTTATGGATCTTACTCAGACTGTTAAATCCTTCTTTGAGTAACCTCCCTCTGATACCACTTGATAGAATTGATTTTAAGATAACCCAAGCACCTAGAGGGGGGGGGTGAATAGGTTCTTTCTTTTTTACTTAAGGACGAATAATATTTCAGTTCTTAAAATAGAATCTAACTTATACTACAGCAATCACAGCACAGAATTCACAATCATACATACATCATAGATTGCACACAGGTTTATAGTGGTTCCCCAAGGTCTGGGTACATCCACTTTTCCCTTTCACCTATCCAGCAGTGTGCTAGATTCGGCATAACTTCTTCCTTCTTCTCAGATCCACATATCTTACAGCTCAGAACCCTGAAAGGTTCCTACAACTCAGAACCCTATAAGGTTCCTACAACTCAAAGTGTAACCACACTCCTATAGCTCAGGCTAACAGCCCTACCTCAGCCTTGCCACAAGGCCTACAACTCAGAGAAAAATTTCTCCTACACTCAGGCTCAAAAGCCCTACCACTCAGAGATCTATATCTCCTACACTCAGCCTTTATAATATAGGCTTACAACTCAGATCTTGAAAGATCCTACAGAATTTGAAAAATCTTATAGATTAACTCTTACACTTGTTTAGAAAGAAGGGATAAAAGGATTCTTGATCAGCTTTTGATAAGACTGAATACTGAGATCAACCTGTTCTTAGCTTTCTTCAAAGCTTCTTGAATCTGAACTCAGTAGGGTTGATCTTCTTTAAAGTTGACTGGCTGGCAGCTTCCTTCTTTAAATTCAGAAATAGATCTGAATCCTTCTTAGCAGATTAGTTCAAGATCTACTTCTTAAGAGACTGGTAAATGTCTCATACTTTACTTAAACAGTTAGAGATCTCTCTCTCTCTCTCCAGAACTTCTGAAGTTTCATCAGAATTCTTGCTTGAATTCTCCTTAGATCTTCTCACGAAAATCTTCTTCTGTGTGGCGTGCACTTCCTTGATCAATGATCAATACTTCAATAGTTATTCGTATGATTGTTATTGTTCTCCTCTTTGATTTTATAGAATCCATCTATATATAGTCTTCATCCATGGTAACTGGCTGATCCGGTTTCTAACCAACTTCTGACAGGTCTGATAGCTTCAGCAAACTTGTTGGAATACACAGCTGTCAAGTCTCCAGTCAGTTCTTGAACCTTTGTCTTTGTCAGCAAAGCGTCGAGACTGATTTTCATTATGTGTCGACACAAGTAGATTAAGTGTCGACACAAGCTTTGGTGATGTCGACACAGCTCCTCTGGTGTCGACACAGCTTCTTGACACTGCATCTGTAGAATGTGTCGACACAGCTTCTTTGTGTCGACATAGACACTTCTTCACTTCACAGCAATCAACATTGTTGAAACTCTGTTGAGTGTCGACACAAGTCCTGTGTGTCGACACAGTTGATATAGTCTCAAAATTTGTGTGTCGACACTTCCTCTAGGTGTCGACACAGTTGATGTCGACTAATACTTTTGTGTATCGACACTGCCTCCCGGTGTCGACACAGTCGATGTCGACTAATATTTCAGTGTGTCGACACTGCCTCCCGGTGTCGACACAGTTGATGTCGACTAATAAATTCTGTGTGTCGACACAGTTGCTTCTGGTGTCGACACAGCTTTTCCAAGTGTCGACACAGGCTTTCTTAAGTGTCGACACATGGACTTAGAAACTTTTTCCTGCATATTAGCATATACTTAACCTGCACATATAAACTCAAAATAACATCAAATACACCTTGATATATATCATTGAGCTAAGTGAGACTTCTTCAAATAAGGTACACATTTTCCAATGTACCCAACAAAGCCCTTCAAAGGCGTGTCTAGGATTCGACGCTTGAAAAAGTTAAGCCCGAGATATCTTGGTCCGTTTGAAGTGGTGGAGCGAATTGGAGAAGCTACCTATCGGCTAGCTCTTTCGGCAGAATTTAGTGAATTGCATTATGTGTTCCACATATCAGTGCTTCGAAAAGCCGTAAAAGATCCAGCTCAAGTGATTGCGAATGATCGTGTACCGGTCGAATCTGGGCTAACGACGAAGGTTAGGCCCATTCAGATCGAGGAGAAAGCCGATAAGCAGTTGCGGAACAGGACAATCGGGATGGTCAAGGTCCGTTGGGACAACTGCGGCCATGAGGAGCTAATATGGGAGCGGGAGTAGACCATGCGTGCTGAATTTCCCGAACTGTTTGTCTAAACTGGTATACCAGCTTTTTTTTATGTTGTACAGAACATAAAATATTGTAACAAATTTTGTTGAAGAAAAGTTTTATTATAACATCTTGGTTGCTGTTTCATGAGTACTATATGCAAATTTCGGGATGAAATTTCTTGTAAGGAGGGGAGGATTGTAACACCCCAAATCAGTACAGTTGTTTAGTCGACCAGAGATCGACGATCGTCGAGCGGAGCTCGACGACGTTCGTCGAGCGGAGCTCGACGACGATCGTCGAGCTGAGCTCGACGAAAAAGGTTGAGCAGAGATCGTTGAGCTGAGCTCTACGATTCTGGCCTGTTATAAACCTCAATACGGAGCGGTGACCCGTATCAGGCGAATAACGTGCGTCCATTGAGCGGTGATTGACCTTTTCAACTCCAAACTGAGCCATTGCTTGGTTTTATTGATTGGATCAAGTGGCTGGGATAGAACCCAAGGCCTTAACTATAGAGGAATGAAAAGAGGAAAGTATTTTTTTTCTCTCTCTCTTCCTCGCTGCCCAAGTTCTGGAGCAGAAACCTTTGGCTGGTGCTAGGGTTGTTTGCTAGAGAAGATCTTGAGGTCGAAAACAAGATCTGAAACTATAATTGCGAAGGGGAAAGTGAGGCGATCATTTCCATCCGCATAAAAACGCATTGCCATGGCTCCAAAGAGAACGTCAAGGGTAATGATCTTTCTTCTTGGACATGTGAAATCCTTATTTTGGCATATGCATGGATTTTCCCCACCAAAAGGTGGAATGTTGAGGGATTTCCGTTGGGTTGATTCTTGAAATCCCCAAGTAGTCCTGCATATAGATCCGGAATGTATAGTACGGAATAGGCATGTTGTGTGAAGCTCATCTGGACAGGTTGGTCTTGATTGGTGATGTTTTATTTTGCGTACCGGAGAAGGCTCTGCGTTTAAACGAGTAGTTTGTGGAGTCGATGGGTTGTGCCTATGAAGTGGAGTTACAGGAAGTACTGGAATGGGAATTCTAGGAAAATACACTCATAATTCTTGTTTTGTATGCTATGGAAAGACCAGTTTTCTGGCACTGCAGGATGCTGCAGGGTTTGGGTTGAGTTTGGGTGTAGAAAGAGAGCTTCTGTTGAACCCGCCAAGCAATCGCGAGGAACGCTGGCACTAACTCCCCTTTTTGGATTGTGATGACAGTCCTTGGTGGACAGTATGGCTACTGTGAGCTGCGAGCTCTTAAAAGGATTCGTGCCGAACGGACAATGGGATGCCGACCCGCATCAGTCTAGTATTGAACTGGCGATTTGAGCAACGGGCAAGGGCTGAACTATATCCACGTTATGGTTGTCTGACCTGGGTGCCTGGGATGTTTTCATTCGTCAGGTTCACATAATGAGAGTCTTAGGCCTGCGCGCCATTAAGACTAAAGTCTTCGACTATAGGTTGTGGAGCATAATGCTCAAACTTTACCGTTGGGCTTTGGACCCTTGAACGGTGGTGGGACCCTGGTTTTACGGTACACCAAAAATGTGCCCTGAGTGCGCGGAGTGTCGGGCCGTGTGGCCAACGTTTGTGATATATTGATTGTGCGTGCGTACACATTGTGTGATATATCTGCTTGTGAAATGTTATGCCTGCAGGGAAGGATTACCACTACCCCGGGAAAGGGGTAGGGTCGTTAGAAATTGGTCAGCCGAATGCTGACCGTTGCTTTGTTTGCCACCATTATGGTGGGCTATCCTTGTGCAGGTACTGGATAGCCAAGCGGGAAATAGTGGGATGAAGCCCCTGCTGCTGCTGCTGCTGTCCCTCGAAGGCTGAGCGAAGAATTTTATTATTTTCATGTGTGGCCGGCCTGCGTGTCCATTTGGTGTACATTCCTGTGGGGTTATATATAAATGTAGTTGTTTATATATAGTGGACATTCGTGGCTGTTGAGTTCAATATTAACATAAAAGCTTCCGTTAATATGATCTGAGTTAGGATGCATGTATGTTTTAGTATTAACCTGTAGCCTCGCCGCCTGTTTGTGGCATATAGTGTGGGGCCCCAGCCGGACCTTCTATTATATGTTATTTAACGGATGGGGTCGTTATAATTTGGTATCAGCTTGTCTCGGTCTTCCTCCTTTGAATTCGTGGTCGAATTCTTTTGTGGGGTGGCGAGCACGTGTAAGTGTGACCCGCTTTAACATTAATGAACTCAAGAATGTCCACTAAGGAATGCAAATACACATGTTTTGGAACCTGCGCATTCCTATATTGTTGTTATTGCTGGTGCAAGGTCGCTAAAGTGTGTCTTGTTCACCTATAGGTGACTCGAAGTGGTGATGGGCAGTCTGAACCCCAACGTTCTGATGAGAGTGCGGCACCAACTTAGGTGCCTATACCTTCTCCTTCTGCGAAAATAGTATGCTTAGTTGCTGAGGCGTTAATTTCAATGATTCATGCACAGCCTACTGGGCAGGTGCAACAGGAATTGGTGCCAGAACGGGTTGGTGTAAGGCCAGAACCTGTTGAGGCTATTGATCCTCGAGCAGCTGAACGACATTTGAAGCAGTTTATGAGCTTCAATCCTCCTACGTTTATGGGTATGGGATCCCCAACGCAGGCAGAGGATTGGTTGTCGCGCGTCAAGCGAGTATTGACAGCGATAAGGATTAAGAAAGATCAGAAGGTCACCTTGGGCACCTTCTTGTTGGAAGGAGAGGCTCGGCTATGGTGGGATGAGATAGAGTTGCACCACTTAGCAGGCAGGAAATTAACAGAAGTCTCGATCGAGGAGTTTTCACGTCTATTCTTGGCAAAGCACATGCCAACAACACAACGCATCGCCATAGAAAATGAGTTCCAGCGTCTAACGTAAGGAGAAAGTAGTGTCGATACCTAATTACATGAGTTCACATGGTTGGGACGCTATGCAGGGTCTATCTTCGCTGATGAACAACGTAAAACCAATCGGTTCTATGAAGGGTTGCAGGATGAGTTGAGATTCCTGCTCTCAAGTTCGGTGAACAGGGGGTTTCAAGCGTTGGTGGATACGTCTTGTGTGTTGGATAAGGATATGAAGCAGGTGTAAGGAAAAAGGGACTTGGCTGTGACAAAGTCCGAGTTTTCTGGACAGGCTCCTTCTACAGTTGCGTCGGGAGCAACTTCAAGGCAAGAGTCTCGTACCTATTATACATATGATAGAGTGGGGAATAAAGCCCGTGACTGTCGGGTAGGTCTGCCAAAGGTGGAAAAGAAGACAAGAGCGTCATATGATAAGGGAAAGGCAGTGGTGGATTCCTCTGCATCCCAGGCGCAGCCCCGAGTATATAATCTTGGCCAGCAGGAGGCCATAAAGAAAAGTGACATCGTCACAGGTACGATCTAAGATATTGATTGCTTACTTTTCATATTTCATACCTTGTGTGTAGCTTGTGTATGATGTGTTTGTCACAGGATTTATCCTGATTCGGGACAATCCGGCGAGAGAACTATTTGATACGGGTGCTTCACATTCATTTCTATCTGAGGATTTCGTATCATGAATCAGAGTCCCTAGTCATGTGACGACATATAGTGTAAAGGTGTTGTTACAAAACGGATGTGTGAAGCGTGCAGATAGGACTTGCTACGTGGAAGTACAAATAGGATGTCAGGATTTCTACTTGAACGCATCTATTCTACTGATATCGGAATTTGATGTGATCTTTGGTATGGACTGGCTCTCGGAGCAGCGTGCATTTATTGATTGCAATTCAAAGGAGATCACACTGGGCCAGAATATCGAGCTTGAGACTAAGTTCGCTGGTATGCGAGGAGCGAGCGGGATCTTGATGTCTGCTCTCCAAGTCGTCAATGCTATTCAGAAGGGTGCGGAGTTATTCTTCATGCTTATTCAGGCTGTTGAGCCAAAGGCCAGTGTGAGTGGCATTCCGATTATATCGGAGTTTGTTGATGTGTTTCCTAAAGATCTTCCTGGGTTACCACCCCAGCGGGAGATTGACTTCACTATTGAGCAAGTGTAAGGTGCAAAACCCATGGCCCGCTCGCCATATCGGATAGCGCCAAAGGAAATGGCTGAACTGAAAGTTCAACTGCAAGAGTTGTTGGTACATGGATTCATATGCCCAAGTATGTCACCTTGGAGCGCACCTATTCTTTTTGTGAAAAAGAAGGACGGTAGTCTGCGGTTGTATATCGATTATCGCAAATTGAATAAACTAATAGAGAAAAACAAGTATCTGATTCCATGGATAGATGACTTGTTCGATCAGCTAGTGGGATCAACTGTCTATTCTAAACTGGACTTAAAATTTGGTTATTACAAGTTGAGGATTCGGGAAGGTGACATTCCCAAGACAGTATTTGGAACACGCTACGGTCATTATGAGTTCACTGTAATGTCGTTTGGGCTATGTAATGCGCCATCAGTGTTCATGGATCTAATGCACCGAACGTTCCGAGAGTACCTTGACCTGTTTGTGATCGTCTTCGTTGATGATATCTTGGTGTACTCTCAATCTGAATCTGACCATGCGAACCATTTACGGTTGGTGTTGCATACCCTGCGGAGAAATAAGATTTATGCCAAGTTCTAAAAGTGTGAGTTTTGGCTGTCGTTAGTGGCTTTTCTTGCCCATGCGGTAAGTGGAGAGGGCATTGCAGTGGATCCATCAAAGATAAGAGCCATACGTGAGTGGCCAGTGTTGTCTTTGGTGGCCGAAATCAGGAGTTTCCTTGGGCTGACAGGCTACTACAGACGTTTTGTAGAAAACTTCTCACGGATCGCTTTGCCTCTTACCACATTAACGAAGAAGGATTAGAAGTTCGTTTGGACGTTAGAGTGTGCACGAGCTTTTGAAGAGCTAAAGAGTCGTTTGACCACGACGCCTGTTTTAACATCGCCATGTGGTACAGACGGCTATGAGATTTATAGTGATGCATCAGGGAGAGGCTTAGGCTGCATTCTTCTTCAGTTTGGAAAGGTGATCGCTTATGGCTCATGCTAGTTGAAAGTGCATGAGCGAAACTATCCTGTCCACGACTTGGAGTTTGCAGTGGTGATTTTTGCACTTAAATTATGGTGTCACTATCTATATAGCTTAAAAGTTGATATATTTACGGACCATAAGAGCCTAAAGTACCTATTGGATCAGAAGGATCTCAATATGCGACAACGAAGGTTGATGGAGTTCTTCAGGGACTACACCTTTGATATTCACTACACTCCAGGGAAGGGAAACGTGGTCGCAGATGCCTTGAGTCATAGGACTCCGTCAAGGGCAAATTGGTTGTAGATGCATGATGAGCGTCTGATCCATGAGTTGGAAGCGTTAGAGATTTCTTGTGTTGACAAGAATTCCACAGCAAATTCATGCTTGAACTGGACAGAGGTACATTATTACCTTACAGACAGAATTCGGCGAGCAACAGAACTTGATGAAAGTCTACACGCTATGCAGTGGATGGGTCAAATGACCAGTTCTCCTGGGATGATGGCTGTTGCAGAAATAGGGTCGTTTGTGCGTCCCAAGTATGGGTAAGCTAAGAGAAGAATTGATGTATGAGGCTCACTTTACGAAATACTCAATTCCCCCAGGGAGCACAAAGATGTACAAAGACATGAAAAAGCTGTTCTGGTGGCCAGGGTTAAAGAAAGACATAGCATATTATGTGGCTAAATGTCAAATATGTGCCTTGGTGAAAGCAGAATGCCAGAAGCCCGGAGGTTTCTTGAAGTCGCTACCTATTCCGGAGTGGAAGTTTGATGATATTTTGATGGATTTCATGCACGGTTTGCCAAGATCTCAACGTGGTAATGATTTAGATTGGGTGAACGTATACCGGTTGACTAAAGTGGCTCACTTCCTTCCGAACAAGAGGGACGATTTAGTGGAAGTCTTGGCGAAACTTTATGTTGAGCAAATCGTACGATTGCACGGTGTTCCCCGTAGCATCGTAAGTGACCGTGACGGGCAATTCATATCGAATGATTGGAGGCTAATCTATTAGTTGTTGGGAACAAGGTTAATGTTCAGTACGACCTTTCATCACCAAACTGATTGTCATACTGAGAGGACCAACAGAATGATGGAGGACATGCTCCGAATGTGCGCCTTGGATTTTGGTAAGAGGTGGGAAGATCATCTCTATATGGTAGAGTTTGCCTACAATAATAGCTACCAAGCTAGCATAAGTATGACACCGTTTGAAGCTTTGTATGATCGGAAATGCCGTACACCATTAGCTTGGGCGGAAGCAGGCGAATATAAATTATATAAGCATAAGGAAGTCGAAGAAGCTAATTCGACGATACGCTCTATTCGGTAGAGGCTACTGATAGCCCAAGATAGACAAGCAAAGTATTACAACGCCAAGCACCGAAACGTTGAGTTTGCGATTAGCGATTGGGTATATTTGAAAATCAAGCCCTTCAAAGGCGTGTCTAGGATTCGACTCTTGAAAAAGTTAAGTCTGAGATATCTTGGTCTGTTTGAAGTTGTGGAGCGAATTGGAGAAGCTGCTTATCGGCTAGCTCTTTCGGCAGAATTGAGTGGATTGCATGATGTGTTCCACATATTAGTGCTTCAAAAAGTCGTAAAAGATCCAGCTCAAGTCATTGTGAATTATCGCGTACCGGTCGAATCTGGGCTAACGACGAAGGTTAGGCTCATTCGGATCGAGGATAAAGCCGATAAGCAGTTGTGGAACAGGACAATCGGGATGGTCAAGGTCCGATAGGACAACTGTAGCCGTGAGGAGCTAACATGGGAGCGGTAGCAGACCATGTGTGCTGAATTTACCGAACTATTTGTCTAAACTGGTATAACAGCTTTTGTTTTATGTTGTACAGAACATAAAATGTTTTAACAAATTTTGTTGAAGAAAATTTCTGTTATAACATCTTGGTTGTTGTTTCCTAAGTACTGTATGCAAATTTCGGGACGAAATTTTTTGTAAGAAGGGGAGGATTGTAACACCCCAAATCAGTACAGATGTTTAGTCGACCTGAGATCGATGATCGTCGAGCGGAGCTCGACGGCTCAGCTCGACGAAGATCGTCGAGCTGACCTCGACGAAAAACGTCGAGCGGAGATCGTCGAGCTGACCTCGACAATTCTGGCCTGTTATCAGCCCCAATGCGGAGCGGTGACCCGTGTCAGGAGAATAACGTATGGACATTGAGTGGTGTTTGACCTTTCCAACTCCAAACTGAGCCGTTGCTTGGTTTTGTTGATTAGATCAAGTGGTTGGGATAGAACCCAAGGCATTATCTGTAGAGGAATGGAAAGAGGAAAGTATTATTTCCTTTTCTCTCTCGCTCTTCCTCGCTGCCCGAGTTCTGGAGCAAAAACCTTCGGCTGGTGCTAGGGTTGCTTGCTGGAGAAGATCTTGAGGCCGAAAACAAGATCTAAAGCTATAATCGCGAAGGGGAAAGTGAGGCGATCATTTACATCCGCGTAAAAACGCTTTGCCATGACTCCAAAGAGAACGACAAGGGCAATGATCTTTCTTCTTGGACATGTGAAGTCTTTATTTTGGCATATGCATGGATTTTCCCCACCAAAAGGTGGAATGTTGAGGGATTTCCGTTGGGTTGATTCTTGAAATCCCCAAGTAGTCATGCATATAGATTCGGAAATGTGTAATACGGAATAGGCAAGCTGTGTGAAGCCAGTCTGGACAGGTTTGTCTAGATTGGTGATGTTTTATTTTGCGCACCGAAGAAGACTCCACGTTTAAACGAGTGGTTTGTGGAGTCGGTAGGTTGTGCCTGTGAAGTGGAGTAACAGGAAGTACTGGAATGGAAATTCCAGGAAAATACCCTCGTAATTCTTGTGTTGTATGCTATGGAAAGACCAGTTTTCTGGCACTGCAGGATGCTGCAAGGTTTGGGTTGAGTTTGTGTGCAGAAAGAGAGCTTCTGTTGAACCTGCTAAGCGATCGCGAGCAACGCTGACACTAACTCCCCTTTTTGGATTGTGAAGCCAGTCCTTGGTGGACAGTATGGCTATTTGAGCTACGAGCTCTTAAAAGGTTTCGTACCGAACGGACAAGGGGATGCCGACCCACGTCAATCTAGTATTAAACTAGCGATTTGAGCAACGGGCAAGGACTGAACTGAATCCGCGTTATGGTTGTCTGACATGAGTGTTTGGGATGTTGGCGTTCATCAGGTTCACATAATGAGAGTCTTAGGCATGCGCACCATTAAGACTAAAGTCTCCATCTATAGGTTGTGGAGCATAATGCTCAAACTTTACCGTTGGGCTTTGAACCCTTGAACGGTGGTGGGACCCTGATTTTTTGGTACACCAAGAATGTGCCCTGAGTGTGCGGAGCGTCGGTCCGCGTTGTCGACATTTGTGAAATATTGATTGTGCGTGCGTTTACATTGTGTGATATATCTGCTTGTGAAATGCTATGCTTGTAGGGAAAGAATACTACTGCCCCGGGAAAGCAGTAGGGTCGTTATAAATTGGTCAGCCGAATGTTAACCGTTGCCTTGTTTGCCACCATTTTGGTGGGTTGTCCTTGTGCAGGTGCTGGAGAGCCGAGCGGGAAATAGTGGGCTAAAGCCCCTACTACTGCTGCTGCTGGGCCTCGAATGCTGGGAGAAGAACTTTATTATTTTCATGTGTGGCCGGCCTGCGTGCCGATGTTTGTAATCCACACCTGTGATGCTTAACTAAAAGGCCTTAAGGCCAAACTTGTGTGCATTTAGTGTACATTCCTGTGGGGTTATATATAAATTTTGTTGTTTAAATATATAGTCGACATTCGTGGCAGTTGAGTTCCATATTAACATAAAAGCTTCCGCTAATATGCTCTGAGTTAGGATGCAAGTATGTTTTGGTATTAACCTGTAGCCTCGCCGCCTGTTTGTGGCATATAGTGTGGGGCCCCGGCCGGACCTTCTATTATATGTTATTTAACGGATGGGTTCGTTACACGGCGAGCAAGGAATCTCGTCTGGGGCTGAGCAGAGTCTTCTCCACTCCCGCGCTTGATTCTATGCCGCCAGCGCTGAGTAGTGTTTTGCCGCCGCCGCCTCCTCTGAATGCCGCTCCACTGCAGACGGTGATTAATCCTTTGCCGCCGCCTCCTCTGAGCGCTTAGCAACTAGCAGATATGCAGCGACCTTCATTGCCTCCTCCGTTGAAGATCCCGCATTATCCGGCGAGTTCATTGCAGCCTCCACCACCTCCGTCGAAGACTCAGGTCCGGAAACCGGACAAGCCGCGACCAAGCTATTTCCCGCCGGGAGTCGGGGACCTTGATCATGGTGGTCGCGGGTAGGGGAGACCTGCCGATCGCGTGGGCGGCTTATCCTCAACACAGCGAGATACCCTCGATCATGACCATTCTCCTCGGCAATCTCGATCTCCTCGTCATGGTTACTCGCGCTATTGCTGCTTGACAGGATAAGCGTTAATTTCTTACTTTGGCGACCTTCTATTATCTGTTTTGGCAGATCGCCCGGCGACTCCAGGGGCGGCCTTTATTGATGTTATTGGTTTATCCGGAAGCGAGTATCTTCATGCTGCCGCTCGTGCTTACTTGGAGCTGGAGAGCAAGTTCGACCAACTTGCGATCTGCGAGCCTCATCGTCGGATCTCATCTTTGGAGGTGCGGGTGAGAGGATAGAAGAGCTTTGGATCACCCTGTAGAGCTACGAGGCCCACTTCCACATGGTAAAAGAGAACGATCGTCAGCTGGCGATAAACAACCATTGCCTCCAGCTCATTCTCGACGAGCTGGCCGACATGCGAGCGAGTATGGGTTCCGCGGGAAGGCTGTCGAGGATGGAGGAGAAGTTGCGGCTTGGCGATGATGCGACGTCGATTACTACTGAGCACTATCGACGAGCGCGGGAGATGGGATGGGTCGGACGACATCCACATCCTCCAAAGCGGCCACCTAGGACTTAGAATTCTTCGTTTCTTTATTTGAACTTGCCTCAGGCGACTATTGTAATGAACAATCTTCTATTTGTAATAAGCGAGTTTGTATCTCGTATTGACTTCTGTCTTTTGGTTGCCTTGATGTTTTGTTGTTTACTCGCTTTCCTTTTGCGACGTGTCGAGCTCATTTTGCAGGTTTTGATGGAGTTGCGAAATTTCTTGCTGTATTGTGTGAGATAGGGCTGATGTAGGGGATCCGTCTAATCATTTAGGTCGCGACTTAAGGCGATACTCGCCGAAACGGATATATACCCCCCTTTCCTCCGCCTATAAATAGAGGGGGTAGGTGAGCCTTAAGTACGCAGCTGCAATTTTCTAACTTCAACTCGCGAGTATCTTCTTTTGCTCGCGCATCTCTGTCGTCCTTCCCTTCTCAATTTCTTTCTCTTCTCGCGCTCTTCTCTTCTCGTTAATCTAACTCATGGAAGATGGTCAGGGACGATGCTAGCGCTCGCCGATAGGCCCATGCCACGAATTTAGCCAATTCTACTTTCAAGAAATCCATCACGTCAGAGTGAGATCTGGAAGCGTTCAGGGAGCGACTTCTTCCAGATGGTTATTCAGCGAGACTTCCTACTCGGAGCGAACGACTTAACACCTATATCGAGGGGGCCCTGGTCTTATCGCTCCGTCATTTTGACGCCGGCCTGCGACTTTCCTTTTGGCCAGAATATCGCGAGATCTTGCGGTATTTTGGGATCGTCCCCGCGCAAATCAACCCTAATGGTGTGACGATCATCATGGGATTCCTCTGCTACCTGCGAGAAGAGAGGAAAGACTTCGACCTTTCTGTCTTCCGAAAAATATTCGCATTCACCGCGACCGCCGAGGGGGTCGTCTACTTTAGCAGCCACGTCCGCACCTTGGTGGGGACGGCGAACAAAGTTCACAGGTGGAGCGAGCAACTGGTCGTCATGGAAGGCGACTTCGAGGGCATTCGGGGGAGGCCGCATCAACCAGCTGCCGTCGTCTTCATCCCGCCGATCTTGGAAGGTGTTCGCGAGCAGTTATTTGAGTCCTTCCGGGGTCGCCGCTTTGACGTCATCCATTGGCGGCTAACCGTTAATGTGCTCTTTGAGATCCATCCTTGCTAGGGTAAGAAGCTTGAGCGAGAATCAAAACTATTTGCACGCTCGTCCGTATTCATTGGAACTCGGTACTAATCCTTTGTTCGATACTCGTAAAGGCTTGCGAGCTTCCAGAGAAGCCGCTTCCTCTTGCAAAGGAAGTCGCCTCATCCTTCCTGGAGTCCAACCCTCAACCCGACGTGGGTGAGAAGAAGAAACTTGCCAAAGGGAAGGAGAAAGTTAAATCGCCGGGCCCCGCGAGCAAGAGGGCCAAAATCTCAACCCCTCAGTCCGGCGACCAAGAGTCGCCGCTTGATGCTCGGGCACCTCACTTCCACCCAAACTTCAACCTTGGGCGAGAAGCAGTGGATTCCTGTGGTCTCCTGCTGGTGTCTTGGTACGAGGACAAGCACTTGGTGACGCTAAGCACCAACCTCCCCTCCTGGTCGGCGGATTGGGAGGACAAGGGGGAGGCCTTCGCCATCCTCCATGCTTTATATGGGAGAGCTGACGCTGATTCCCTGCTGGAGCTCAGCTCGGAAGTACTCGCCCAGCAAACCTCATGCTCGCTTGCACGGACTGTCGAGCTAGGAAACTACTCGGCCAGGAAGCTGCTAGAGACGCATGAGGCTTACAAGATCGTCACCAAGAAGGCCATAGATCTCGACATGCAATCAGTCCGCTGGAGGGACTATGAGGTAAGTCGCCTCTCATTGCGCGACATGGATGATCTGGACTTGGAATATTTTAAAAATTGTTCCATGATTTTCGTAGGCTGACGAGGTAGAGGCGGCAAGGAAGCTCTTAAAATGCGAGCAGAAGCTTGCCGACACCCTGGCTGAGCTAAAGGCTGCCCAGATTTATGCCGCCGAGATGGAGACGTGCGTGGTCGCCGTCAAGGAACATGCGAGCTCTTTGGCTCCTTGCCCTGATGCGCCGCGAACGGAGGATGATCCGCACTTAGTAGTTAATAGATCCCGCCTTCTCGGGGAAGAGGTGTCGGCCGTCCGCCGCGAGATAGCGCGAGCGGCGGGGAACAT
The DNA here is from genome assembly GCA_039513925.1 of Platanthera zijinensis. NCBI lineage: Eukaryota > Viridiplantae > Streptophyta > Magnoliopsida > Asparagales > Orchidaceae > Platanthera > Platanthera zijinensis. Next base: position 67,631,768 of record CM077084.1, on the reverse strand, counting down.
CTTGCTTGCTCGGCTGAGGATCAATGGCCATCTCGTCGAGGGTGATAAGCAGCTTACTGTCGACGAGCTCATTCCTGAGCTGCTCGTTGAGGAATCTACCTCGCCCGATCGCGTCCCTTCCTCGGCATTGGGCTCTAGCGGCAGCGGTAGTAGCAGCAGCAACGCCGAAAGCAACGATGGGGAGGGTAGCGATGAAGTTGGCGAGGAAGAGGAGGACGCTGATATTGGAGATGATGAATATCGGCCAGATACTGGCGACAATGAGTCCTAGCTGCTTGTCGATCTTCTTCAAGCTCGTCTATAGGAAACTATAAATACTTAGGAATTTTTAAAACTTGTAATTTATTGATATATAATACAAGTTTTTGTTGTTGCTTCCTTTTTTCTTTCTTGCTTGTATGCTTGTTTGTTGGATGTCGTTCGATAGACTCATAGGCTCGGAGAGGATGAGTGCTTGTGATGCGCTTACTCGCTTGTTGATGTCTCTCCTCAGAGTTAATCGTCTGTTCGCCAGTCATTGCTCTTGTTAGCATGCCATTTTCACGCTTACTCGCATACTCGCCAAGCATGCTCGCGTCTGCATAGTCGCGGTCGCATGCTCGCTCCTTGTTGCTTGTACCTGCATGGTCACATACCTTGTAGGAGCCCGGCTCAACTGAGTCAGAGGTTGTAGTCGACATCCGCAGGAGCCGAACTCAACTGGGGTGGATAAGGGTTGACACCTCATCAGAAGTCGAGCTCAATCGGTGGCGGGAATCAGTCGACACGGGTGGATAGTAGTCGATCAGCAGGGGAGAAGATTGTACAGAGGTAACATGCTACGACATCACTCCAACAAGAAACTTGGTCTCACTCGAGGAGTTCGTTGGCCGATGTGCAGAACAGGAGCTCATGCAGGGACTCGGACTTATGATAACTCTACCACACGAGGGCTTTAATCATTGTTGAAGTCGACAGCTCTCAGGAGCCTTGCTCAACTAGAGTGGTGTGAGTCAACTCGGGGAGACAAGTAATCGGTCTGCAGGAGAGGAGCTCGTACAGATTTCACAGACCACGACATCACTCCAATGAGGAACTCTATATCACTTGAGGAGGTCGTTGGCCGATGTGCAGGAGAGGAGCTCATGCAGGGACTCAGACTTATGATAACACTACCACTCGAGGACTTTAATCATTGTTGGAGTCGACAGCTCTCAAGAGCCTTGCTAAACTAGAGTGGTGTGAGTCGACTCAGGGAGGCAAGTAGTCGGTCTGTAGGAGAGGAGCTCGTACAGATTTCACGGACTACAACATCACTCCAACGAGGAACTTGATCTCACTTGAGGAGGTCGTTGGCCGATGTGCAGGAGAGGAGCCCGTGCAGGAACTCAAACTTATGATAACACTACCACTTGAGGACTTTAATCGTTGTTGGAGTCAACAGCTCTCATACTGTTACTTGAGAGGTGACAGATGGGTTAGTTGCACCGATGTTTTAGTAAATACGAAAGATTTCGAACTCGTCCAATCGGGAAGTTGGCGTCCAGACCTGTTCCTGATAATTCCTCCAAACAGAGGAGAGATGCAATCGGGGGAACCTAGGCCGTCATTCAAAGGGGGGAGCCGATCTCGGCCGTCAATGCAAATGCTCGGTCTTACAAGAGCGCTTCCCGAAGCATCGTCCCATCATCTGCACTGGGCTATTTAGGAGGAATGGGTCGAAGGCTTGTATCCCGATCTAATAGTGGAGATCACTCTCGGCCATGCCACCCGGATATGAGTGCTAGTGTACGAGCGGAGGGTAATGTTCCTTCGAGGGTCCTTCAGGGCGCACACGAGGCCAACATCCCCCTAGGCTTGCCCTAGCCCCTCCTTCGGCAGGTTATCCTGCTTGATCAATAGCTGAGATGCCTTTGCTGATGATTGCTGGATGAGATCGGCCCTTCCTCGAGTCTGGGAGGTTAGCATCAAGGCTTGTTCCTGATAGTTCCTCCAGTCGGAAGAGAGATGCAATCGGGGGGACCTAGGCCGACATGCAAGGGGGGAGCTGATCTCGGCTGCCAATACAGAGGCTCGGTCTTACAAGAGCGCTTAAGTCTCGAGGCATCATCCTATCATCCGTACTGGGCTATTTATGAGGAACAGGTCGACCGCTGGTTTTCCGAGTCGATCGCGGGTATGGATCTCAAAGCCATCAGATATTTAGAAGAAATAGCACAAGAGGTAACAAATTTATTGCACTTTCTCATATTAACATCAACATGATTACAAAGAATACACATGTTATCGCTAGAGATAGAACCTTTTCAGGTCATATCCGCTTAATTTACCTCCCAGCTGCTCTCCTATTTGGTCCTACAAATAGTAGCCTCCAGTGGCTAGGGCTTCCTAGATGATGAAGGGGCCTTCCCAATTTGGATGTAGCTTGCCAACCATTTCTCCCCTTCCTGTGGCATCTACCTTCTTCATGACTAGGTCTCCTGCGAGGAAATATTTGAGGCGGACGTTTTTGTCGAAGTGCTTTGTCATGCGTCTCTTGATTTCTTCTTGGCGAATGGAGGCCAAGTCACGAAGCTCCTCGATATAGTCCAGTGAGAGCCTTTGAGCGTCTTCATTCTCTAGACGTCATTCTTCGCTGCCATCTCCTTCTACCACCACCCTTAGACTTCGCACCTCAAACTCCACTGGGATGAGTGCCTCAGACCCGTGAGACAACTTAAAAGGTGTTTCTCCAGTGTCCGAGTTTGGGGTCGTTCTCAGAGCCCATAGGACTGAGGGGAGCTTCTCCGCCCAATTGCCCTTTAAGTTGGTGACTTTCTTCTTTAGGAGGTTGATGATCAACTTGTTGGCAGCCTCCATCTGTCCATTGTTGCGAGGATGATGCACAGAGGCAAATCGAAGATCTGTCCATTGCTGCTTGCAAAAGTCCTCTAACTCCAAGTTGGTGAACTGTGGACCATTATTGGTGACGATGGTGAGAGGAATACCGAACCTGCATGCAATCTCTCCCCATATAAAATTCTTTATAATTTGAGAAGTGGTCTTGGCTAGAGCTTTTGCCTCAATCCATTTGGAGAAATAATCGATCATCACAAGAATGAACTTCCTCTGTCCGCTAGCCTGAGGAAAAGGGCCGATCAAGTTCATCCCCCAGATGGTGAAGGGCCATGGAGCAGTGATCGAGCGAAGATGCTGAGCTGGTTGTAGTTAAAGGGGTGTGAAGAGCTGACATTTGGGATATTTCCTGGAGAAAGCTTCCGCATCCTTCTGAATGGTGGGCCAGAAGTATTCGTGCCTTAGAATTCTCTGCTCCAGAGTACGAGTTCCCGAGTGGCTGCCGCATTCTCCTTAATGGATCTCTTCGAGAACGTGAGGAATTTCGATCTCTGACAAACATCTGGCTAACGGGCCCTAGATGGTCTTGCGCTAAAGCTCTCCTTCTTGCAACAAGTAATAAGCAGCTTTGTAACGGAACTTTCTCTGATCCCCCTCGTTGGCAGGCAGCTGACCCGTTGCTAAGAACGTAACGAACGGATCCTTCCACGAGGTTCTTTGCTCGATCTCCATCATCTCCCCTTCCTCAATTGATGGTCAGAACAACTCGGTCATGGTCCCCCCCCCCCGCCTGGGCACCGTATTTGGCGAGATAGTCTGCTTCGAAATTTTCCTCTCAGGGTACATGCTCGATAAAGAAGGACTGGAATCCCCCGATCAGATCTTTTACCTTAACCAAGTACCTCTGCAGGATTGGGTCATGCGCTTCGAACTCCCCCTAGATTTGGGACGCGACCACCATTGAGTCGGTGAAGGCCCTGATATCCCGAATTGCTAGCTCCTTGGCGAGACGCAAGCCAGCCACCATGGCTTCATACTCCGCCTGATTGTTCGTGATAGGGAAGAGGATCTCGACTTCTTGCTCAATCCTGGTTCCATGGGGACTTACCAGCACGACTCCGAATCCCATGGAATACTTTCCTGAAGCCCCGTACATGAACATCTTCCAAGAGACTGGGCTAGAAGAGCCTTCATCTCCACCCACCTCGGCTGAGAAGTCAGCCAGGAAATCCGCTACTGCCTGCACCTTAATGGATACCCTCAGAGAGTAAGAAATGTCGAACTCGCTAAGCTCTACCGCCCACTTTGCCAACCTCCCTGAATGTTCCACTCCATCCAAGATACTATGCAACGGATGGTCGGAAACGACCCTGATGGAGTGAGCCTGAAAATAAGAATGGAGCCTCCGAGCCAATACTACTAGAGCGAACACAAACTTCTCCAGGATAGGATATCTCGTTTCTGCCTATCATAATACTCTACTCACATAGTAGATGGGGAGCTGCTTCTTACCTTCTTCTCTGACCAACACCGAGCTAACCGCCTCTGCTCCTACTCCCAGAAAGAGTAGGAGATCTCCAATTCCCTGCGGGCCTTGTAGGAGAGGAGTTTGGGTCAGCTGTTGCTTGAGCTTTCCAAAAGCCTCCTCACACTCTGCGGTCCACTCAAACTTTTAATTTCCCCGAAGAACTTTGAAGAATGTAGAACACTTCTCTCCTGCCTTGGAGAGAAAATGGCTAAGGCCTGCCAACCTTCCCGTCAACCTTTGGACTTCCTTGGGATCTCTCGGGGACGCCATCTCTAGAATGGCCTTGACTTTGTCTTGGTTAGGCTCCACCCCCCCCCTGGGAGTGAGGAGGTGACCTAAGAATTTCCCTCTTCCTGCACCGAAGACGCACTTGGCCGGGTTGAGTCGCATCTTGTACTTCCTAAGGGTGGAGAAGGTCTCCACTAGATCCCTTACATGTTCTGCGACGCTCTTGCTTTTGACAAGGAGATCGTCCACATATACTTCCAGGTTCCGACCCTTTTGTCTCTTTAAAGACTTGATCCATCATTCTTTGGTAAGTTACGCCCGCATTCTTGATCCCGAAGGGCATCATCTTGTAGTTGTAGCAGCCATCGCTGGTGATGAAGGAGACATCGCGGCAGTCGGGGGGGATGCATCTGGATCTGGTGATACCCTGAAAAAGCATCAAGAAAACTCATCACAGGAAACCCGGCGGCGGAATAAACCAGCACGTCGATTAGAGGCAAGGCGTAGCAATCCTTCGGGCAAGCTTTGTTTAACATGGAAAAGTGGATACATAGACGACAGCCCCCTCCAGGCTTTTTTACCATTACAACATTGGAGACCCAGCCAGGATACTGGATCTCTGAAACAAAACCTGCCTTCGGTAACTTTTTTACTTCCTCTCTGAGTGGACCAGCCAGCACGCCAATGCTCTTTCTTTGCTTCTGATGAACGAAAGCCACCGCAGTATCTAGGTTGAGACGATGACAGGCAACATCAGCATCAATCCCATGCATCTCAACAGCGCTCCAAGCAAAAATGTCACCATTCTCCTGTAGGCAAGCGGCCATCTCTATATTTCCCTCCAGCAGCAGGGATCTTCCAACCTTCAGCAACCCAGGTTATCCTCCTTGGGAGGTCACTTCCACCTCTTCTACCTCCTCAGCAACACGTAGTCCTTTCTCCCTTTCCAGCAGCTCCTCCAACCTCTCCGCGTCCCCCATCTAGCTGATGGTACTGACGACATTCAGGTAGCATTCCCTAGAGGCCATGAGATCTCCTCTGATCCTCACTTGGACATCACCTCGGTAGTAATTCAAGCACTAATGATAAGATGACGGAACGGCCTTGAAATAGTTGATGAGGGGACGCCCGAAGATGGTGTTGTATCCGCTCGACGCATCGACGATGACAAAACAGCATCGGATCGAAGTCTCGCCTAGAGTGACCAGAAGGTCAATGCTCCCCTCCACCTATTTCTTCTCTCCTGAGAAGCCAAAGAGGGTCCATCCGCAGCCTTGACCCAAGACGCCTCTACTTGCAGTCTGATGGTGAAGTCTTCGATGACAGCTTGAATAACTAGGGCATCGTGGAAGGGGTTTTCATTTCCTAGCATGTCCTCCTATGAGAAGGTAATATCATCCAGCGACGGTAGGTTCTGCGAGGTTGAGGAGACGCTCTTCTTGTAGATTTGATGGAGACTTCCCTTGTGGGAAGCTCTGAGCCCGGCTCCTCCGTTGATCACTCAAACCTACCCATCTCCTGGGCCACAGATCACCTCTCCACGACCTCCCAGGTCGACCAGGTCCTCATTCCTTCTTCTCAGTGGAGCTTGGAATGCCGCCTGCCCCACCGGGGCCTCCTACCTCTACTTCTCTCTCTCCACAGCTCCTGCTTCCAACCTCCTCCTCGCTTCCCAGAACTTCGGACAAGCCAACGTCCCATGCCCCTCTACTCGATGGATGTTGCAGTAAAGGGGAATCTTCGCCTCCTGACGCTTTCCCCACTCTTCCCGCTTGCGACGCTTATTGCCTTGACGAACAATAGCCATCACCTCCCTCCTTGCTCCTCCTTGGCCTTCCTCCTGCCGATTGCCATTTCTCCTCTCCTGCTGGAAATGCAGTCTCACTGGTGGCCTCCACTAGGGGAGATTTTTGGGGTACTGGAATCGCCTCTCTTCTCCTCTCCTCGTCGGAGCCTCTTCAGGCCTCCTCTCTTCCTGCCTCCGAGGTATTTCCTGCCTCCTCTCTTCCACCCTCCTAGGCTCTTCTCTTTTCTTCTGATCATCTCTCCTCATGGGCTACTCCTTCCTTCTCTCGACCTGCCTCTCTGGCGACCTCCTCGCCTCTGAAGGTCCTGCTCTTCCCCCCCCCCCCAATGGCTCCTCCCCGTACAGCCGTGCAAAGAAATCTTTGTTCTTCTCCTCTCCTAAGACGAAAGTATTCGCCCTCTCCACCATATCCTCAAAGGACCTCGGGGGGTTGGACCCCATCTTCATGCTGAAGAGACCCTACTTCAAACCGAACTTCAGGTCCACCATCAGAGTAAAGCTATCCACCTCCTCCACCTCCAAGATCTCCTCCTGGAAACGATCTATGTAATGGCCGAGACTCTCGTACTGCCCTTGGTTGATTTTAAAGAGAGTGGTTGCTTCCTTCTTCCTTTTCTTGGATGTCACGAATCTTGTCATGAGGCCCCGACGCAGATCAGAGAAACAGTAGACAGAACCTGCTGGCAGCTGGTGAAACCAGTCTCTCGCATTACCTTTGAGGGTAATGGAGAAAAATCGGCATTTGAAAGCGTCAGACATGTTGTGGATGGAGACGACGTCTTCAAACCACTAAAGATCCCTGCCCGGGTAATCTCTACCGGAATAGTAAGTGAGGACAAGCTCTCTGAACCCTTCGGGGATGGGGTCGGCAAGGATCTCGTCACAGAAGGGGCACCTCCCTTCCCGGTGGTGACGAGTTTCATCCTTACTGGAAATATCATACTCGCTCTACTGGCGAGCATCATTATATCTCTCCGGCGACATTGGATCTCAGAAACAGACCTCGTGGCTGCCCGCCGGATGGTGCTGCGACTGCATCGGTCGCTCCTCTCTTACATAAGCGGGCTCCTTCCCAGCTCGCCTCGGCGGCGCTTCCTCCTCAAGCGGTGTCACACGACAGGGGGAGGTTGCCGTGATATTGGGATACTGAGAAAGCCCGGTGAGGATGGTCCTCTCGATCCTCTTTGAGAACTCCTCGAACGCAGCAACGGTCACGAACTCGCCACCTCGCGCGAGATCACCAACTCCCGCCGAGTTACCGACAAACTCTCCATACTCGCCACCATTGGTCATCTCGCTAAACCACAAAACTTTCCTCCTTGGCTGCGATCCACGCTCACCGCACCAAGAGTTGAAGCCATGAAATTTCCTAACCTCAGAAATAGGATCAAGGCATCCTAAGGTTACCGGTTTAGGGGTAAGACCAGACAGCTAATTTGACTAGGATGAAGAATGAAGGTAAACAGTACCCCAGACATTTTGGCAGGAAGGTCCCACCATGTACACAGATGCTCAAAAGGAGCAGCCCCTTCTCAACCAAAAATGGTCGAACTATGTACAAGGAAGACTGGCTGATGGCTAAGTCGCAAGGTCGCGACTTAGTCTCTAAGGAAAAAGAATCCAAAGGCTCAGCTGGTATCCGGAAAGGAGGGCTCGCGAGTATCCTGCAGAGGATTTCTAGTCCCTCTCCTTGTACCCCTGGGATCCTATTTATATTGAAATCGAAGGAGGAGGGGGGGGTCATATTTATACCCCACCCCCTGGCGACTAGGCGACTTCCTGGAGGAACTCGCATGGGCTGAGCGAGTATCTCGCCTAGTCGCCTACCTGGTGAGTATGCGAGGGGAGCTCGCCATACTCGCCCAGGCCTTCTACTGCTTGGCACGTGGACTCTTGACTTCTGCTGAGTTGGCTGCGGTAGGCCCTACCCTCGGTGAATACGGGTTGTACACACTTACTTATATGTGTTTCTTTTTATGTAAAGCATGGATCTTTATCGCACTTGGTGCAAATTTCTTACCCTTGAACTTTGTAAGTAAACCTTTTATCTCTGTCTTATGGCTTATTAGCTGAAGTTTGTCAACCATTCATGTGGTTGGGGTTGGTAACCCTTTTTGTTTTCTTTTGATTATTATCTACTGATGATTTTATTTGTCACTTGTATATTCTTACTGAGGTATTCTTTTCTTTGGAATGCCTCGGGTTTGGAGCAGTAGCCAATTGAGCGGCTAGGTTAGGTGGTTGCTATTTTTCTTTTGTTGTTGTAGTTGTCTTCTCCTCACCAGTGTGAGGTAGTGTTGTGGTTCTATTTTTAGTTCAGACATACTTGCCTTTTTCTTTTGGTGGGTTCGTGTCAGGTTGTTGACGCCCACCAGAGTTTTTTTATATTGTTAAGATACCTATTAGCTGCTTAGTCTTTTCTTGCTGACTGGTTGGTTTTACTTGCTCTCTGGGAAGGTTATATGGTAGGTTTGCATGTTAGTTATTTTAAAAGTATAAAGGTATCATTTGACTATCTCATGCATAACATTGCTTTAAACCAAAGTCACTATATTTTATCGAACGTAAAAGCTATTTTTATACTTATATTAAACCTAGAGGTATGCATATCATGAATTATCCTTGGATGTTTATGCTCATGTAGGATGTTAAACCATATAAATAAAGTATTTTTCCAGTGTATATTCATATTTTAACCTGTGGACTAGTTGATCCACTAAGCTGAGGGTTATGACCATCAAAACTTAACTTAAATTACAGTTTTCTTCATAATAAACTTGAGGATTTCTTATAAGGTGTTAGGTTTGAGTTTTTGCCTGAGCGCCTGTAGTTATCCCCTGCACAACGTGGCATCATGACATATGTTTTCTCTTACTCTGATATATTATTTAAATACGAAGAAAATGCAGTTTGTGACACCAGGTTCCTGACCTGAATTTATTTATCATTACAGGCCTTCCTAGACATTCTGAAGCTAAGGAATCCTCCGATCCAGGGGGCTACTCGCCCCCTCCTTCTCCCAATGTGTTGGAAGGCTTCATGGATGCCTCCCTAGAGCCTGCTGAGATGAGGAGGCGAACCATTGGGATTCTCAGGAAGTATGGGCTTGCGCTGTGCGAGATCTAAGAAGAGCGAGATGTTGACGGCGAGCGGCTGCGCACGCTAGAAAGGGACTATGTGCTGATGGCGGATGAGGTGAGGCACGGCTAAGCAAGCGAGATGACATCCTCAGGACCCCTCATAGATCGAATTCAGGAGGGTCTACGTTTCATTCATCAAGACTTGGAGCTAGTCCGCGATTTTAATAACCCTCGCCGACCACCAGGGATGGGGATGTGAGGCCGGGGTAGATTGAAATGGCTCCCTAGTTGAGCCTATCGACACTCGTGCCCTAGACCCCCAGTTCCCGCATTTTATGTCTAATTTCTCTGATGTTGTATTTGCTGAAAATTTGACTTATGTAATAAATTTAACTATTCTTTTTTTTAAACCGATATCCAATATTTATTACTCGCGAATCAGGTTGCGATTCAGACTCAGCTCACATTAGGGTAGAGCAGGTCGTAGGGGTCTGGCGAGTCAGGACCCGCGAGCTGGGCTGGGACAGCCAGCTTGGCAGGTTTAATTCGCTTTCTATAAATAGGACCCCTTACCTACCCTTGGCATATCACATTTATTGTCGGCATATACCCCCCTTTGCTGATCTTCTCGCCACTTGCACTCGCACCGAGATCTAGAGAGATGGGCAAGACGACACTCGACGTTGATGGACGGTCAAAGTGTGCCAAACAGTTCTCAAAATACCCCTTCTTTGACGGGAATACAACGAAGGAGGAGCTTAGCGAATTCATGGCGGATTATGTCCCGGTAGGGTTTGTCGTGCGCCGGCATAGGCGAGGCGAGGCAATCAACACCATCTATACCGACGAACTCACCTTCCCCATCTCGTATTTCGAGGTGGGGTTGCGCCTGCCCCTCTGGCCGGAGGTCCGCCAGGTGCTGAAGTATTTTAGGGCCATCCCCGCGCAGATGAACCCCAATGTGATTGCCATGCTTGTGGCTTTCGCGAGCTTCCTTCGGAAGGAGCGAATTGAATTCAATCTCGATGTCTTATGAAAGCTCTTCACCTACCGTGCGACCAACGATGGGGTCTATTTCTTTGCCAGCTCGCAGCTCAAGGTGCACAAGACGGCTAACAAGAACCATAATTGGTTCACTAAGTTCGTCATCATCAAGGTTGAACTCAGCAACATACCATTCTCGCCTATCCAGTGAGGCGAGGAGGTGTACCGACCGCCGAACCTGACGGGCAATGATGCCAGCCTCGACTAATTCTTCCTACATAAAGACTTCGAGGTTGCCTTCCCGCGGAGGGGACTCGACTCGCTCTCGCCGGTTCTACAGCGGTAATGTGCTAAGAAGGTCAGGATATATGACGAACGAGTCTAGGCCACCTAAGCTGAGGATCTCATCACTAGCCAACTCCTTCTCGGGGAGAAGAGAGAGCGTCGATTTGTCATCCGAGGGGAGAAACACACCACTAATAAGTTTTTCTGAAAGAAAAGGCTCAGAAAAAAGCTCGGTAACTAAAGGATGTGATGCAGTGTGAGGAAGAAGACTATCAAGTGGATACATAACTTTAATAAGAGTGATAAAAGTAGGAGGAAGCTCTTCTTCCTGGAGCAGGGGCTCGGGAAGAAACTCCTCGATGGAAGGGAGTGATATGGTGGAGACACGTGGAGCCACGACTTCAACCGAAGTGATAAAAATAGGAGGAAGCTTTTCTTCCTTGAGTAGGGGCTCAGGAAGAATCTATTTGACTAGAGTGTGTGTCACAGTGGGAGTGGGTGGGGCCAAGGCGCTCGCTGTGAAACTAACGAGATGTGGAGGACTATCAAAACACCTAACCTCTGGTTCCACTATGTGATATGAAGTGTGGAGGTATGCATGAGTAGCATAATAAGTGTGCGTTGTCGTCTCTAGGTTGTGAACAGAGGTGCAAAACCCACTCAAATTCTTCTTGAGTTATGCAGTGGCGAACTAAACGGCTTTCCACAAAACTTTAATACGCGCATCTAAGTCATCCATTTTTTAAATGAAAACTTCTAAACTTAAAATTTGAAAACGACTGGCACTCGACTATCCCACGATAAGAGTGAGATGTCTTAGCAGCCACACTAAACTGATGTGAACCTGGGTGGGGTGGGGGGTAGTTTTGACAGCTAATAAAAATGAGATCTTTTAAAATAAATGTGGCACGAGGGTTTTCACGGGCTATTTTAAACCGATAAAAATGACCTAAGTGTCACTGCACGTACGTACTAACATCATGAATCACGATTCCACAGACACAAGAACTAATTAGTGGCATGCACGTGTAATAAAAATAACGGTAATCAGGAGATCTAATTAGTTAGGGCAAGCTCTAATAACCAACTACTCATTTAAATGCTTCAGCACAAAATAACTAGAGATTGGAAGCGAGGAGATTGAGAGGTATACCATAGGATGAGTAAAAACGGACCATTGGTCTTCTGGAAGGTGGATGAAGGAGGATGTAATCCCCGATGGTATTATGAACCCCAAAGTTGGGACTGTTGGGGTTGGCCAGAGGTTTGTGTTTGGTCTGGAGGAGGAGTGGAAGGGGCCTGGCGGAAGAGATGACTGCAGGTATGAAACAGCGTCCACGATCGTCCAGGACAGGAAGCAGGCATACTTGACGGTGCCTAGACAAGCCGAATCTGTCGGATGGCAATGCTAGAGGCAGTGTCGGGGCACAAGAGGAGCTCTGGCGGCAACGTAGGAGGCAGACGAAACTCTACCAGGCGGCGGAGTATCTGGGCGGAAGGTTCGGTGGTGGGTTGAGCAAAGAAAAAATCTCGATCGGCTTTGGTACTGGCAAGGAGAGCTCACCGCCCCTTGGGGAGGACTCCAGCAGTAGCGCCGATGTTGTACGGGGTGGAAAAAGGGAAGGGAAGATGGCATCGGCTTCCGTCGAACAGGGAGAGAAGGCGGTTGGTGTGCGCTGGAAAAAGACCGATCGAAACCTAAAAGGATCGATCGATTCTATTTCCCAGCTGGTTGTGAACAGTGGCTACCATAAGCTTTTATAGATGAGTTTAGGGTTTTGATTGAGGGGTTTTGATAAGTGTAGGATTTTGGGTTAATTTCGATATGGGCTTTTATTGGGCTAAAAGGAGACATATTACTTGATAAAAGAGGGGCATGATTTCAGATATTTCTCATTTAGAACATCATTTTTTATTTTGGAAAAACAATAAAATTTATAATAAAATAGATAATTATTATAAGCTTTCCCTAAGCTAATCTACCACCTAAATACCAGACCTATGCATTTAGAGTCTCATTGGTCGGTCACACCAACGAGCCAAACAAAGTTGCGCGAACAACATGCGTGATACAAAATAACACCCAGGAGCTTATAACACGCGTCATACAACTCAACGCTACACAATAATCTAAAAAAATGCACAAAAGCGTGCGCTAAAATAATAAAAGAAACATACAATAATAATAACAATAACGACTTGACGCGAGTTACATCAGTAGCATAGCTAAGTATAAAGCACGTCTGGTGGCTAAAGATTTCACACAAGTTAGTGTGGTGGATTAATTTGATGTATATTCACTAGTGTATCACTTAGCAACCATTAGGATCCTCCTTGTTATTGCGTCTATTGAGAATTTTATTATTCATCAAATGAATGTTAAGACTACGTTCTTGAATGAAAATTTTACCGAAAAATATACATGAGTTAATATGAAGGATTCATAGTACCAGGTCACGAAAATAAGGTATGTAAGCTAATAAAATCGCTATACGGATTAAAATAAACACTTAAATTATGACATGAGAAATTTGACTATAGTGTAAAAAATTTGGGATTCATGTAAAGTCTCTCTAATAAATGCTTTTACATACGACATAGATCAAATAAAGTTGTTATAATATGCTTGTATGTCAATGATATACTTATTCTAGGATCTGATCAATTTGAAGTGGATGACATAAAGTCAGGTCCGATAAAAGAATTTAGTGTTAAAGACCTAGGTGTAGCTGAAACTATACTAGACATGCAAGTGAGCTTTGGGAAAAATGTTATTTCCCTGAGTCAAATCCACTACATAAAATACATATTAGATACGTGGGGATACAGTGAAAGTAAAGCAGCAGAGACACCATACGATTACACTAATCGCTTAAAGTATGATGTAGGAGCTACGGTTAGACAGTTAGATTATTCTAAACTGATTGGTAGCCTCATGTATGTTATGGTCTGCACAAGACCTAACATAGCCTTTACGGTAGGCATGTTGATCAGATTTACTAGTACTCTTAGTTGAGACCATTGGAATGCCATCGATAGGCTAATGAGATACTTAGCACACCCAACAATATGCGTTATACTGCAATGGTCATTCTCCACTTTTGGAAGGATATTCGGATGCATCTTAGTGCTCAGAAGCAAATGACAGCAATTCCATTAGTGGATTTCTCTTCACACTAGGAGGAGCAGTTATAGTCTGGCTAAGAGATTTGGTCATGGACATTCCACTATCGAGCCTGAAACTGAGTTATATTGCAGTTTACTGTGATAATTAGGCTACTAAAATGATTGCTACGAACACTTTATTCAATGGCAAAAGAAGTCAACTAAGAATGAAACAAGTCTGGTTGACCTCTTTCATAAGTCAAGGGATAATGACCCTGCTTGATGTGAGATCAAAAGATGATGTTGTAGAAGCCTTGAAAAAAGGACTAAACAGAGCTCTTACAATAAAAACATCGAGGGAGATGTGATTAAAGTTCATAAAAATATGAAACTTCTCTCCAATGTTTATGTTTTGATAGTAAAAACCTATAGTTGCAACATTCAAACATCTAAATAATAGACTGAAAACCCCAAATAATCTCTTGATGAAAGCCCAAGATGGTTAAATGCTAGTTTCACATTTGATAACTTAACATCTTTCTCATTATAAGTTGATTCGAGGATTATTCAACTAGAAATAGAAAGTTGTTGTAAAGGTTAATCTAAATATTAATGATCATAACACATTATTTCACACTTGATAGTATTGCAAATGACTGTGTGTCAAGTCATATGATAAGGTACACATTGATCCTTAATGAGTAAGATAACAATATGTGATTTATCAAAATCATAATTTGACTAGTACTAGTTAGACCGGATAGAGATGCTAACAGTGTTACTTCACTACTGCTACAAGTACTAAGCTTATTTAGGTAAAACTAGTTTACTTTAAACATTAATGCATATGTTTATGAATTCGTAGAGTCTAACTCATGAAATTCCTTGCGTACTATAGTGAAGATGGAGGAAAAATAGACTTTGATATGGATGATGATGATCTGCTCTCTGAGTATAATTGTTATATGCTATGATTCATTTTGTAATAAGTGTTCAGATTATTATTCTTGGGACTGAATCTGTATTTTTTGTTTGCTAAGCAGAACTTTTTTTTCCCTATAATTTGTATGATCTTCCCTGAATAGTTTGAATTGCTATTTTTTTCTACACTCCTACACTCCGAAATATGAACGTTGTATGTCACAAATATAGGAGAAGAGTGTAAATATATATTTGTACAATAACGTGCTCTGAGCGCTTAATGGGTCAGTTCTGATATGGAGATATACGATACCAATTTGAGACCTAGGGTTTATCTATATAAACCCTGCTACGGGCAATGGATAGTGTGTTCCACTTTGACCCTCATCTGAAAGCTTCGAGCAAAACTCTTACATTTACGACCACCATCACTGTGCCAAATGAAGCCTAAATTAACTTTAAAAATACCTGACATAATATGAGGATTTGTTGCTAGGAAATCAACGGAATTACACAAAACAACAATGTTAGAATTAACAATAACTCAACTTTATGAGCCGCGACATAAATCTCATCAAAAAATTGAGACAAAGTCCAAGTTCTATGTTTTCATGTTCTTTACATACGGTCGAATATAGAGCTAAAGACTGTCTTTGAATAGCAGCTCATTTCCCGATCTCCCTCCCCTTGCAAATAACCCTCATCCTTTTCAGATCCCACATTGATCAACACAATTTTTTCATGATTTGACGGGATATACTAACTCAATTCAACACAATATATCACGGAACGTTACCCGTGCCAACAAGTTTCTCTTCGCAGACATAAATTTGAAAAGGTAGTTTGGATTGAATAATTATGCTCATTTTTAAAGTCTGCCCTATTTTTCTAAGATTATTTTATTATATTATATATAAAATAGCTCATATTAATATAAAATTTTGAAAATTAATCTCATAATTTCCTAATTAATAAAACAACATGCTCATTTTGATTTTTAGCAAATCATTACTGCTAGCAAATCATAAAATTTGAAAATGACTATTTGAAAATCAAATGGTAACTAGCAAACCACCAAATGGTAACTGAACCAAACACAAATGAACTCAAAAAACTGAGATATCACACCACAATTATCTCAAAAAATATGTCTAAAAATGGAAATCAAAAGCTAACCCTAAATATGGTATCACAAATGCAATGTTAATACCTAAAATAAGATACATTTAGATCTAAATCTGAAAAAAATTGAAAATGACGATAACTAAAAACTTGTTGTCGGGTTGGAATGGGAGAGAAGGCTCGTGGTTGTCGTCTTGGAGATGGCTATAGCAAGAACATCCTGGCATTGCGAGAAAAAAGCCAGGTTTAGCAGCGTCAGAAAGAAAACAAAGAGATAGGCAAAATGAAAACCACGACTCTGGAAGCGAACAAGCAGCGTAGATGAAAAAGATATCAGCGCAATTCCCGATTGGAAGCCAGCAAGCAGAGCAAGCAACAACAAAGCCTGGTGGAGAGAACTCAACGACAACACACGACATAGAGAAGTAGATGGGCGACAACGACGCAAGAAAAAATCCCTAGTCGAGCATGCGAGAAAGATAGTGATGCACAAAATTTCAGATTTAAATTAAAGATATTCTCCGAATCTATATTCGACAAAGGCATGCGTACATTATCGATTATAACATAGGATATTAAAATCAAGGTCGTATTAAATCCGGGAGCGTCGATTACTTCTACTTTAAAAAAATCGATATTATTTTATCGATCAGATTTTGAGTTGTTTTTTTTTTTGCGAGTAAAATAAACGATTATGAATGAAAATGGTGATTTGAAATATAAAAGAAAAAACTAGCACTCGATCTCGACTCACCTCGGTATAAAAATAATCAAAGAAAAATAAAAACTCGAATTCTCTTTAATAAAATATTTTGATCGTAGAGCTCCAAAGCATGAGCACTCCTCTCTCGGGGATTACCCAACTGAGTTTAAGTTAATCGGTCGAACTCTCGTTCTCAAACCGAACACCTAAACCTCGCTTTCAAAATTGAACACCGCAAACCGGAAGAATTTCGTCATCCTCTTTAGAGGGTTGCGTACAAATTCAATTCCTTTTTACCCCCGAGCGATCAATTCGTACAAGTGCCTCTCGGCTAACTATGGTACGAACGCGAAAACATAAATGAAAATCATATATCGAAGTAATGATCTCATTCAATAAAAAGCAAGGGCAAAACAAAAATATTTCACCAAAGAGAAAAAGAAAATAACGATTAAAACATGATTATCTCATCCTCGGATCGTCTCGATCGAGTACTAATGAAAATTTAGTTACTCATAGCGTTAGAGGAATTCACAGATAAATTAAGTATTTGCATGATTAAAAACACAAAGATGATAAGAAAAGAAAAAATTGTGATTCTATTTATATAAACAGACTAGTACATAAGAACAGAAATCTAAAGTGCAAGAAAGAGAGTAAGAAATATTATAACAACAACAAAATAAATTCTCATAAAATCTCCAAAATATCTCCAATAATCTCTCTCCAAAATCTGATGCTCAATTATGGAGAGGATGCGGTTTTTATATTTAGGGAAAAGAATAAAAGGTGGTTGTAGCATTAAAGTGGAGAGACAAAAGATGAGTGACGTGGCATTTTACAGGAATAATTTGCATGGGCTGCATGCATGAGATGAGTTTCGGCCAAATGGAAGTGACTTGGCAAAGGTGACGGGCATGTTGCAAGTTGGCGACATAGATGCGACCATAATTGTGAGAGGGGTCTCGGGTACTAGCACGACCTCACGTGGGCAGCATATTCATAGGTCGGCCATGCGAGTGAAGCTTGAATGGACGAATAGCGGGTGGCAATTTGAACTTGCATGCATGGAGAGGGTAGCCGCCATGGCGCGCACGCGCGTGGTGGTGACATGAAATTTCTTGTGCGACTTGAACTCTCGAGCTCGGCCATCACGACAACTTCCGTAAATAATGTCATTCTCCAAAACCAAGACCGCGACTTTATTTTCTTGGCAAAACTTCATACAACCTACAAAAAATAAAATAAACACTATTAGAAAATAAAATATAAAAAGAAAGAGAATTAATATATATTTAGGAAAATATATATATTTTTATATATATGAAACTTAATATTTTTATACTAATAAATTAATCTAAGTTATGCGTCATCAAATTCCCTCATACTTATTATTTTGCTTGTCCTCAAGCAAAACATACGAGATAGCAAAAATAAAAATAAACTAATTGAACAAATTGATTATGCTGATCACGAGTACGATGCGAAATTAGAGATAGAGAAATTTTGAAAAATGAACCGAAAATTATTACTTAGTCATAGTATAAAGTGTTATAAATTTCACTTGCATAAAAAAGTAAATCATCTCATGTTTTGGATATAAATAAAACTAAGTAATGCGACAAATGAAAAGGGCATTGAGTTGTTACTAGAATCTAAGAGACATTTTATATCCACCACAATCCAAGTAAAAAATCGATACTTTTACCTAAAAACTTACCCAATTTACTTTTTCGCTACTGTACTAAAAATGAACCTAGAAGGCTAGAAAACATGAATCAAAAGGACTTATATTAGGCGTAATGTTTTGGCTTGGGTTTAAGGGTGCGGAAAGTACAAGATAAACATGAAGGATTAAGCACACTTAAACAAAAAGAAGAGCTTTGCAAAAATATTTGTGCTAAAAAAAATTTGACCCCCCCCCCCCAAATAATTTGCAATATAAAGTTTGGGGTCAAAAACATTTTTTTTTCACATATTTTATCTTCAACATTTTCATCATTTTTTCATTCATTTTTTTATTTCTTTTTTTTCAAGTTTGTTTCCTTCTTTTGCAGTAAAAAGGATAAGACTTGGAACTTTCATAATTTTCACCAAAAAGAACACATACTAGTAACTGGTTAAGCTCAAAATTTTTTAAGTGTGCAATAAGGGTAGGATGTATGGCTTTGGTGAGTAATAAGAATGGCTAAAAAATGAATGGGAAAAAGCTCAAAGTGGCTAGCAACGATTAAATTTTATGGCTCGGAATTCAAAAGCTCAATCGAATCAAGAGAAGACCTAAATCATATTCATACTTCTAAGTCTATCTAAAGCAAAGCTTTGAAAATTTCAAGAGACGCAAGTTTTAGATAGAAAATAAAGACAAGTAATTTTTCATGAAAATAAAAATAATAAACGTCTAGATCCGTTCACATCTACAACATTTAACACTAATCAACATTACAAAGATTTTTAAATAAGAAAAACAAGGGATGATATATTTTATAAGAGTGAAAATCATAAAAAGATAACTATGAAAAAGTGCAAATTCTCAAGATATTTTTCAAATATAACATGTTACCCTAATTAGAAACACTATATGAGTCAACATATTACTCATGGAACATAAGCAAAATGAAAATTAGAGAACTTTATTTTAGTTAAACAAGTACACTAATGATTAAGAACAAGAAAATGCAAAGCCATGGGGTACTAAAGATAAAATAGAAATTAAGTTGTTTTTTACTTTTTGATTTTTTGAAATTTAAATATAATTTTGAATTTTAAATAATACCTTTTTTTTGGTTTTTTGGGGTTTTTATAAAACATAAATACCAATACTAAGAGAGAAAAGAAACTTGAGTTAAAAGCCTAATTTGTTTGTGATGTTAAGAAAAATTTTTAAATGCTAATAAATTTGAAAATAAAAGCAAAATATTTTTGGGTTTTTTGAAGTTTAATAATTTTTTGTAATTTAAGGAGTTTTAAGATTTTTTTTTTTTGTATATTTTTTCCGTAATTTGCTTAAATGAAAACAAAGCTACCAATCTACACCCTCATACTTAAAATTAAACATTGTCTCCAATGTTTACAACTAAATATGAAAGTACATGAAAAACAAGTAAAATAATACAAGATATGTAATGTAAAAGAGGAAGGGAAAATAGAACGTCCCTGATTTGAAGTTGGGAGGCCACAATAAAACCTGCAAAAACAAACGCTAAAAAAAAATTATAGGAAAATGGGCTGCCTCCCATTAGTGTTTTGTTTACCGTCTCGTAGCTTGATTGATTTGGCGTTTTAAAATTATAAGTTAGGAAGGTTAAACTTTTCGATTTGCCCATTAGAAGTGTCGCTAGGAAGGTATAACTTAAGGCGGTGACCGTTAACTTTAAAGGATCCTTTTTCCGGGTGGTCAAGGAGAATAGTTCCATATGGCCAACAAAAAAGAGAGGTTTGATCCCTTCACCCGCACATGTAGTTTGATTTTATAAAAAGGGATTCCATCGATTGTGTCATAGATGTATTATAAGCATGTTAATTCCTAATTTTTTTCTCCTTTGCATGCATTTCGTTTGAAGTGTCTTGATTTTAGGTACTAATGACTACATTTATACATTTGAATTTTAAGCATAATTTACACGATGTGTTGTTTCAGGCTTTTTTGGCCCAAAATTTTGTATATAATGTTGGATCAATCCCAGATCAATCATATATCAGTATTAAGAGAGACTCATAACTAGGTATATCTGGCTGGATCAATCATGTATCAGTATTAACATGCCTACTTCTACCTGAATACACATGTATGTTGTTGAACCAAGGAACCACGGTTCAACGAAAAGTTCAGAGTTGTAGCGTGCCTTTACTTTTCCCAAAGCAGTACACTGGACTAAGGACTTAGAGTTTGGAGACCTTCCTACGATAACCTCAAACATACCCACGAGCCGCGACGAGGAGTTCCCGCTACACACCCAGAAGATCTTAGATCGCTTCCCCTCCCAATCCAATGTTTGATCGGGCACCTTCGGAGGGCCTTGAGAGTTCCCGACTACCCACTCAGAAACAATGGTGAATAATGAGTTGAAGCTCTTGCCTACCAAAGCTAGCTGAAGGGGGAGAAACCAATAAGAGGTCCTCCTCAAAAATGTCCTTAGGGGGTCTATTTATAGTTTTCTGGGGGAGGTCTGCGGATAGTGAAATCACGCCTTAAGGTTTTTACTAAACGCAACCCAGATTGGTCTGCCAATAGAGAAAAATCGTTGTTCGGGACAGCTAATGGCTGACCAAAATGGAATCTCAGGGACATGTGGATCACATCTCCTGATGGACGAGCTGAACTAGCTTCGACCTACTCGCCCGGGTGGCAAGTGCCCGGTGAAGACAGTTACCTGCCACTCGCCTCCTACTAGGGGCGAGTGCAAACTCACTAGATCCACTCTCTCTTAGATGCTTGCCTGGGCAGGCGCCCAGTGTAGTTGGGCACTCATCCCTCGCTTCATGTCGGTTTAGCCCACTCGATAAATATGGGGTTGTACATAATCCCCACTCTTTTCGAATTTTGGCCCAAGCTCGGAAAGACCATCCAACCCCACTGTTATTTGGCGAGTGGGGGATAAGGGAATCTCTCGGTGGGTCCCACCGAAGCTTATATATACCAAAGAGGGGAGGGAGGCCACCCCTTAGAATTATCCCTCGACCTCCCCAATTTCTTGCCTACTTTTTAACACAATGTCGATCATGAAAGCAGCTCTCGCTCGTCTCACCGCTGACAAAGAGAAGAACAATGTGGCTATGGCTAATTTGATTGCTATTACTATTGATCATTCGTCTCGAACTCCGACAAAATGGGTGGATGACCGAGTGATCAAGAAGTCGAGGCATGACTCAACCGGAGGAGAGATAGTTCTGTTAGAGCCCCCATGGCCCGACCTCGACCTTGGTCAAGGCTCTTCTGTTCAGGTGCAATCTCTTTAAAGCTTATCTCAGATTTAATTCACCTTTTTGAATCTTAAACGAATTCATGTCATACACTTTTGCAGCCCAACATTTTCAACGAGGAGGTCACGGAGGGTCAGGAAAACGAGACTCAAGGGGCTCGGCGAGTCGGGTCGAACAGGATGCTCGTGGGCAGGTCCTAGGTTGGTTAACTCATCCCCCCAACTCGCGCTTTTCACTGAGTAATTACTAACAATGTCTTGTTGTGCAGTACCTTCTTTTGTCGACCTTGCTTCAACTCCCTCCGCTGTGAGATCTCTAACCCGTGACCTCAGCCAAGAGCTCACTAACACCGCGGTTTCACTGACGGGTGCGGGAACTTCATCACCCAATTTCCAGTCCCCCGTGTAAAAAAGAGCTAAATAAAAGGCAAATTTTATTGCTCCAAAATGATAAATAATACAAAAGGTATGCCCCTTTATTTATAGAAAATGGGGAGAAAGGAAAATACAACAAGCGATGTGGGACTAAAAACAAGTCGCATGGCCTATGCGGTTCGACGACATCAAAGCACAAAACTATACAGAGAACAGCTGAAGAAGACCGCCCATCGGCAATAGAGGAAAGTCATCAGACTGCCAAGGCAGGATGCCAGACCATAACTACGGGTTGCCACCAGACCGCAATTGCGGATTCCCACCAGACTGCAGCTGCGGGTTGACACCAGACCGCTGTTGTGGATAGCCATCAGACCGCAATTGCGGATTGCACTCAGACCGCATCTACAAGAAGTCCTCCGAGACTGGAAAGCTCTGTGGGAAGCTGACTATTAAACCGCCAAGCCCTACTAAACAGCCAGACCGCTAATCTGCCAATACAAGTTGCTAGACATAACCGCTGTCTCCTATCAAGCCGCCATACAACCAAACTGGTAGGGACAAACCGCCAGACCGCCAAAACAACAAACCGTCGAGACCAGTCCACCAAACTGCCAAACTCGAACACTCCCCCTTAAGTTGGAGCATATATGTCAACCATGTCTAGCTTGCTACAAACGTCTAAAAGAGAAGTGGAAACTGGTTTCATGAAGATCTCTGTCAGTTCTTTATCAGAAGTGACAAAAGGAGTGTAGATTTGATTCTTCAACACCTCTTCTCTAATGAAATGTCAATCAACTTCAATGTGATTTGTCCTCTCATGGAAGACAAGATACTTCGATATGTAAATAATGGTTTTATTATCACAGAACATAGGGAGGGGATGATTATATACTTCTCCCAAGTCAAGCATAAGTGCTCGTAACCATTTCAATTCCCAAGTTGTTGAAGTCATGCTCCTATACTCAGCTTCAGTACTTGACCATGAAACCACCGACTTCTTCTTATTTTTCCTGCTAACAAGATTTTCTCCTATAAAGGTGCAAAAACCTGATGTAGACTTCCTATCTTCGTTATTATCAGCATAGCTGGCATCAGATTACGCTTTAATTTTCAAATGATTATGCTTTTAGAACAACAAACACTTTCCTGGAGACCCTTTCATATACTCCAAGATTTTCATGGCAGAATGCGGATGACACTCTCTAGGAGTTTGCATAAATTAACTGGCCTTCTCAACTCATAATAAATATCTGGTCTAGTAATAGTTAGATAGATGAGTTTGCCTACAAGTCGTCTATACACATTATAATCTTGGAAAAGAGGAGAATCTTCAGTCCACCCCTTATCATCCCCAACAGCCATCGGGCAACGGGCAGTTCTTGCCCCAAAAAGACCAGTTTCCTTAAGAGATCTAGTGCATACTTTCGTTGTAAAAGAACCATAGAGTTGCGCTTTCGTGAAATCTCAATTCTCAAAAAGTACTTAGGAGTTTCCACATCCTTAGTAACAAAATGTTATCGAAGATGTTATTTTGCCAGATTAATGCTTTCCTTATCATCACAAGTAAGGTTATCATCCACATCAACAGCAAGAACCATAAGGACTTTAGTAGTCTTGCATATAAACAGAGAATGATCAGTAGAACTTCGATTGAACACAATAAGAAAAACAACGCCACTAAACTTTTCAAACCAAGCTCGTGGACTCTGCTTTAAACCATAAATCGCCTTCCGAAGCTTGCATACCTAAGACTGCTCCTGAGCAACATACCCAGGAGGTTTCTCCATGTAAACCACCTCATGCAAATCACCATAGTGAAAGACATTCTTCACATCTAACTGAGACATCTTCCAGTATTTATTAACCACGAAAAAGAAAAGAACACGTATAATGTTAATGCGAGCAACGGGGTAAATTGTATCAAAGAAGTCCACACCATACGTTTGAGTAAATCCTTTTGCAACAAGCTTCGGCTTATAGTGGTCAACAGAACCATCTGGAAGATACTTGAAAACAAAGACCCATTGATAACCAACCATATCTGTACCTAGAGGTGTGGGAACAAGAGTCAAAATACCTCTCTCAGTTAAGGTTTTAATTTCTTCATCCATAACGGTTTTTCACTATAGAATGGCAAGAGCCTCTTGATACGTAGCTAGCATGACAGTAGAATATATAGCAAGAGCAAAATGCTTGCCAACTAGGGAAAGCTTAGCATATGAGACAACAACATCAATAAGATGCTTAGTGCATTGTCGAGCGCCCTTCCACAGGGCAATGAGAAGATCAAGATCTCTTTTGTCCGTAGGAGCAGATCTACTGTCAGAAAAGGGAAACGGCCCAGGAACAGACACAAAAGGCTCCAAGGGCAAAGAATTAGTCTCAAGAGAACGAGACAGAGCAATAAGAACAGATGTAGAAAGAACTGGTGCTGACACATGTGCCGAGATAATAGGCATTGAAGAAGAAGTATCAGCGGGCAACAGAGAAGAAGCATGAGAAAAATACGGTGTATCCTCAAAGAAGATGACATCATTAGAGACGTACTGTTTGCAAAGAAGAGGATCAAAACAGTGATATCCCTTCCGAGTCGGACAATAACCAAGGAATATGCATTTAACAGAACGGGGAGAAAGTTTGTCATGACCAGGAGAAGATATGTGAACAAACGTCGTACGTCCAAAAATCGAAGAGGTAAAGGAAACGGCTTAGCCCGGAGATACAAAATGGAGAATGGAGTCTTGCCTTGAAGAATATATGAGGGAATACTGTTGGGTACATTGGAAAATGTGTACCTGATTTGAAGAAGCCCAACCTAGCTCAATGATATACATCAAGGTGTATTTGATGTTGTTTTAAGTTGACATGTGCAGGTGAAGAATTGATAAAGTATGCAGAAAAAAAATTCTAAGTCCAAGTGTCGACACAGAGGAAGCAGTGTCGACACATAGAAGAAAATAGTCGACACAACACTGGGAAGCAGTGTCGACACATAGCAGTTAGTCTACAACTACACTGGGAAAAAGTGTCGACACAGAAGAAGTTAGTCGACACAACACTGGGAAGCAGTGTCGACACATAGCAGTTAGTCTACAACTACACTGGGAAAAAGTGTCGACACAGAAGAAGTAAGTCGACACATCACTGGGAATTTGTGTCGACACAGAAGAAAAGAGTCGACACAACTCTGGGAATTTGTGTCGACACAGAAGAAAAGCGTCGACCTCAACATTGGGAGAATGTGTCGACACAGAAGAGTATAGTCGATCTCAAGATTGTCGACATCAGCTGAATGTGTCGACACAGAAGAAAATAGTCGACCTCATGATTGTCGACACCAGCAGAATGTGTCGACACATTGTGATTAAGTCGACACATTAAAGCAGATTTAAGAAATGAATGTGTCGACACCTGAAGGCTAAGTCGACACTTACTAAGTTATGATTCTACAACAACTGTGTCGACACACAGGACATGTGTCGACACACTGAAGAGTCAAGACCAAGTTATTTTCAGAAGAAGCTGTGTCGACTCAAAGGCAACTTAGTCGACATCACTGAAGACTGTGTCGACACCAAAGTCAATTGTGTCGACACAGATAGACAGATGGTCTCGACACTTTCTGACAGACTGTTTCAACAACTTGTGGTTCCAGACTAAGGCACTGGACTTGTTTGAAGACTTGACAGCTGTGGGTTACCACCGGTTAACTGAAGCTGTCAGACTTGTCAGAAAACGGTTAGAAACCGGATCAGCCGGTTACCTTGAAGAATGTCTATAAATAGACAGATTCAGAAGGAAAAGGATAACTACAATAGATAGTCCTTTTGAATAACTTTGAATCAAAAAGGAAGAGAAGGATCACAATCCAATTCATTTCAAGAAAGTGCTAGTCACTTAAGAAGATCTTCTCCGGGAGATCTAAGAAGACTATCTAAGGATAGATCTAAGAAGAGTTCTAATCAGAATTCAGAAGAATCTTTCAAAGTGCTGGATAGAGAGAGATCAAGCCAGAATTAGAAGAAGAAGAAAGAAACCACCAGTGGATTCTCAAGAAGCTGTTTGGAATCAACTCAGCTAAGTACATTTTCAAGAAGCTTTGAAGAAGGCTCAGATACAGTTGATTGCATCAGCTGATCAAGAATTGTCTTGGCCTTTTCTCTCTCAACTTTGGCAAGACAGTTTAATAATCTTTTCTATATTTCTGTAGGATCTGTTTACATAGATCTGAGTTGTAAGCCTATGTTATAAAGGCTGAGTGTAGGAGTGTTGAACTCTGAGTGGTAGGGCTGTTTGCCTGAGTGTAGGAGAAGGATATTCTCTGAGTTGTAGGCCTTGGGGCAAGGCTGAGGTAGGGCAGTTGTGCCTGAGTTGTAGGAACCAGTTGGGTTCTGAGTTGTAGGATCTGTTGATCTGAGATAAGTGGAAGTTTGGCCGAATCTAGCATACTGCTAGATAGGTGAAGGGGGAAAGTGGATGTACCCAGACCTTGGGGAACCACTATAAAACATTGTGCAATCTGTGATGTTTTATTTTCTGTGATTGTTGTGCCAATTGTGTTAGCTATTGAATTGAATTTTGCCTAGAAGTTTTTATAAGAAAAGCAGTACCTATTCACCCCCCCCCCCCCTCTAGGTGTTTAGGCTGCCTTGAAAGTTAAACTATCAAGTGGTATCAGAGGGAGGTTGCTCAAAAAGGACTTAACAGTCTGAGGTAGATCTGAAAGGCAGATTCAAGATTCAAGATGGGTTCTGGAGAGAATCATAAGGAGCTAGGGTCTATGAAATTACCCATATGCAAGAAGGAAATCTTTGGGATCTGGAAAGAGAGAGTCAGATTGTTTATGGAAGCATCTGACCCAAGGATTTACATCACAGTACAAGAAGGGCCCTTCATTCCAATGAAGATATCTGTTCTTGATGCAAATATCCAAATACCAAAGACTTATTCAGAAATGACCAAGGATGAAATCATCTTGGCAACCATGGATAAAAGGGCACAGAATATCATTGTCAGTGCCATAGATGATTCAACATTTCAGAATCTGATTCACTGCAAGACCTCCAAGGAGATGTGGGACACATTGATTGTCTACATGGAGGGATCTGAAGAAGTAAGGCTAGACAGAAAGTCTATGCTGAATCAGGAGTATGAAAGCTTTAGACAAAGAAAATCTGATAGCATAACTGAGTGCTATAAGAAATTCTATAGAATTGTGAATGAGCTAATATCCTATGGAAGAGTCTTCAGTACCTATGAACTGAATGACAAATTCTTAAGATCCTTATCAAAGGATTGGGATACAAAGATCTGTGCCATAAGAGAAGTGGCTAAATTGGCAGAAATATCTCCTCCAACCCTGTTTGGAAAGTTGCTATCCTATGAAATGCAACTTATGATAAGGAAGGAGGAGGAAAGAAACTCAAGAGGAGAGCATAGAGAAAAGACTGTGGCATTTAATGCTGAAGCCACCAGAAAGAATAGGAGGAAATCACCATCTCCTCCTAAGGAAGTTGAAGAAGATAGTTCTGAAAATTCAGATAAGGGTTCAGTTAGCTGTGATTCAGATGCAGACTTTGCTGCATTCACTAGGCAATTCCAAAGGTTCTTGAAAAAGAAGCAATGGAAGTCTAGGCCTTCCACATCACAGCAAGTTGATGACTATTATCAGAAGAGAAGGTCATCAAGGAAAGAGAAAAGCAGATCAAAGCCCAGCAAAGCCACTACTTCAAAGATTGTCTGCTATTGTTGTAATAGGCCTGGACATGTAGTGGCTGATTGTCCTGACAAAAGGAAGGAATCTTCAGAAAAGAAGAAGACTTATCAGAAAGGCAAGAAGGAGAAATCCTTTGTAGCAAAGAAAGATAAAAGTCTGTCAGACCAGTCAACTTCAGAATCAGGATCTGAAGCTGAAGCATATATTGGACTATATGCTGCATCTGAGGAAGAGGAGTTTATGCAGTTGCTAGACTCCATCAATGAACATCAATGCATGGGTTTGATGACAAGATCAGAAGAGGATATATGCCAGAATCAGTCTGGTCCTAATGAGGTATATTGTCCTTCCTGTACATCTGTTAGTAGTACAAGTGAAGAATCAGCTACATCTGCATCAAGTGATGAAGATGCATCTGGATCTGAAGGAGATGTCTATCAATTGATAGACAAGTATGGGGACTTGTTGCAGGCCCTTAAGAAAAGCAAGAACCTGGTTAAAACACAGGCTCAGGAAATTGCTGAACTAAGGGTAGCAACAACTGAGTTAGAAAAAGTCCTTGATCAAAAATTAAATGAAATTGCCAAGCTGAAGAATATAACTATTATTCAGATGGGCACAATTAATTATACTAATGATCAAGTAAAGAGTCTGGAGGCCAGACTTAGAATTGAAAGGGATTTAGTGGCTAGTTACTCTAAGCCAAAATCTGTCTTACCCTTGATAGATGAATTTGTCACTCAGAAGGGTAAGGCTGGATTAGGATTTAAAGGTAACTCCAGGGCTGGCAGATTCAAGAGGAAAGGCAAAGTCCCTATTCAGCCACTAAACCTTTCAGTCCCCATAAGGTTTAGTAAGGAGAAAGTGCCTTCTAACATATATGATCATGAAGACATTCAAGGTCATATTAAGACAAATGTTCTGAAGAACAAGGGTGTTAAGGCAAGCAGGCCTACCTATGGTCATAAACCCAATGGTTTTAAGAAATCAGTAGGTGAAGTTGCTACAGCATCAGCAATGAACAGAAATTCTACTGACAAGGATGTATCTAGATCTAGATACAATAAGTTTGAATGTTGGTGCTGTGGCAAGAGGGGCCATTTTGCATTGGACTGCTGGTATAACACAAGTGTTATAAAGAATAAGAGTCTACCTGTTAGAAGAGGTTATGATAACTTTATTAATGCTAACCTGAACCAAGGACCCAAGACTTACTTGGGTTCTAAGGGTAAGTAATTCTGTATTGCAGGTGAATCCAAGTAACCATGCCCCTATATGGTACTTGGATAGTGGTTGTTCCAGGCACATGACTGGAACAAAGGGGCTGCTGAAGGAGTATTCATCTGTCAAAGATGGACATAAAGTGATCTTTGGTGGATCTGAAAAAGGAGTCATCAAAGGGTTTGGTAACATTTCTTCTAACCTAATTACTATCACCCAAGTGGCCTATGTAAAAGGTTTGAAACATAATCTAATAAGCATAAGCCAGCTGAGTGATCTAGGATATGACATTTCATTTGGTAAGGATGGATGTCATATCAAAAGGTCAAGTGATCAAGAGATCATTTTGACTGGGTATAGGAAGAGAAATGTATATTGCCTTAATTTTGAATGTGAAAATAAGGCTTCCCCCATTTGTCTTGTAGCTGATGACAATGCTTCCCATTGTGTTAAGTGGCACAAGAGATTGGCTCATCTAAACTACAAGACAATTGGCCAACTCATTAGTAAAGAACTAGTGAGGAATGGGCCTCAAGTTAAGTGTATAAAGGAAGGGGTATGCTCAGCTTGTCAAAAGGGCAAGCAGACAAAATCCTCATTTCAAAGCCTTGAAAACAAGGATTCTGTGAGGTGCTTATACCTCTTGCATATGGATCTTTTTGGTCCTATGCCAGTTCATAGTCTAGGTAGGAAGGTCTACACTTTTGTGGTTGTAGATGACTATTCTAGATTTACATGGGTGTTCTTTCTAAAACAAAAATCTGAAACCCCAAGTGTACTACTTAATTTTGTAAAGCAAATTCAGAATGAACTGAATAGTACAGTGGTCAAAATCAGAAGTGATCATGGTACTGAGTTTCATTCTGAAAGCATAACAAATTTGTGTAAAGACTTTGGGATTTTCCAAGAGTTCTCCTCACCAAGAACACCTCAGCAAAATGGAATTGCTGAAAGAAAGAATAGAACATTAATTGAAGCTGGTAGAACTCTATTGAGTGACACCTCTCTCCCAGAATATTTTTGGGCTGAGGCAGTTAACACTGCTTGTCATGTCATCAATAGGGCTTCTATCACCAAAAGCCACAGAAAGACTCCCTATGAGATTGTGAAAGGCAGAAAACCAAATCTATCCTATTTCAGGATCTTTGGTTGCAAGTGCTATATACTTAACAATGGCAAGTCATATTTGACTAAGTTTGCTGCCAAATCCCAGGATAGGATATTTGTTGGGTACAGCACAAATAGTAAGGCCTATAGAGTCTTTAACTTAACTACTCAAGTTGTTGAAGAATCTGTGCATGTTGTATTTGATGAAACAAGATTAATCAATAGTGAGTTGTCTTGTAGATCAAATGACTCAACAGGTATAAGCAAGAAGATGGACAAGCTCTCCATTGCTGAAGCTTCAAAGGAAGATGAAGCATTGGAAAATGAAGGCTGCTGTCCAGGGGGAGTACAAGAGATAATGGAAGCTGATGAAAACCAGGAGGCTCAGCAGAATGAAGAAGCTGGAGATGCTCAACCTGAAGGGAATCTTCCTCCAGCTATAAGATATCTGAGAGATCATCCAACTGATCAGATAATTGGTGATCCAAGACAAGGAGTGCAAACTAGAAGCAGAAATCAAAGCACAGTTTTGCATTCAAGTTTCTTGTCCCAGATGGAACCTAAGAAGTTTGAAGAAGCTATCCAAGACCAGCACTGGATTGATGCTATGCAAGAGGAGCTGAATCAATTCAGAAGATGCAAAGTCTGGGAGCTGGTTCCTAAACCAAGAGGCCACAATATAATTGGCACTAAGTGGATCTATAGGAACAAGCTAGATGAGAGTGGGATAATAGTGAAGAATAAAGCAAGGTTAGTTGCAAAAGGATATAGGCAGGAAGAAGGAATTGACTTTGATCAAACCTTTGCTCCAGTAGCAAGGCTGGAGGCAATCAGAATGTTCCTTGCCTATGCAGCCTACCAAGACTTCAAAGTATACCAGATGGATGTGAAGTCAGCATTTCTGAATGGTGATCTTAAAGAAGAAGTATATGTAGAGCAGCCATCAGGTTTTATAGATTCTCTTAAACCTGATTATGTGTATAAGCTTAGGAAAGCTTTGTATGGGTTAAAACAAGCTCCAAGGGCTTGGTATGAAACCCTATCTACCTTCCTCATTGAGAATAAATTCTCAAGAGGAAAGATAGACAAAACTCTATTCCTTAGGGAATCCAAAGGAAAGATCATCTTAGTCCAGATATATGTTGATGACATAATCTTTGGATCTACTGAAAACAACCTTTGTAAAAAGTTTGCCAAACTTATGCAAGGGAAGTTTGAGATGAGCAGTATGGGAGAACTTAAGTTCTTCTTGGGACTCCAAGTAAGACAGACTGATGATGGATTGTCCATATCCCAGTCTAAGTTCACCAAAGAATTAATTAAGAAGTATGGTATGGAGTCATCCTCCACCATGAGAACTCCTATGGGAACTAGTATGCCTATATGCAAAGATGAGACAGGTAAACCTGTTGATGAATCATTGTATAGAGGAATAGTTGGGTCTCTACTATATCTCACTGCTAGTAGACCTGACATTATGTATGCAACATGTGTCTGTGCTAGGTACCAAGCCTGCCCTAAAGAATCTCATTATACTGCAGTCAAAAGGATTCTGAGATATCTAAAGGGCACTCCTACTCTAGGTCTTTGGTACCCTAGGAATAGAGATTTTCTACTAACAGGCTATTCAGATGCAGATTTTGCAGGATGTAGAGAGGATAGAAAGAGTACTACAGGTACTTGTCAATTCCTGGGAGGAAGACTAATATCTTGGAGTAGTAAGAAGCAGACCAGTGTGGCAATTTCCACAGCTGAATCAGAGTATGTTGCTGCTGGAAGCTGCTGTGCACAGCTATTGTGGATGCAGCATCAGCTTAAGGATTATGGTATACAGGTAAGTAGAACACCTCTTTTATGTGATTCAAAGAGTGTTATTTCTATTGCTAATAATCCAGTTTCTCATAGTAGAACTAAGCATATAGAAATCAAATACCATTTTCTTAGAGAACATGTAGAAAGAGGAGACATCTCATTGGAATTTGTAAAAACAGATTATCAAATAGCAGATGTATTTACTAAGCCTTTAGATGAAACCAAATTCAATAAATTCAAAATTGAATTAGGTATGTTAACCATTGATTAATGTATTAACAAAATCATTAACAATGCAATTGAAGTGGTATATAAATAAGTAGAGGTAATAACAACAACATAATCAAGTGTTAAAAAAAAGGGACACATTGAAGTTACAGAAATTGGCTAAGTAAGAATGTGTCGACACATTCAGTAGTAATGTGTCGACTCAGAGAAATTATGTCGACAAGTCATAAATATTGTGTCGACACAGAGAATATGTGTCGACACTTGAGAGTTATATTATCGACTTAACCAGAAATGTAATGTCGACTCAACCAGGAAAATGGTGTCGACACTTACAGAATATGTGTCGACACTTATCCTTAGAGTCGACACAGAATTTCTGTTTATCTAAGGTGTCGACATAACCACAAATTGATGTCGACACATAATAGGCTGAAGTAATGTCGAGACAATAGAAGTTTGTGTCGACACATTCCGTCTGTGTCGACACATTTTGACTGTTTTTGGCGCCTTTTGAACTTCTTTCAACTGAGGCTATAAATAGGTCAAAAACTCATTCTGTCGACACGCTTCCAAGGTTTTCGAGACTAAAACCCTGTGTCGTCAGTCTATCTTTCTCTCTTCTCTCAAGCTTTCTCGACGAACCGATGGCGCCAAGGATTGAAGACAACATAAATGAAGGGTATGAGTTGGTGCGCCAGGCCTTTGCAGAGGCGTCGCCAGATGTTCAAGGAGTTATCACCCTCCTTTCTGAGTCAGGGTTAGAATTTCTCATCTCAGAACTTACTAAAATCTGGAAGAAGGAGGTGCACGAGTTCTTTATCTCTGCATCAGTCCACTCTACTGGCCTCAAGATTAAGTCCACTGTTCAAGGGACTAAGGTGAAGATTAATCAAAGAAGTTTAAGAAAGATCTTTCAATTGAAAGTAGTTGAGAATGAAGAGGAAGTTCCTATATCTAAGACAAGGGAAGCCCTTCAATGGTGTGGACTGGACTCAGGATTGAAGATTGGAGCTGCCTTCAACAGGAAGGGTATGAATCAACAAGGGAAGTTCTTGTCAGAAGTAGTTGGGAAAGTAATCCTCTGCAAGACAGGTGGACATGATAGGATTTCTGCCTATATGTTCAGCCTGATGACCAGGATAGTTTTTACTATTCCTACTAATTGGTCAGGAGTGATCTTTGACAAGATCAAAGAAGGAATCAAGAAGCCTAACATGGCTAGGATCATGAGCCTGTACTTCACTGGAGTGATTCCTGAAGTGATGCAGCAACTGCAAGGGAGTAAGATTAATCATATGAGAAGAATGGATATGAGATTGTTCTCAAGGTGGGATAGGGTACTGTCCAAGGATGTGCCTGAAGAGAGCAGGCCAGACACCCCTGTGAAATCCCCTACTCAAAACCAAGAACCTGAACAACTACAGGACGACCCACTCAGGACACAGGTTGAAGATCAGCCAGACTCAACTGTAGTCCAGGAAGTGTCAACACCTGCACAGATGCAGGGGGAGCCAGTTTCCACTCCTGCTCCAAAGGTATCTACTCCTGCTCAGGTATAGGGGGAGCTAATGTATTTTACTATAAAAGACATTGCTCATATTCTTATTACTGCACAGGTTCAGGGGGAGCTAGTGTCCACTCCTACTCCAGATACTACAAATACTGAAGTGCAAGTTCAAGAGGAAGCACAGTTAAACTTGTCTCAAAATTTAACTGCTGCAGAAGTTACAGCTCAACTGGAATTTACTATGGAGGAGTTGTTCCCAGATATTGATACTACTGCTGATAAAGTAGGAGGTGGACCAGATGTTGAGAAGTCCATAGGTATGGACATTGATCAGATAGCTGAAGTTGAGCCACAGGTTGAGGGTGAGCCAGTGGATGTTGAAGCTGAGCAACAGGTCCCTAGAACTGATACAATTCATCATCTTCAAGAAAGAATTCATGTAGATACTTCATCTGAAATAGAAACTGAAGAAGCCAGGGTGGCAAAGAAAAGAAAACTTGTTGTATTTAAGAGAAGAAGCAAGCATTATAAGCAGGCTTTATAGACCACACCTCTACAAGTATCTCCAGCCTTTGATTACAACAAATTTATGATCGATCTACAAGTAAAATTGGATGAACAAAGGTTGGCTATGGAAAAGTATGTTGATGAGAATAGCAAGTCACTTCAGTTTGACTTAGCTCAGGATATAAAGTCCATCCAGTTTCAGGTCAACATGCATAAAACTGCAATGACAGATTGTTTCCACAAGGGTGGCAATGCTGTGGTTTATCTAGCTAAACAACAGGAGGCTATTACTACAAAGGTGGATGACATTGCCTTGAAGCAAAGCTATGTTTTGGAAAACCAGCTAAGAATGAATGATAATCTAACTGAATCTCATAATGAGATCATTGAGGAAGTAAAGAAGATTGGTCCAGGTCTGCCTGCAGATAGAGCCAAAGAAAGGGAAGAATTTGATAAGAATTTTCAAGCTGCCATTGCTTCTGTTCAGACTGCCATCTCAACCTCCCAAAAAGAAATATCTGAAAAGCTTAACAAGTTAAAACCATTTTTTAAAGACGGTGTGAATTATTTGGATGGCCAAATCCGATTTCAAAAGGAAGATCTAAGAGATCATATATCTAGAGAAGCCATAAAGGGGGAGAGGATGCTAATTCATGCAGGCTCAGAGCACTCCAAATGGGTGACCAATAGTATCCGAGCCACTTTGGGATATCCCCCATTGTGTGATGATGCTATGGTGGCTGAATCAGGAATACAATCAAATCTACTTGAAGGCAATCAACCTGAGGTTGCCCAAGTCATTTACCCCCCTCCAGATTTTGACATGATTGATCAGAAAGTTCAAGGAATGTATAGTCCTCCAAAGGAGGTTACTAATATTGTCTTTGGAAAGGTTGATAAGCCTGAGGCTACTCTGAAAGAACAGCAAGATGCTCTATTAGCCAAGAAGAAATTCAGAGAGCAGGCTGTACTTAAGCCAGATTATGAGCAGTGGAGTCCTACTTCAAGGAACATAATACTCACTGCATGGAAAGCTGTACAAGATAAAGTTCATGAGAGAGGCAAGTGGTACAATGAAATAGAATGGCAGAAGTATGAGGCAAGACAAGAAGCAATAGTACAATTCAGAAGGAAAGCTAAGCTGGGAAGACTGCCATCAGATGCTAAGGAGCCAAGCAAATACTTCCCAAAGCCTTTTCATTATTTTGAAAGGCAAAGGATCAAGGAAGAATCTCAGAAGAAAGCTGATCTTAAAGGAAAGAAGATAGCTGAAGAATCAGAAGCTCCTGTGACAGCTACAATTCAATCTGGCAAAGGGATTATAATTAGAGAGCCTGATCAATCATGATTATGTTTTAAGTTCTTTTATAGTGTTTTGTAATGTTGTGATGTAATCATTAAATGTAAAACATTGTAATCAAACATTACCCAGTTATAAACAAAATGTTGTTTGGCATATTATAATGTGCATTCTGTGATGAATTGTTTTTATGTCTTGTTTATATTAAAGTATTCCTGTTATGTCATTAATCATCATTTAGTACTGTTTATAAATGGTGTATATCATTGGCTATAGGGGTTATGACTTCTCCAAATAGGGGGAGATTGTTGGGTACATTGGAAAATGTGTACCTGATTTGAAGAAGCCCAACCTAGCTCAATGATATACATCAAGGTGTATTTGATGTTGTTTTAAGTTGACATGTGCAGGTGAAGAATTGATAAAGTATGCAGAAAAAAAATTCTAAGTCCAAGTGTCGACACAGAGGAAGCAGTGTCGACACATAGAAGAAAATAGTCGACACAACACTGGGAAGCAGTGTCGACACATAGCAGTTAGTCTACAACTACACTGGGAAAAAGTGTCGACACAGAAGAAGTTAGTCGA
The DNA here is from genome assembly GCA_039513925.1 of Platanthera zijinensis. Taxonomy (NCBI): domain Eukaryota; kingdom Viridiplantae; phylum Streptophyta; class Magnoliopsida; order Asparagales; family Orchidaceae; genus Platanthera; species Platanthera zijinensis. Next base: position 67,595,902 of record CM077084.1, on the reverse strand, counting down.
CACAACACTGGGAAGCAGTGTCGACACATAGCAGTTAGTCTACAACTACACTGGGAAAAAGTGTCGACACAGAAGAAGTAAGTCGACACATCACTGGGAATTTGTGTCGACACAGAAGAAAAGAGTTGACACAACTCTGGGAATTTGTGTCGACACAGAAGAAAAGCGTCGACCTCAACATTGGGAGAATGTGTCGACACAGAAGAGTATAGTCGATCTCAAGATTGTCGACATCAGCTGAATGTGTCGACACAGAAGAAAATAGTCGACCTCATGATTGTCGACACCAGCAGAATGTGTCGACACATTGTGATTAAGTCGACACATTAAAGCAGATTTAAGAAATGAATGTGTCGACACCTGAAGGCTAAGTCAACACTTACTAAGTTATGATTCTACAACAACTGTGTCGACACACAGGACTTGTGTCGACACACTGAAGAGTCAAGACCAAGTTATTTTCAGAAGAAGCTGTGTCGACTCAAAGGCAACTTAGTCGACATCACTGAAGACTGTGTCGACACCAAAGTCAATTGTGTCGACACAGATAGACAGATGGTCTCGACACTTTCTGACAGACTGTTTCAACAACTTGTGGTTCCAGACTAAGGCACTGGACTTGTTTGAAGACTTGACAGCTGTGGGTTACCACCGGTTAACTGAAGCTGTCAGACTTGTCAGAAAACGGTTAGAAACCGGATCAGCCGGTTACCTTGAAGAATGTCTATAAATAGACAGATTCAGAAGGAAAAGGATAACTACAATAGATAGTCCTTTTGAATAACTTTGAATCAAAAAGGAAGAGAAGGATCACAATCCAATTCATTTCAAGAAAGTGCTAGTCACTTAAGAAGATCTTCTCCGGGAGATCTAAGAAGACTATCTAAGGATAGATCTAAGAAGAGTTCTAATCAGAATTCAGAAGAATCTTTCAAAGTGCTGGATAGAGAGAGATCAAGCCAGAATTAGAAGAAGAAGAAAGAAACCACCAGTGGATTCTCAAGAAGCTGTTTGGAATCAACTCAGCTAAGTACATTTTCAAGAAGCTTTGAAGAAGGCTCAGATACAGTTGATTGCATCAGCTGATCAAGAATTGTCTTGGCCTTTTCTCTCTCAACTTTGGCAAGACAGTTTAATAATCTTTTCTATATTTCTGTAGGATCTGTTTACACAGATCTGAGTTGTAAGCCTATGTTATAAAGGCTGAGTGTAGGAGTGTTGAACTCTGAGTGGTAGGGCTGTTTGCCTGAGTGTAGGAGAAGGATATTCTCTGAGTTGTAGGCCTTGGGGCAAGGCTGAGGTAGGGCAGTTGTGCCTGAGTTGTAGGAACCAGTTGGGTTCTGAGTTGTAGGATCTATTGATCTGAGATAAGTGGAAGTTTGGCCGAATCTAGCATACTGCTAGATAGGTGAAGGGGGAAAGTGGATGTACCCAGACCTTGGGGAACCACTATAAAACATTGTGCAATCTGTGATGTTTTATTTTCTGTGATTGCTGTGCCAATTGTGTTAGCTATTGAATTGAATTCTGCCTAGAAGTTTTTATAAGAAAAGCAGTACCTATTCACCCCCCCCCCCCCTCTAGGTGTTTAGGCTACCTTGAAAGTTAAACTATCAAATACGATTTATGAGATAGCAAGAGAGATGAAACCCCAATAAGACCAAGAAATATTCATTTATAAGAGAAGGTTGCGAGCAACATCCAGGAGATGGTGATTCTTGCATTCAGCAATGTCATTCTGTTGAGAGGTATAGAGGCATGTATTTTGAAGAATCAAATTGTGGCTTGCACAAAAATCGAAAATTTGTCGGCATCAACCGCCCTTGCCCCTGGTCCTCACCAACCACATTAACTGCTCCCCTTTACTCATCACCCAATACACTCCACTCGCCTTTTCTACTTTCACAATGGGTGGTGATGGTGATGGCTTAGAGGAAAGACAGAACTGCATGGCCTATTTCCTGGACTGTCTCTTCCCGAACGGGCATGTATAAGAAGAAGAGATGCCAAAAATCATTGTTAAATATGTCCCAACAGGGTTTACAGCCCGCGCTCCCATTAAAGGTGAATCCCTCAATACCATAAAGGAGGATGATCTTTCCTTTCCACTCGCCCATTTTGAGATGTGGCTTCGTCTCCCGCTATGGACGAAGGTGAAGCAATTTCTAAAGTATATTGGGGTGGTGCCCACGCAGGTCAGGCCTAACGTGATTGTCATCTTAGTGGCTTTCACATGCTTCCTGGGCGAGGAGAGGATAGAGTTCAACTTGACGGGTTTTTCGCAAGTTGTTCATCTACCGAGCCACCAATGATGGGGTGGCCTTCCTTACCGTCTCGCAGATTAAAGTCTGTGAGACCATCAACAAGGCACGCCATTGGACAGATCGCTTCATCATCATCAAGGGTCTGCATGAGAACATTTCCTACAAGCTAGTCCAGAAGGATGAGTCTGTCTGCCAAGCTCCCTGTATAGACGGTGAGGCTGCCAGGTTGCACAAGTTCTTCCTGGTGAAAAACTTTGAGGTTTTCTTCCTATGACACAACCTCGACTTGCTGTCCCAGTTCTTCTGGGTGAAGGTATGCGAATCTTTTTCATCTCGGATTTTTCATTCGCCCCTGATGGGTTTTTCACTTGCGCCTCAACCTCCTTTTAACTTTCCCTACAGGCGATCGCCAAATTCCTATGAACCCGCCCTACTCAGGGAAGGGAAGGATGGATCTTATACCCGTACTCGCCTTGTCTGTAGCAATAATATGCGTTGATGACCTGGGAGCGCCTGCGTCCAACAACGGACAGAAGAAGAGGCTAGTGGTTGATCTGCGGTCCTTATTAGGCAGGCTCTCGAAGCGGCAGAATACGCTGTCTTCTAAGAAGATTACCTTAATCAGCGAGCCGACCCCCCTAGTGGGGAGAGAGCTGGGGAGCAATGAGTTGGAGACACACGACTCGCACCCCGATTTTGGGATGGGGCAAAAGCCCCTGGATGGTATTGGGTGGGCGCTGCTCGCTTAGGAGGATGGGTCGCATCGGGTGTCCCTATCTACGCTCCTTCCCCTCTAGACAGAGTAGGGGTATGCTGGTGAGGATGCTTATGCCCTATCCTTCGGGCTGTATAACCGCCAGGACACCGTCGAATATAACAAATTAACCCTGAAGGAGCTCGCCTTCGAGAGCTCGTGGGCCCAGTTGTGCGCCACCGAGCTCGCTCATATGGTCACGCGACGGGGCATCGGCTTCACTAAGAATTCCACAACGCGGAAGCCGAGAAGAAACTTGCCAAGGATAAGGTCTTGGACCTCGAGATGCTCCTCGATCTCTCTGAGTGCCTTCTCGCTAGGCACTCTAGTAACGTGGTAGGTTATCCCTGGAATTTATTCTATTTTTCCTTTTCCTTTTATCTTTCCCTTCTCGCCCTATCCCTACTAACAACCTCTTTATTTGTAGGATGTCAAGACTGTTGACCGTATGCAGTCTCGCATCTATGTCCTGTGTAAGACCCCCTTTTTTCGTTTCAAATCTCGGGGTCTTATGCCAAGAACCGCCGCTTTGCGGTGACACCTTCGCACCAGGGAAGGTTGTCACTACAATGCGTCGATTCTGCCGGCCTTTTCGATCACAATCAAGTAGCAAGTAGTAAAGAAAGAGAAATGCAGTCCACAATAATAAATCACATATAAATAAACTCCACGAAGGAAGCGTCCACAGTATAACATCAGAGTAAAAAAAACAGAGTACTGAAAGGAAAAGGACTTAAGCCCAGTACAACAACACATCACTACATGGTCACTCAAACGGAAGTTGAAAAATAAACTGCTACTAAGGAACGGAACTCACGGTCCCGGCTGTCTGAACTCCTGAGCTAGACTGCCCTGTCTCCAAGCGCACCGGCCTCCTGGGCTGCTCCTCCGGGCTGGGCTCCACGGTTCCCTAAAATGATGTGGTCCGAAAACCGTTAGTCTATAAGACTAAGCCCTATCAACCCCCTCCCCTTCCCCCATGCCCTAAGGCACCGAGCGGAGAGGAAGAAAGGGGAGTACATGAAGGTGGAGAGTAGTCAAAAGCAGATGACGGTGGACCTAACTAGCAAGTTATAACAGGTGAACAATATAAGTGTTGTAATAGGTAAAACATAAAGGTAAGTAAGTAAGAAATTAAACCTTCACTTATGTGAGTACACATAAGCCAAGGGATCTTTTACAAGGCTCCCATCGTATAAATGTCTCATTCCACTTTATACGTTGAGGTGTCGATTATCACAAGAATTATTTAAATATTTAAAATGACCTTAATCTATAAAACTTGCCCACACAAGCTTATAGACCAAGGGGTCATTTTGCAGGTCCTAATGTATAAGCGTCTCATTCCACTTATACATTAGGTGTTAAGGTTCTTATGAATGATTATGTATGCAACTATATGGTGGGTTAATGATGTTCATGCAGTGCAACTCACACACCCAACTTTGTGTACACAAACCTTAGTTCCCCCTTTCAGAGCCGTTACCTCCCAAGATACCTCTGTAGTGGCAGACGGAAGCGGTGGGTTGGGCCTCGCCAACCTCAGAACCAGTATTTGCACTACCGGTCTGACCTATCGTACGCCCTCAATGCCCTGTGCACGAGGCGGACTTCCGTGTACTCTTGCCGACTGGACCGCCGGACTTAAGGTTGGCGAAGTGCTAGCCACCTTGCCGAGTCAACGCTATTGGTGTCGGTGCAACGAACTCCCCAATATCGAAGACCCACCACCTTAAAGTTTCCTATTTATGCACATGCAATATTTAATATAAGAAGTCAAGAGCAAAGCTCCCGGACCAAACCGTCCGTCTCAACCACAAACCGAGGCTAAGCTCCCCGGACTAATCCATCCGGCTCAATTCCAAACCTCATCCCTTTGAGCACCGTGGGATGGCGCCCCTTTGAACACCTCGGGACGACTTAACCTTTTCCAAATGTCTATCCTACTAGTGTGTGAAGTGTAAACCTATTTCAACTAATTACTCTTTCAATTTATTTAAGATTTACGTTAGCCCAGGACTGCCTCCGGATTATGCCCTGTGAAGGGTTTTCAATAGGCACTAGGAACTACGATGGTATGACAGACCAAAGTTCCCTTTCGCAAGGCACTTCATAATATTGGTTAATTTTCTCTTACCCGTTCCCTTCTCATATTACATTAAACTAAAACTAGGGTAGCTTGACATTTCACTCAGACAGGAACGACGATCTTTCGTCGAATCCGTGCTCCTTCTACCACAACCACTCACTTCTCGTCACTCCTTAGAACCTTCGATGACAACCTATCTAAATCCATCCCAATCAGCACATTGAGAAACTCCAACATTGCCCTAAGTCATCTCCAAATGTGATCTTTTACGAAAATGCTAAATGCGGACCACCCTACACTATATGATGACCATGATAGGATGTCCTTTGTGTTTTCATCTGAATGACCTAAGCTATTTACTGGGGTCCTATCATGTCATAAATGAATCAACTCCAGGTTATGATAATTTTCTCAATTAATCTATTAATTAATTAATTTTCCTGAAAATCCAAGATCTACCAATTTGAACATGAAGTATACTTTTCAGCTATGTAAAAATCTTATAAATTCAGGATAAATACTATTACCTCTCTAAAAAATGGCATGTCCAAGGTTTGGAAATTTTCTCTAGGGTCTAGGGGCCTTAAAGCTATTTTTGTAATATCTTGTACCTTTCCAAATTTGTGAATCAACTATATAAAGGTGGCTTCCAAAAATTATGAATCAATTATGTAAGACTTCTACTGGCTTGAAAATAATATTAGCAAAAATTTCATAATTTAATTACTGAGAATTGAAGTCTATAAAAATTAATTACAAACACTTTAAATAGACATGCTTGTGAAATAAGTATTGAAAATATAACTTCAAAATTCATAAATAAATTTCTACTAGCATATATTGGCCTAAAAAAATCTTAATTCCTAAATCTCATAATTTTTCAATAGGTATAACAGCCATAATTAAATTAATTCCCTAAAGCTCCTTTTCAAAACATTCATGAATAAAGTACTAAATTTATCCCACTAAAATTTATATAAAAATCCAAGAACATCCATTCTAACCTAAAGACCTCACTTCCAAGATTTTATGAGATTTCAATAATTAAAAAGATCTTAAATAATTTAATCTTCAATTAGGGCTACAACCACATTTACAAATGAAGTATTAGGTATTATCATCATAAAATTCCAGTAAAAACACCTAAGGGTCTTATCTACCCTAGATTTACTCTACCAAAGTTTCACAGCTTTTAGATGACATTAAATTACTGTTTTGACCTAAAAGCCCTTCTACCCTAAAATTAGGGTTTTGCTTTTGAGGAACCTACTTACCTCTAACTCTTTTAAATTCCAACCAGAGGGTTAGATACTCATTAACTACCTCTCCACCAAATCTCAAGGTCATTCAAGGGCATTTGCCTCTCTGTCTTTCGCAACCCTCAAAATCCTTTCCTTAGGGTTTGGGCTTGGGTCCTAGGGTAAACCAACCCTAAACCCTCCCATCTTCCCCAAGGGGGTACTTAGGATAATTCTAAACTAGTGGTAGACATCTCAACCTCTGATGAGGTGAGTTGACCTCTCAATCTCCAAAGAGCATTTTTCTCAAAACACCCTTCACTAGGTCAAAACTAGGGTTTACTAAATTCCTATTCAATACTCATCCAAATGAGCTGAATTTTGGGGTACATCTAGATATAAATACCAGGGACCACTCACCAATACTTGGGAGGGTATGGAGGTCAGTTGGTCCACAAAATCTCTAACCCTAGCTTTTCCCAAGTTAGGACAAAATACCTAAGTAAATCAACTCCAAATTTACCCAAATTTGGACAAACCCTAACTATTAATAATATTGACTCCCTGTCAAAATTTCAAGTCATTTGGACAGAGAGATAAGGGTGGGCACCCACTTGAATTCCTAGGGCACAATTCCCAAGGTAGGGCTAAGGTTTGGTCAAACTCTACCAAAACCTTATCCAAATATTCTCATATTTTCTACAGAGTTATATATTAATTCTAGGGACCCCTCACCAAAATTTGGGAGGGTATGATGGTCATTTGACCCCTTAATTCCCTAACCCTAGCTTTTATAGGTTTAGGGCAAAACCCTAGGTTAAAATACTCTAAATGCCCTCCAATTTTTACAGAAGCTAGTTTTTGATGATACTAAACTCCTGTACAAAATTCAAATCATTTTAATCAAGGGTTAGGTGTGGGGAATTATTTGAAAATCTGTCCTACATATAGGACCTACCCTAGTAAAATGACCCTACAGGCCCGCAAACTTAACCAAATTTTCACCACAGTATATCAAACTATAGGTATTCCAAAGGCCTACAATTTTTATATTATAAACTGTTTCATGCGATGCCCAGAAGAGGCCTAAAAATCAACATGTAGTAAACTGTTAAAACAATAACAGAAAATGAATTAATAAAACATTAATTCGTGTATTTTAAGTCTTGTACGCATCTTGAAGCAATCCTAGGGCAGCTGTACTTCGTCTTCTCCAAATAGCCTGAACCAGAAACCGTGGGAAGAGAGTGTCACAGGCCTTTTCCCGGCCACTAGGGCGGCGCCACCACCGGGAAACAACTACTACATGTTCCTGGTGGTGGGGGCTAGCCTTGCCAGCGGCTAGGGCGGCCGGAGGTGGCGGCGCCGCCCTACCCGAGCCCACCCAAAAGCCATGAAAATGGCAAAAAATTTCTGGTTTTTGGTTCCCTTCGACCGGCTACTCGAGCCCGACCTCTACTCTAATGATTCTAGGATCTAAACATAAGAGAAAGAGAGGGGGAGGACCCGAGTTCGGACATGAATGCGGGTTGAACGGCGGGATTCCATGGTGGCGGCGGTGGCGGCGTTTCTCTCCTTGGTGGCTCTGGCAAGCCTCTCTCCCTCCTGCTATGGTTTCGAAACTGGTCGCCCCTCTCTCCTAAATGAGTATATAAAGAGGAGAGGGGGAGAGGGGCGGTTTTCTTTAAGAGCCAAAACACCTCTTCATGGTGGGGGGTGGTTAGAGGAGAGAGAGAGAGTGAAAACTCCTCTTGATGGCTGGGAAAAGGGTGGGAGGAAGAGGTGTCAACCTCTAGGTGGCTGTGGGTTCCTCTTTGGCCGAGGCCCATGCCTCCCCACTCTCTAAAACCACTCATTCACTTCCACCACCTTTTCTCTCTCCTATATTTAGCCTATTTCTCACTTCTTCCTCTCTCCTAGTCACCCTCACGATTTCTCTTCCCCTAGAAGCCTAAAGGCAGCCCTTAAAATGAATAGATCCTTAAATACCATATGAGAAGGGGGCTCACCATTCTACCATGAAAATACCCCTTATTCTCACTTTCTCTCTCCTAGTCAACATGTTGGCTAGCCTAGGGTTTAGGGTTGACTTGGTCAATTTGACCTTCGGAGTCAACATCAATAGACCCCTAGGGACCCATTGACCTCCCCTAAGGCCTAGGTATGGTTAGGTAGGGTAGACTTGGCATAATGAGGGTGAGTTGACCCCAAGGCAGGGTTACTTTGGCCTAACTAGGGCTTAAGTTGACTTGGGTCAACTTAGCCACTAGGTTTGCACCCAATGGGTCATTGGTGACCCATTGATCTCCTATTAGGTCTAGGAATGCCTTGGAGTCAAATTGAACCCACTAGGCCACCAAAAATCAGGGTTTTATGATTTTACTATTTGCAGCCCAAGTGAGTCTCAACTAGCTAGTTGGGTCACTTGACCTCCTAGGTTCAACCTAGGACTTGTTATGACCTAGGCATGTTCAAGTCACTCCTAAGGGGGGTCTACTTTGAAAATGGGATGTTATATCCTGGAGGAGGAGCTGGCAGACACTAAGGCAAAGCTTGTCGCGGCCCTTGCTAAGAAGACTATCGAGAGGCCTAGCGAGTCCACATCCAGCAACTGAAACCTTCTTTATTTCACCCCGCTGGAGGTGGACAGCACCCGCAACCTCTTGATTATGTATACAACAGAGACAACGTTGAATTTGATGTGGAACCTCGATGCCTTGCGGGATGACTAGATGGATCTAATCGCGGAGGATATCATCCCGGACTTGTTCACGCTGGCGACGAGTCCACCTTCCTCATGACATGGCTACTCGCCCTCGGAGGAAGACGAGATAGTGCACCCACCGGCAAGTTGAGAGCTCTGAATTTTTCTTTAGTTTTTGCAAAGTAATGACTATTTTGCCAACAATATTTTTTTGATACATGAAGGATTCTATCTTAATCTCTATCTGCGTTATCTATCTTCTTTTCATTCCATTTAGCATTTATTTTTCTTCAATTCACAGATGAGTACTCGCCCTTTATCCTAGTAGACTCGCCATGACGATCGACACGCACCACCGCTGTTTGCGAGAACCAACCCTAGTAAGCCTGGTGTGCTTGCGATTTGCCGATAAATAAGGGCTTACATAAATTACAACCCCTGGGAGCCTGTGAGTACCCCTTGCATAGGGGGAAAAAGATCCTTGTGAGGTTTGGGAACTTGCACAACCGCCACATAGGGGGTGAAAGATCCTTGCAATAGATTTTGATTTAATCCTCATCCCAATACTAATCAATCAAGTACTAAGAAATAAATTAGTTACTCATAATAATAAAAGAAATAAAATAAGAGAAGGAAGATTCATTTTAATTTATATAAAAAAAGAGTACATAATTAAAATAAGACAAACTAAAACTTTAGAGAAAGAAGAAAAAACATATATGAAATAACTTCTAAAAATGACTCAACATATAGCATTCATACAAGAATATAAAACTCTCTAACTCTCTATTGAATTTGAACTAGCTGCCTTCTTTTTTCAATCTCTTCAAAACCTTGAATCTTTGCTTCTTTTATAGCCATCATGAAAGAATCTAGAAGAGAAGAGAAAATGAAGAGACCAAAGGGGCACATAAAGAGGGAATTAAAGAGTGGAAGTGGAACATGGGGGAGAGAAGATGAAGGGTGACCAAGTGCAATGAATAGAAGGGGAATAGAAGGGATCGACCACATGAATTAAATGATGAAATATTTCATGAATGTGGAGGAATTAAATAGGGGATATGAGGAGATGGAGGAGGAGAGAGAGTGCGGCTAAATGCTATGAATTAAAATGGATGGAGAGAAAATAAAGAAGGGAAGAGGGAATGTCTGCCACCATGGTTTAATTTGAAGAAATAAAGTGAAGAGAGAAAGAGAGAGGCCGGTCACATGAAAATGCATGCATGAAATAAATGAGAAATCGTGGATTTAAATATATAATGTTTCATTCATGAGAATAATATTTGGAAGCATGGTGAGATGGCGACTTGTATTGAAATGATAAAATATTTTATGCATGAGAAAAGTGGCCATGCATGAGTGGAATGAGATTATTTTCACGTATCCTACAGCAGGCTTTTGCGTCGAGCTGTGCCGAGATCCCTTCAGGTCTGTCATAAAATAAAAAAAAACATTAGTGCAAAATATGTAAAAATAATAATAACAAGCTATTTAATATATTTTTATAGAAAATATGTATAATTTATATTAAAATTTAATATTTATGATATGCATATTTTAGTCAAAATATAGCATCATCAAATTCCCCCAGATTATGCATTTTGCTTGTCCCCAAGAAAAAATATACGAGCAAGCAAAATAAAAAGGACTAATTAAAAATTTTGGCTATGTTGAACACGAGTACAATGCAAAATTAGAAGTAGGAAAATTATGAAAAATAATTCAAAAATTCTTACTTAACCATGACATAAATTTTATATATTTCACTTACCTAAAAATAAATCATCCCAAGTTTTAGCAAAAGTAAAAACCAAATAATGAGACAAAAGAAAAGGGAATTGAGTTATTACTAAAATCTAAGAGACATTTTATATTCACCACAATCTAAATCACGAGTCCAAACTCCTACCTGAACGCTTACCCAATCTATTTTTTCTTTACTTAACTAAAATAAACATAGGAGTATGAATCAAAAGGACTTCATTAGGGCTGAAACTTGGCTTAGGTATAAGATTAGGAATTGGAAATTAAAAGATAAACATGATGGCTAAAGTATCACACTAAACCAAGATAATTAAGAGTTTTATAAAAAAAATCAACATAAGAAATATTCAAACTTTTCAATCATAACACATTTTTTTTTCAACATGAGGCCATAAGAATTTTGAAAATTGGGCCAATAACATAATTTTCACATAATACAAAAAAAAAATTACATTCTTCTTTTTTTTTAAGCTTGTTTTTAATTTCCCTTTGAAACTCTCCACATTTTCACAAAAAATGAACCTCTCACACAATAAAAAAATTAAATAAAACTCAAAGTTTAGTGTGATAAATGGTTGGAAATTTGGCTTTGGTGAAAAATAAAAGATAGAGGAAGCAAAAAAATATGGAAAGGACCCAAAAGTGGTTAAACTAAGGAATATATAATTTTAAAGGTAGGCAAGTGATGGAGAAAATCCCGGAGGTGTTTTATGAAAAAGAGAAGATGAAGATGAAGATGATGTTCTCCGAATCTATATTCGATAAAGGCAAGTGTACCTTATCGCTTATAGCATAGGATATAATATCAAGGTCGTATTAGAACCAAGGCGCATCGATTACTTCTACTTCAAAGAGATTTCTGTTATTTTATCAATTAGATACTTTGATTTTGTTTGCAAATGAGAGAACGGTTATACAATAAAAGAGGATGATTAAGCAATAATTTAAAAGGTTAGTACTTGATCTTGAATCACCTTGGAATGAAAATGACCAAAAAAATAGATAAATCTCTAATTCTTTTTAACGAAGATGCTTGGACCGTGGAGGTTCCCAAAATATGAACGCACCTCTTTCAAGGCTACGCCCAACTGAGTTTAGGTTGATCAACCGAACTTTCGTTCTATAATTGAAACCCCTAAAACTCGCTTTATGTAGTGAACCCCTCTATTGGATTTGACTCCAATCCGGGAAATTTATGTCGTCCTCTTTCAAGGATTGCATTCAACTCCCTTTACCCATGAGCGATCAATCCATACGCATGATCCTTTCGGCTACTAGAGTATGGAAACAGAAGAGAAAATCATATATCGATGATATGACCTCTCTATAAATTAATCAAGGATAAATCCTAAACATTTGTTCAAAGAGAAAGAGAAGATATGGATTCAGAAAAAGAGATCATTTCATTCCTTGGATCATTTCGATCAAGCACTAAACAAAGTTTAGTTACTCATAATATAGGAAATGAAAATCATGTTAAGAATATGCATAAAAAGAAAGAGAAAGAGGGAAAGGGAATAACAAACTAATTTATTTCTTATTGAAAAGAAGTTACAAAAGATTTCAAAAAAGATATTATAAAGAGAGTTTGCAAGAAAATTACAAGTACGATAAAAGAAATTGTAAGAACATTAAAGCATGAAAATATTAAACTAAAATACTCTAAAAACAAACTCCAATGGCTCTCTACAATGCTCAAAATGAAGTAGGAAGGATGATCTTTCCCCTCTTTCTTCATGCCTATTTATAGGGCCAAAACCAAAGGGGTAGAGTTGGAATTTGGCATGAGGATGAAGTTTCCATGAAGCATCCCTTGGTCAAAAAGCACATGTTGGTTTAAAATTCAAAGGTGGCTAGCCTCTTTCACACTTGTCATGAAAAGCATGATAAAAGTTGGCTAGCTTTCTCTCTTTCCATGAAGCTTCCTTTAAGGACACATGTTGAATATAAAGTCAAAGGTGGCTAGCTTATTTCACATTTGTCATGAAAAAATCACATAGGACCATTGTGGCTTCATTCCATTCTTGAATATTGTTCAACAACACCATGACATGAGTGCACTTGACATTTATTTTGGCACACCATAACTGAAGGCATGTTATTTTTGATTTGATAATGCAATTTGTCCCGGGATCCTCGGTTCTTGCTCAAAGACGAGAATTATTCATGCAGGAAATCTGCTGGACAGCAACTTCGACGGAGGATTCCCGAAGCTACATAAATCCGATGAAGGCGTGTAACCATGCGTTGGAAAGGTATTTCCGAGGGCTACAACTTTTGTGTTCAGCCCAAGATCTGATTCTGGCCGTAACATGCCCAAAAGTTGCCCCGAAGTTTGCTACGCGCAGAAAATATAATAAAGTAGGCATCATTAGGATAGAATTATAAAAAGATACGATTTAGCAAATAAAATTAACATTATAAATATATTTATATTAGATTATTTAGATTTTTATATTAATAATTTAGGTCAAATTATGCATCATCAGCAAGAAGGCACAAACAATCAAAAGATGGCTTAAATCATCTTCATGCTCCTAAATCTATCTAATGCAAAGCTTGAAAATTTCAAAATGTGCAAGATTAGATAGAAAATAAAGAAACTTGACTTTTCATGAAAGTGAAAATAATAAGCATCTAGATCGATTCGCATCTACTACACTAAACATAAGTCAATATTACAAATATTTTTAAAAGAGAAAACGAGGAAAGATAGATTTTATATAAGTGAAAAATATAAAAAGAATTGAAAATCATGAGAAAGCGCAAATATTCAATAGATTTTTCATACATAACATGCTACATCTAATTAAGAACACTGCACGAGTTAACATATTATTCGCGAAATATAGTAAAAATGAAAAATTAGAAAAATTCATCTAGTTAAACAAGTACACAAGTGATTAAAAAATAAGAAAACACAAAGTCGTGGGGTACTAAAGATAAAGCAAAATTTTAACTCAAATATATTTTTAGAATTTTCTCATTTTTTGGGAGATATTATCTTTTTTGTGTTGATTTTTGGAAAAAACATAAGCCTATATATAATTATATTTACTTCTTGGACTTTCCCGAGGACTATCTTGTGATGGGTTCGTAGCGGTACCAAGAGAAGTGATGGGATGAAAGCCCAAATCTCCATTTCCAAGAAATTAGATTTTGCATTTCTAATTTTTTTGATTTTCATATTTTTTTAATAAAAGAAAGAAAAAGCAAAAAAGACTTTTTTTGGAAAAAAATTTAATAAAGAAAAGGAGAACAAAAACTTATTCCCCTCAGACTAGAGGGAAACATCGTCCCCGAGGTTAAAAAAAGGAAAAAAGGAGAAAGAAGAAAAAGAAAAACAAGAATTATAAATAAAGAAAAATAAAATAGGTATATACTTCCCTGAATTGGCGAGTCTGAAGGTCGATGCCAATCCCCCATGCTTAAGCTTGAAACCGGGTGGAATCGAGCTAAGCACAAAGGAACATCAAACACCAAAACTTTTATTCTTGCAAAACAAACAAACAAAACAAAACATAGAATATAAAGATAAGCAAGGGGTGCATCTCAAGAACGCTTTTTGTTTAACGTCGTTCGAGCTCGACCCCTGGGTTAGCTAAATGGAAAATAATAATTAAAGTGAGTCGGCAACTCCCTTAATCTATGCTTAGGAGAAAGCGCAAGAAGAAGTTGTCAATATACATTTTGAATATTTTTAATTTTTTTGAAAAAAGAAAAAGAAATAAAAGAAGGGGAAAAAAGAGAAGGAGAAGAAAAAGGAAAAGAAAAATTAAAAATAAAACTATCTAATGAAAAAGATTTTTTTAAAGAAAAAGAAACAAGAGAAGAAGAAGAAGAAGAAAGAGGAGAAAAGAGAATGAGAGTAGGCGCCGGCTGTTCACAAAGAACAATTTCCTCTAAAGGTAAATTAAGAGTAGAAAACTCTTCTAAGGGAGAATCAACAACTATAGTGTCCGCACAGACAAGCGGGGATGGAAAAATCCAAGACAATATCGTCCTCGATCGGAATATCAAAGATAATAATGTCTACCCGCGCGAATTGTGAATGCAAATCCTCCTTGAGATTGTAACAACTGGGAAGAGAAAAATTGAGATTGTATGACAAAAGATCGGCGTATTGTTGAAAAGGAGAGGAAGGCTGGTTAATGGGACTAGCTCCCACAAGTGGGGTCATCCTTCCACCACGCATTAACAATATTTGAGCAAGGATCTCTATGGCCAGCATGATCCGCTCGGAAATTAATAAAACTGGGGAAAGGTGAAGAGTATCCAAACCAACAATCCGTAGTAAAATGATCAAACTCGCCACAAACTCACAAGAAAAATTAGAGAAAAATTGTGCCATGAAAAATCAAAACCAAAAGAAAGAAAAAGATTAAGAAATAAAAGAGAAAACAACTAAAAAGTATATTACTAATAAATTTTTTTGGTAAATTAATCAGTCTTGGACTTCCCAAGGTCTATCCGGTGAAGTGCTAGCACCGATACTAGGAAATAAGATGTGATGACATCCCAAATTTCCCTTTCTAGGAATTTAAGTTATGATCTTAAAGATTCTTTTTTTAGAGATAAATGATAAATATAATGATTTTGCGCTTTCAAAATATTGACAAAAAAAAAGAAATCTCTGACAACGACGTCAAAAACTTGATGGTGATTTTAATATCAACCCGAAAAAGCAAGTGTACCTATCGAATCGTAGTATCAAGGTTGTATTTAAACACGAGACTGTCAATTACTACTACCCACGCCATTACTATTATCCAACCTCTCTAACTCCCTTGGACTTGATGCCTTTATCCAACCTCCTCAAAGCTTTGAATCTTTGCTCCTTATATAGCTAACCAAGAAAAATCTAGAAAGAAGAGAAAATGAGGGGGTACAAAGGGAGCCACATACATTGATGAAATTAAATTGAGGAATTAAGGTGGTGTGATATGAAGAGGTGGAGGAGGAAATGAAGGGATGGAATGCGATGGGTTAGTCATGATGATAATGCATGCATAAAATAAAAATAAAAATAAAAATATGGAGGGGATGAAGATAGGTGGCCGGCCATGTACATGCAAATTTTACTATTAATAGTGGAGAGAGGGAGAGAAAGGTGGCAACTATGTATTAAAATGAAAATATTACTATTAATAGTTGGGGAGAAATGAAGGGTTGAATGCATGACAAATAAAATAAAAAATGGGGAATACCAAGGGATGGAAGAAGAAGAGAGAGGGAGAGAAATGAAGGGTGGCCGGCCACATGAGTTGAGTGAATAATTCATGGGTGGCCGGCCACATGAGTTGAGTGAATAATTCATGAGGCCACATGAATGTAAATGCATGAGATGGGAGGTGAAGGGGCGGCCGACCACATGAATGTAAATTCATGAATAAAAATAAAAGGTGGGGAGGAAAAGGTGGAAACGGGAAATAATAAAAGGGGGGTCGGCCACTTTGATGCGGTCTAACTCGACGTCCCGATCAGAACGGAATACTTGGGCCGTCTTAGCTCTCGGAACGGTCGAGCGCGCACACAGTCAATAGATTATGTTCGATTGTACATAAGAATTTTTAATGTGGAAAAACGCCTCAACTGGGTAAAAAACCACGTGACCGGATCTGTGCCACTCAAAGTCCACTATCTTTGGGTTGTTACAACTTGTTCGTGAATTCGAGAGTGACATGCTACCTCTCGTTACAGCTTTGGGAGTGAGAGAACACTTAGCGCGCGGCGGACGACAGGCCTTCACGTCGGGGGTTATTACAAATTGCGCTACGCGCTGGTGGTCTTTCGATAACGACTTGTCAATTCCTGAATGCGGGAGCGGAGCGTCTGAACTCGCGGTTGCGGGGGCCACTTGAAACTTGGGAGATTCTGCTTCGTTGGGTGGCTTTGATTTGACTCGCTCGTAGCTTGGGTGCGGCTCGGGTCCGGCTCGTAGGAGAAATTCGGCAGAACTTCAACCTGAGGAAGAAGAAGACTAGGAGGAAAAAGGTGAGAAATGAGGAGGTCTGTGGCTCCTTATATAGGCTCATGGTGAAGGTTATAGTGGTTATACAACTATCCGCACACCATAACCACCCTCATAATTGCTTTTGGTATAGTTTAAATGCAAGTATTTCGCTATTTGGAGACCACTTAAATAAATTATATAAAATATTAATTAAATCCCCCCCCCCCAACTAACCCGGTGGTTAGTGGGTGGTTACGCGTAAATCGAACGGTCGGGAGTGTTCCCCGACGATCGGGCAGCGGGAGCGGGACTTCGCGGGCGGCCGACGAACTCGCCACCAAGTTTGTCGGCAAGGGGAGGACCGCCGACGGCGGCTGGGATGGAGCGACCACTCCCTATTGGTCGTGCGCCAGTGGCCGAGGAAGGGGGAGGCCTGGGAGGCCGCCCCCTTGGTCGTATCGTCGGTCGAAGAAGGGGGCAGCCTGGGCGGCCGCCCCCTGGGCCGCGCCGGCGGCCGAAGGAGAGGGCCGCCTGGGCAGCCGCCCCCTTGGCTGCCCCGGCAGCTGAGGGAGGGGGAGTCCGGGGGCCTCCCCTTAGCCATGCTGACAATTGAGGATGGGGCGGCTCGAGCAGCCTCCCCCTTGGGCGCGCCGACGGCCGAGGAAGGGGGACGCCTGGGCGGCCGCCCCCTTGGGCGTGCCGGCGGCCGAGGAGGGGGCGGCCGCCTCCTAGGGCGCGCTGGCGGCCGAGAGAGGGGGTGTCCTTGGCGGCCGCCCCCTTGACCGCGCCAGTGGCCAAGGGAGGGGTGTCCGTCCCCTTGACTGCGCTGGCGGCCGAGGGAGGGGGTGGCCTGGGTACTCCCCTGTCGTGCCGACAGCCGAGGAGGGGGGGCCCGGGCAGCCGCCCCTTTGGGTGCACTAGTTGTCGAGGGAGGGGGCGTCTCGGGCGGCCACCCCCTTGACCACGCCGGCAGTCGATGGAGGGGAAGCTCGGGCGGCCGCCCCTTGACTATGCTGGCGGCCGAGGGAGGAGGCATGTGCGGACCCACCCTTGCTCGTGATGGCAGCCGAGGAGGGGGAGGCACGGGCGTCCGCCCCCTTGGACATTACGGTGACAGGCATGGCAAAGGAGGGCGGGGGGCCGGCGTCCGGGGAGGAGGCCGGTCATCCGCCACCGGCGAGGTGGGGCTCGCGGCGGTTTGCCTATTATGCATAATGGGATCGGCGCGCGGGGGATCGAGTGCGGTGATCGCGCAAGCGGTTGATCCCATTATCCCACTTTCTTTGAGGTGGAGATCATGAGTATGCAGTTATGTGCGCACCCGATTTCTATAAAATGGGGGTCATCTCCAACAATTTCCCCCAGATCCTTGTTGTGTGATACCGCTTCAGACAAAGGAGAGCAAGGATCTTTCTCTGTTTACTTTTATGGCGACGACGATAGAGAATGGTGATAGATTTGATGCGGCGAGTGATTGCGCCCTGCAAACTCTGGTAAAAAAATGTTAGCGTATTTTATGGTGTAGGAGAGGTGACGAACGCGCCTGGGGGAGGAAGGCGTTGCTTCCGTAGTAGCGACGATGCGCGTGGACGCATGCTCGGGGTTGCGCATGGGAGCACGCGATCTCGACCGTGCGCGGGCATGCGTGTTGGTATTACAATGGTAATCTGGAAGTGATCAAACATACAGCCTCACTGCCAACACAATATGAGCATATGGGGTCTCACATAAGAGCATTGGAGAAGTTGGTAAGATTTGTGTTGGCCTTGCTTATATGTGATATGAGTGTACGACCAAGCCTATGATGTTCTAGGTGTGAAGGGTTTCATTTCGGGACCTATATTGTGAATATAGATCATTAGGTAAGTAGTCGAAAGATTCTAAGGGAAATTCGTCGAGTATGGGTGAGAGGTTTCGACGAATGGTTTGAATTCGTCAAGTATCGTCGTGACATCTCAATGCTTCTGTCTCAGATTCGTCGAGTATTGTCATGACAGTTTCGACGAATTAGACTCATTCGTCGAGTATCGCGATTCACCGAGTATCGCGATTTGTCAAATATCCTCTTGATACGTGGACGATTTGCTCTGTCTCGATTCGTCGAGTATATCTGTGTTATCTCGATGAATATCCTTTTATTCGTCAAATATCGATATGATACTAGATGAATTCTGTTTCGTCCGGTTTGATCCCTTTAGGCCGTTTTGGCTGGTCTGCGGGTATTGATTGGTTCAACTTTCTGTATAAATAGGATTTGTATAGTGAGTCGATATGTAACTGTTCATTTTTCCCCGACCTAACCGAGCGACGACGTCTTTCTCCCGACGACGAAACTGTTCCGCAAGTTCGTGAAAGTCGCTCACTTCCGCCGACCACCCGACCTGCTACCGTCGCCGGAAAGGGTTTCCTGAGCGCCGGATTCGTCACTGCCACCTCTCCTTGAACAGTTCTAGTAGTCTGTGGAGACATTGAGGGCAAACCCAATTTCGACCTAGATATTGTGTGATAAGAGTCTAGGGTTCTCCGTGCTCGTGTCAATATTCGTAGAGAAGTTGACACTATTCTACGCTCGGAACTCTAGCCATTGTCGTTCGTTGGAATCATTTGGAGCTCCTTGGTTGAGTATAGACTCAATCCCTCAAAGGTAATTTTTCCCCATTAATGTTCATCACTAGATCTGAATACTTTTGGGTTTTCTTATTCTTTATTTCCGCTGCGTGCACAAGTGTTGTGTTATCCTGGCAAACCCCAATAATGCGTGCACGGACATGTGTGAGATAGCGCGCGGGCGCACCTGCGGAGGCGCGCACAGGTGCGCCCGCACGGGCTCTCGCCAGACCGTGCGCAGGCGCGCGCGGGCACGCGCCTGGCCGTGCGGGGGTCTAATCGCGCGCGCCTGAGAGCGCATGCCTGGCCGCGCGTGGGTGTGCGGGCTCGCACGCATGATCGCTTGCACGTGACCATATGAGGGCGTGTGTGCGGGGGCCTGTTGCGCTGGTATGTGCGTGTTAGAGTGCGTGTGTGTGTGTGTTCGGGCGCGTCGTGGATATTTTTGATTCTGTCGGGTGACGCATCTTTTGTGCATGAAGGGGGTGGATGATCTTTGATTAGACTTTTTAGTATAAATTTATTTTTTATTTTCGTGACAGGACTCGAAGCGTACTGCGAGGCCGATGCGTCTTCGTTCCTCTCTTACTGATGATCAGGTTGCAATTTGGGGAAGGAGGTTCGGCCTGCTTGTCGACCTTGAAGTGAAGATACTGCATGTCGAGAAGAGGGTTCAAAATCCTCCTTGTTGCTGGTTGAGGATCTGCGAGACTACCTTGAGGTCGGGATTCTGGTTCCCTCCATACGAGGAAGTGGTTGAGATTCTAAAGTTCTATGGCGTGTCAATTTCCCAGTTTACTCCCTTGGGGGTAGTACGCCTCATGGGGTTGGTTGTCTTCTTTCGCAAGCATGGCAGAAAACTTTTTTTGGGCTGCTTCCGAGATTGGTGTGATGTTCTTTTAGATTGTGGTGAGGGTGTGGAGATCCATAGTAACAAAAACTGGCTTGACTTTAAGGTTCGGACGGACCGCCATCACGAAAATACTTTGTTTGGTTTTGTCAGGAACTCTTGGGGCTTGCCAGAGCTGTGGAACGCACTCCCTGATCGTTGTCGTCGTCAGAAGGGGAGAGAACATGAGTTTTCTCAGGTGCTTGGATTTTCAGAGTCTCGGGAGTGGCAAACCATCTGTTCAGCATTTCATCATTCGTAGAAGAGAAGCGCTTGTTGCGGTGTGATATTTCTTCGGACTTTGGGCGGACCGCTGTGGCATCTTTGGTTTACAATCAAAAGCGGAAGGATATTGTAGTTTCTCGAGGTAGCGGTAGTGCGACGCATTGCTTGTCTTCTCTAGGTGCCAACTCTCCTTCTGATGGCTATGGCGGTTCGCCTTCCGAGGTACAGGTGCTTGGATCATCTGCCCCCAGTCTTTCCCTACGAAGGTCGCGACCCCAAGTCTATCTTCTTCCTTAAAGGCGATGAACGAAGTGTTAAGCGAGCTTGATTATTTTTGGCTCTTCTTTATTGTTGTATTGTGCTGACTTCTCTTCATCTTTTCATTTGCAGCTCGAGGCTCAGGTTCAAATTGATGTCACCTGGAATGATCATTACATGAGCTTGAAGGACGGGTATTTGGCCCTCCAAGAGAAGTTTCAAGCTATGGTGAGCTCTCTTGTTGCTTTGAAGGATGATCACGAGCGGGACATTTCTCGATTTTGCCGGATTGGATCGGAGCTGAAGGCAGAATTGGAGGAGGCTCGAGCATCTATGGAGGTGGAGAAATCTCTGGTGGGAAGGACTAATTCGATGTTGAAGCGTGCTCAAGTGGATACTTCTCGTTTGGAGACGGAGCTTTGTGCAACGAAATCCCAAGTGAAGGCGTTATCTTCTGACAGTCGCGTGTCAGAGTTGAAGACTACTAGTATTACGGAGTATATGGAGTCTTTGGATTACATGCTGGATCGGTGCTTGATCAGCGAGGAAGTTCGCAACGAGATCTTGAGCAAGGAGGTGGAGCCTCAGATAGAGGACGTTTGAGAGTTATCCCTCAGGCGTAGAGTCTCGAAGGCTTTTCGACTTGTTGGCAGGAGTTTGGGATGTGACGTATTCGGCCTTAGCTTTGATGATATTTCTAGCGACGAGAGTTCTGATGTTGACGCGACTGATATGTAGTGGCATTGTTCCCTTGCATTAGTATATGTTTGCATTTTTTGCTTTTCTAGTCTGGTGACTTGTACGTTGTCTTTATTGTTTGACGGTTCTTGATTGGCGCCTTTGCACATGTACTTGTATGTGGTTGTGATGATTTTACTCTTTTTTTCATCTTTTTATCTGAGCGCTTTTTTGACGCGAGGTGTTTATTTGTGGGGGCTGTAATTTCATTTGTAGTCGATCCTAGTTTGTACGAGTATCACTCGCGGCTTAGTCGCACGAGGATCGCTTGCGGCTTAGTTCGCATGAGGATCGCTCGTGGCTTAGTTCAAACGAGGATCGCTCGCAGCTTAGTTCGCACAAGGATCACTTGCGTATTAGGTCGCACGAGGATCACTCGAGACTTAGGTCGCACGAGGATCAGTCGCGGCTTGGTCGTGAGGGGGGAAAGCCCTAATGACGTCCTGGCGTAAAAAGGCAGGTTCGGTGAATAGCTTTTGTATTCAAACCGTATGCGCAGTCTTACCTTTCGCACGATGATCGCTCGCGGCTTGGGTCACACGAGGATCGCTCGCGGCTTGGGCCGCACAAGGATCGCTCGCGGCTTAGGCCGCACGAGGATTGCTCGCGGCTTGGGCCGCACGAGGATTGCTCGCGGCTTGGGCCGCACGAGGATCGCTCGCGGCTTGGGCCGCACGAGGATCGCTAGCGGCTTGGGCCGCACGAGGATCGCTCGCGTCTTGGGCCGTACGAGGATCGCTTGCGGCTTGGGCCGCATGAGGATCGCTCGCGCTTGGGCCGCACGAGGATCGCTCGCAGCTTGGGCCGCACGAGTGGGTCTCGAGTGGGTCTCGAGTGGGGCTCGAGTGGGGCTCGAGTGGGTCTCGAGTGAGGCACACGGCCTGGGACACGGGCGTGTCCCTGGCCGTGTCCTGCTCTGTGTTATCTCGAGTACTCGATAAAATGCTCTCGACGTTTGTCGAGAGGGTACACGACCTGCGACACGGGCGTGCGCCTTGGTCATATCCTTCTTGGGTTATGGCCAGGTTTATCAGGGTTGCTGAACACGGGATGGACACTGGTGTGTTTTAAGCCGTGTCTGGCACACGGCCTGGGACACGGGCGTGTCCCATGGCCGTGTCCTGGTCTGGATTGATTCGATTTCTTTGCCGCTTAAGGCACACGGCCTGTGACACGGGCGTGTCACAAGCCGTGTTCAGTCCAGGAAATTCATTTTCAGGGCGGATCGTAGTCGTTCATTTCCTTCAACTTGGATCCAATGGTCCAGAGGTCTTCCTGTTGTTATAAGGCCGAGAGTTGAAGGATAACTCTCATTTATCTTTGACCATTCTCTTTCTAAAGAGATAGAGAGAGGGGAGAGCAAGGAAGAAGGAGGAAGAAAGGAATTCGGCTGCCGGAGGAGCTTCAGTGTTCCGAATTGAGAGCCGAGTTCAGATTTGTGGAGGCAAGGTTGTGGCAGTGCCTTTCATCTAGCTAGTTCTCCATGGCTCCAAAGCGATCGTCAAGGGTAACGTTCTCCTTCTTGGACAAGTGAAGTCCTCCTTTATGCATGTGCATGGAATCCTCCACCAAGGGGTGGAAAGCGTAAGAGATTCCAGTGGGTTGATAGTTGATATCCCCGGTTGAGTCTGCATCTAGATTTGGAAATGCATAGTACGGAATAGGCATACTGCGTGAAGCCCATCCGAATGGTTAGTCTGGATTGGTGAAATTTATATTGCGATTCGGAGAAGACTCCGTGTATGAAATGGGTATTGTACGGAGTTTGTGAGAGTACCTATGAATGGTGAATTCTCCCATATCTAGGAAGCTCTAGGTGAGCTTTTTGTGTGGTGTGTACTGCATGAGTTGTGTGCTGAATTGGAAAGCGGCTCTGAGTGAGCTATGGATTGAACAGGAAAGGTAAAGCCGACCTGCGTCAAGATCTGCGTTATTGACGAGTTGAGCAACGGGAAAGAGCTGACATGTGCCTGCGTGGTGAGAGATCGATTAGTGGAAATGCAAATGGGGGGCTGCGGGACTTCCCGGGTTGTTACACCACAGTGGTGGGTCGATCTATAATTCTCAATGGTTACCGTGAGGTGAACACCTCTGAGTGGGATGGGCAAGGATGTCTCCAGCATGTGTGTTGTAGTAGACTAATGCTCATAGCCAACAAGTTAAGAACCTCTAATCAGTGGTGGTACTAAGGATGATTCGGTACACCGTAAGCGTGCCCTGAGTGCGCAGAGCGTCTGGCACGAAGGCCGGCATTTGTGATGATGTTGTGCGTGAGAGCACTTGTTGTGATAAATATATATGTTGTGATTGCAATGCATGCAGGGAATGAACCACTGCCCCGGGTAAGGGGTAGGGTCATTATAATTGGTCAGTTGAATGCTGGTCGTTGCTTTGTTTATCACCCTTGGGGTGGATGTCCATATGCAGGTGCTGATGGACTGAGTTGGATTGAGCGGGCTGAAGCCCTTGTTGTTGGTAGGCCCTTAAAGACCGTGCGAAGAATTATATTTTCATATGTGGCCGGCCTGCATTTCGATGTATGAAATCACACCTGTAAAGAGAAACATGTAAGGCCTTAAGGCCATGAGTGTTTGTGGTTGTATACATTCATGGTGATATATATAAATGTGTTATTTATATATTTAGTGGACATTCAATGTGTTGAGTTCTTGCAAGTTAAAATCTTCCGCTAGAATGCTCTAAGTTAGGATGCGAGTAGAAAGGATTTTGATATTCATACGTGATTCCGCCGTTTATCTGTGAAATATGGCGTGGGGCCCCGGCCGGACCCTCTGTTATATTCAATGTGACGAATAGAGGTGTTACAAATTGGTATCAGAGGACAGGATTTGGTAGGGATAACATAATTGAACTCAAGAATGTCCACTAGGAATGCAATACATGTGTTTGAGGAGCGTGAGCGTGTATACTAGGCATGGTTACCGTTTTAGAATGGACGTTAATGGTGTTTTGTACACTTATAGGTGACGAGGAGTGGAGCTGGGCAGTCTGAGCCCCAGTGTTCTGGTGAGAGTGCAGCACCAGCTGAGGTGCCTACACCTCCTCCTTCTGCAGAAACCATACGCTTAGTGGCTGAGGCGTTATTTGCAATGATAAATGCACAGCCTATTGGGAAGGCAAGGCCTGCAGTGGAGTTAATACAGGTTGGTGTGAGGCAAGAGCGTGTTGAGGCTTTGATTAACGAGAAACTAAAGCGGTTTATGGAATTTAATCCACCTACGTTTGTATGGGCAGGTTCCCCAACGCAGACCGAGGACTGGCTCGCAAGAGTGAAGAGGATCCTGACAGCGATCAGGACTGAGGAGGGGCAGAAAGTTACTCTAGCCACTTTCCTGCTGGAAGGAGAGGCGAGGCTTTGGTGGGATGAAGTGGAATTGCACCACTTGGCAGGCAGAGGCCTAGGGGAGATATCGATAGAGGAATTCTCACGATTATTTTGGGCAAAGTATTTGCCAGTATCGCAGCGAATTGCAATGTAAAATGAGTTCCAACGTCTGGTACAGGGTGAGAGTTATGTTGATACTTACCTGCATGAGTTTACCAGGCTAGGGCACTATACGGGGTCTACTTTCGCTGAGGATGCGCGGAAGACGAATAGGTTATATGAGGGACTTCGTGATGAGCTGAGGTTGGCGCTCCCGAGTTAAGTGAACCAAGGCTTCCAAGCATTAGTAGATACATCCTGTGCGCTGGAGAAGGATTTGAAATAGGTGCAGGACAAGAAGAACTTGGCGGTGGAAAAGACAGAGTTCAAAGTTCCGCAGTCGGAACAATCGGAGTTTAGGAAACGAGACAAGAAGAGGTTCAGGCCTGCTGAACAAACTCAGTCGAATGTTGCTTCGGGAGCAACATATGGGCAAGGACGTGTTGAGACGCGAACATGTTTTCATTGTGGGAAGCAGAGACATATAGCCCGTGATTGTTGGAGTGTCCCTTCAAAGGGTAAAAAAAAAAGACAGCTCCGTCTTATGAGGAAAAGGGCAAGGCAGTGACAGAGTCATCTGCGTCCCGGGCGCAACCTCGAGTGTACACTCTCGAATTACATGAGCCGCAAAGCTTAAATTGTGAAGAACAGCAGCCTCGCATATATAATCTGGAATTACAGGAGGCCATAAAGCGGAGTATGAAGGATGCAGATGAGCGGAAATAAAAGAAAGAGTGTACTTTATTGTTGTTGTGATGTAATAAAGTACCCGTTGTATGTTTTTTTGTTAAAGACTGTCGAAGTATGAGACCGGGCGGTCTGGCGGTTTGAGCCTGGCGGGTTGTAGACCGGGCGGTCTGGCGGTTTTTGTCCGGCGGGTTGATATCCAGACTGTTGCTGTGGTGTCTAGCGGTCTGACGTTTCATCTCCGGCGGCTTGGAAACCGGGCGGTCTAGCGGTCTCCAACCGCATCTCTCTCCTGCTTCTGGTATTGCCGGGCGGTTAGAATATTGTCTAACCGCGCGGCTTGTTCTGGTCTGTTGTTCTAGCCACTCGGAACTGTTGTATAGCTTTAGTCCCACATTGTTAGTTTGTATTCTATCCTCTCTCCTCCATTCTATAAAAGGGAGGCCATACCTTTATAAATGATATCTTTTTGGATAATAAAAATTTCAATTATTCAAAGTTCTGGCTTGTTTTCTAGTCGTTTGTTCGCTCTCTACTTGTTTGTTCGCTACTTTTAACATGGTATCAGAGGACTCGATCTTATCCTACTGATTCTCTGCGCCCTGTCCGCGCGGTTTGTCCCTTCTTCTCACGACCTGTTCTCGCGACTTGTCTCTTCCGTCTGCTTGTGACCTGTCCTGCCTGTCGGTCACAGCGACCTGTTACTTTGATCGCTGCGGTCTGCTTCCTTATTCGCCTTGTTTGTTCCTCTCGTCTGTTCGCGCGGACTATCTTCTAGCCGTTCGACTTCTTTCCCTTCTTGGATCTGCGGCTTGGTCGTGGCTTCTCTGGCCGCTGGTGTCTGACATCGTGACCGCCGCAGCCCCTCTTCTTCCTATCCGCGTGGCTTGTCTTTTAACCGTGCGGCTTCTCGTTGTTTTCTCCTATGGCTCTTTCTGAAACCTCCACTACCACTACCACTACTCCTATCGCCACTCCGGCTCCGCATCCTACTTCCTCTGGCAACCTAGGCACGGTTTCTAAACTTGTTGGCTCCAACTATCCGGACTGGAGTGTTTCTTTCACCTTTCTTCTTCGCTCTCAGCGCAAACGTCATCATCTCACCGATGACCCTCCTCCTCCAGACTCTGCTGAATTTGATGACTGGGATGCCAGTGATGCGCTTGTCCGCACGTGGTTGGCTAACAGCCTCTCTGATGAATGTCTTCCTATCATACGCCATGATGAGACGGTTAAGACCGTGTGGCTTCACCTTGCTGCTCTCTACTCGAAGGGGGCTCAGACATCCCGCATTTATACTCTCTATGCGGATCTCTTCGCTCGCCCTTCCCTGTCTCCTGCTGCGGCCTATCAGCAAGTACAGGCTCTTGGAGCTGAAATCCTCCAGAATCGCCCTTTCTCCGCGGACTTGGCCGAGCAGCACAAACACTTCCAGGAACTCCTGGTTGTTTGTTATCTTCTACGACTCCCTGAGTCATTTGATATGATCCGCCAGCAGATCTTGGGCGAAGCGGAATCTCCCACCTTGGATGCCACCGCAGCTCGCATCGCCGATGTCACTTCCCTGCTCCAACGTCCTCTGTTGTCCTCCCCTCCTCCACAGGACTCCTATGCTCACCAGGCTCAGCGGGGTGGCAATAGTGGCCGCAGCCAGTCTGGCACGCGCGGTCCGTCAAGGTTTCTCTGCTCTCACTGTGGTTGTACCGGCCACTCTGTTGACCGCTGCTGGCAGAAACATCCTCATCTTCGTCCTTCCGGTGATACTTCTTCCTCAACCTCCGCCTCCTCTCGGCCATCTGCTTCTGTGGCCACGACCTCAGGTAGTGCACATGTCGTTACCCAAGGTAAATGGCTGATTGACTCTGGTGCTACAAATCACATGACCGGAAACCCTCATTGCTTCTCTCTCCTAGAGACGCATGATCGGTTACCCCCGGTTCTTGTTGCGGATGGTTCCCCTTCCCCGGTTCACGGGACGGGCATGGTTCAAGTCACCCCGTCGCTTCGCTTAGTGGACACTCTCTATGTCCCGAAGTTCCCTTGCAATTTGCTCTCGGTTACTACTTTATGCAAGCAACTTCAGTGCTCTGTATTATTTACTCCTACTTCTTGTTGTTTTCAGGACCCGAGAACCCAACGGACGATTGCTACTGGGACTGAGAGTGGCGGCCTATACTTCCTCGACAATGCTTCCGCTCTGTCCGCCTTCTCTTCAACGTCTACTGATCTGCTTCAATGGCATCTTCGCCTTGGACATCCTCCTCCTCGGATTCTTCGTCAGCTTCTTCCCCACTTACCTCAGACCAGTCCTCCGCTCAACTGTGATGCGTGTCAGCTTGGCAAACATCACCGCTCCTCCTTCCCGCCGAAGCAAGGTCGTGGTTCCTCCCGCCCTTTTGATCTCATTCATTCTGATGTCTGGGGTCCTGCTCCTACTCTCACCGTTGGTCGGGGTAGTTCTTATTTTGTAACTTTTATTGATGATTTCTCTAGATGTACCTGGGTGTATCTTTTAAAAGATCGCTCTGAACTATTATCTGTATGGCAATCTTTTTATTATATGATTCAAAATCAGTTTTCTTTATCTATTAAAGTGCTGCGCTCCGATAATGCAAAAGAATATCTCAGTCATGAATTTTCCTTGTTTTGTATGCAACATGGTCTTATTCATCAGACCAGCTGTGTTTACACCTCCCAACAAAATGGGGTGGCGGAGCGTAAAAACCGTCACCTCCTTGATATCGCTCGCACTCTAATGACGCAGATGCAGGTGCCTCGCTCCTACTGGGGCTATGCTGTTCTTCTTTCCTGCTATCTCATCAATCGCATTCCCTCTTCGGTTCTCCACGGCAAGACCCCCTTCTCCATTCTCTACCCGGGCAAGGAACCCTTTCCTTTTCCTCTCTGTATCTTTGGGTGTACGGCCTTTGTGCATGCCCCGTCGACTACCCGTGACAAGCTTTCCCCTCGTTCCACAAAATGTGTCTTTTGGGATATTCGATCACTCAAAAAGGCTATTGTTGCTTTGACCCCGTTCTGCGCAAACAGTTTGTTTCCGCGGACGTCACCTTCTTCGAAAATGCATCCTACTTTTCTTCTCCATCTCCGCTTCCTCCTGCGGTCTCTTACTCTCCACCATCTCTCAGTGATCCTTCCACGCAGCTCGACGTCTCCCCTCCTATGTCATCTCCTCCTCCGTCTACTTCTCTCTCTATTATACCCCCACCTTCTTCTCCGCAGCCGTCTCTCTCTAGTCCCGGGCCAGCTTTCTCCGCCACGGACGCTCCGGTCCCTAAAGCACGAGACGACCTGGATCTTCCCATTGCTCTTCGCAAAGGGGTGCGCGCGTGTACCCAACACCCGCTTGCGGCTGTTGTTTCCTATGATCGGCTTACTCCCTCTCGCAGGTGTTTTGCTTTGGCTATCTCGGCTACTACAACTCCCCGCACTTACCAAGAGGCCCTTGTTATTTCTCATTGGAAATCTGCCATGGATGAGGAAATCGCCACTCTTAATGAAAGGGGTACCTGGACCCTTGTTCCTCCTCCGATCGGTACTGATGTGGTTGGCTGCCGCTGGGTGTTCGTTGTGAAGTTTCGCCCCGACGGCACTGTGGATCGTTACAAAGCCCGGTTGGTGGCCAAAGGCTTTACTCAGACTTATGGAGTTGACTACTTTGACACTTTCTCCCCGGTTGCTCGCCTCAGCACCATCCGGGTTCTTCTTTCAGTGGCCGTCAACAGGGAGTGGGCTATTTCCCAGCTTGATGTCAAGAATGCTTTTATGTATGGGGATCTTCAGGAGGATGTCTATATGGAGCAACCTCCTGGGTATGTTGCTCAGGGGGAGACACGAGTATGTCAGTTGAAGAAGGCCATCTACGGCCTAAAACAAAGCCCTCGGGCATGGTTCGACAAGTTTAGTGGCATTGTGGCTGCCATTGGCTTTACAAGAAGTTCAGCCGATCACTCATTGTTTATTCGCAAAACCTGCATCGGGCCTTGTGGTTTTGGCGGTCTATGTGGATGATATTCTTCTTACCGGCGATGACCATGCTGGGGTGGACTTGACAAAGAAACATCTCCATCAACACTTAGTCACGAAGGATATGGGCTCCCCGAAATATTTTTTGGGGATAGAAATCTCTCGGAAGCCTGACTCGTTGGTTCTCTCCCAACGGAAGTATGCTCTTGAACTTTTACAAGAGGCAGGATTGACCGGTGCCAAACCGGCCAGGTATCCCATGGCCACTGGAGAGGACAAAACGTGGACAGATGACTCACCTCTTATATCCGATGCCACCAGGTATAGACGTCTGGTGGGCAAACTCATTTATCTCACGGTGACCAGACCTGACATCGCCTATGCTGTAGGCAAGGTCAGTCAATTCATGCAAGCTCCCAGGGAATATCATCTTCATTCTGCCTTAAAGATACTAGAGTATGTCAAAGCAGCACCAGGAAAAGAGCTACTCTTTCAGAAGCGTGGACATCTGAGAGTTGAAGCCTACTCAGACTCAAGCTATGCGGATGATAAAGGTGACCGTAAATCTACATCGGGTTTTTGCACATTTGTTGGAGGTAATCTTGTGAGCTGGAAGAGCAAGAAGCAGTCTGTTGTCTCAAGGTCCAGTGTAGAAGCCGAATACCGGAGTATGGCGTCAACCACGTGTGAGTTAAAATGGTTGCGGGCTCTCATGCTTGACCTAGGAGAGGTATATGACTATCCTCTGCCTATGTTCTGTGACAACAAGGCCGCTATATACATATCCAAGAATCCGGTCTTCTATGAGAGAACGAAACATATAGAGGTCGACTTCCATTTCATCCGAGAAGAGGTCTTGAAGAGACAGATTTGCACTCCGTTCGTCACCTCCGACAAAGAGTTGGCAGATATCTTCACCAAGCCGGTTTCTACTTCCTTCTTCCATATCTGTGACAACCTGGGCATGATTGATATCTATGCTCCAGCTTGAGGGGGAGTGTCGAAGTATGAGACCGGGCGGTCTGGCGGTTTGAGCCTGGCGGGTTTTAGACCGGGCGGTCTGGCGGTTTGTGTCCGGCGGGTTGATATCCAGAATGTTGTTGTGGTGTCTAGCGGTCTGACGTTTCATCTCCGGCGGCTTGGAAACCGGGCGGTCTAGCGGTCTCCAACCGCATCTCTCTCCTGCTTCTGGTATTGCCGGGCGGTTAGAATATTGTCTAACCGCGCGGCTTGTTCCGGTCTGTTGTTCTAGCCGCTCGGAACTGTTGTATAGATTTAGTCCCACATTGTTAGTTTGTATTCTATCCTCTCTCCTCCATTCTATAAAAGGGAGGTCATACCTTTGTAAATGATATCTTTTTGGATAATAAAAATTTCAATTATTCAAAGTTCTGGCTTGTTTTCTAGTCATTTGTTCGCTCTCTACTTGTTTGTTCGCTACTTTTAACAAAGACTTGTATTTATGCGATGTCGTGGGGCGAGACAAGCTCCGGCCTCTGAGCTCTAAACCATGGTCGTTCTGTAAAGGTGTAACAAAAGAGTGGTTGTGTTGGTGTCTACAGTTGAGCTAAATTTCGGGACGAAATTTCTGTAAGTGGGGGAGGGTTGTAACACCCCAAAAATCCTTGGATTGTAGACTGGGCGACACGGCCTTTGACACGCCCGTGTCCCTGGGGTACTCGAGTGGGTGTCGAGTGGTGCTCGAGTGGGTCTCGAGTAAGGCACACGGCCCGGGACACGGGTGTGTACCCAGTCGTGTCCTGCTCTGTGTTGTCTCGAGTACTCGACGAAATGCTCTCGATGTTTGTCGAGAGGGTACACGGCCTGTGACACGGGCATGTGCCTTGCTCGTGTCCTTCTCGGGTTGTGGCCAGGTTTGTCAAGGTTGCTAAACACGGGCTGGACATGGGCGTGTCTGAAGTCGTGTCTGGCACACGACCTAGGACACGGGCGTGTCCCATGGCCATGTCCTGGTCTGGATTGAGTCGGTTCCTCTGCCGCTTAAGTCACACGGCCTGTGACACGGGCGTGTCACAAGCCGTGTTCAGCCCAGGAAATTCATTTTCAGGTCGGATCGTAGCCGTTCATTTCCTTCAACTGGGATCCAATGGTCCATAGGCCTTCCTGTTGTTATAAGGCCGAGAGTTGAAGGATAACTCTCATTTATCTTTGGCCATTCTATTTCTAAAGAGATAGAGAGAGGGGAGAGCAAGGAAGAAGGAGGAAGAAAGGAATCCGGCTGCCGGAGGAGCTTCAGTGTTCCAAATCGACAGTCGAGTTCAGATTTGTGGAGGAAAGGTCGTGGTGGTGCCTTTCATCCGGCTAGTTTTCCATGGCTCCAAAGCGATCGTCAAGGGTAACGATCTCCTTCTTGGACAAGTGAAGTCCTCTTTTATGCATGTGCATGGAATCCTCGGCCAAGAGGTGGAAAGCGTAAGCGATTCTAGTGGGTTGATAGTTGATATCCCCGGTTAAGTCTGCATCTAGATCCGAAAATGCGTAGTACGGAATAGGCATGCTGTGTGAAGCCTATCCGGACGGTTAGTCTAGATTGGTGATGTTTATATTGCAATCCAGAGAAGACTCAGTGTATGAAACGGGTATTATACGGAGTTTGTGAGAGTACCTGTGAATGGTGAATTCTCCCATATCTAGGAAGCTCTAGGTGAGCTCCTTGTGTGGTGTGTGCTGTGTGAATTGTATGCTCTGCATGAGCTGTGTGCTGAATTGGAAAGCAGTTCTGAGTGAGCTGTGGATTAATCAGGAAAGGGAAAGCCGACCCGCGTCAACATTTGCGCTATTGATAAGTTGAGCAACAAGAAAGAGCTGACATGTGCCTTCGTGGTGAGAGATCGATTAGTGGTAATACAAATGGGGGGTTGCGAGCCTTCCCGGGTTGTTATACCACAGTGGTGGGTCAATCTATAATGCTCAATGGTTGTCGTGAGGTGAACACCTCTGAGTGGTATGGGCGAGGATGTCTCCAGCATGCGTGTTGTAGTAGACTAATGCCCATAGCCAACAAGTTAAGAACCTCTAATTGGTGGTGGTACTAAGGATGATTCGGTACACCATAAGCGTGCCCTGAGTGCACGAAGCGTTTGGCACGAAGGTCGGCGTTTGTGATGATGTTGTGCGTGAGAGCACTTATTATGATAAATATATATGGTGTGATTGTAATGCATGTAGGGAAGGAACCACTGCCCCGGGTAAGGGGTAGGGTCGTTATAATTGGTCAGCTAAATGTTGACCGTTGCTTTGTTTATCACCCTTGGGGTGGATGTTCATATGCAGGTACTGACGGACTGAGTTGGATTGAGCGGGTTGAAGCCCTTGCTACTGGTAGGCCCTTGAAGGTCGTGCGAAGAATTATATTTTCATGTGTGGTCGGCCTGCGTGCCGATGTATGAAATCACACCTGTAAAGAGAAACATGTAGGGCCTTAATGCCATGAGTTTTTGTGGTTATATACATTCCTGGTGATATACATAAATGTGTTATTTATATATTTAGTGGACATTCAATGTGTTGAGTTCTTGCAAGTTAAAATCTTCCGCTAGAATGCTCTGAGTTAGGATGCAAGTAGAAAGGATTTTTATATTCATACGTGATTCCGCCGTTTGTCTGTTAAATATGGCGTGGGGCCCCGACCGAGCCCTCTGTTATTTTCCATGTGACGGATGGAGACGTTACACGTGCTACCCGTTGATGATAAGTGGCGGTGCGGAGAGCTGCCGAATCTCGAAGTTCATAGATCAGATCCAAATTTTCTCGAAGGGTTTCGTCATTATTTTCTTGGTTAAAATTGGCGACTCGCGGGCTTGGGATGCCGATGTTGACTATGATGATGGCATCTGTTCCATAGCATAGGTTGTATGGTGTTTCTCCAGTCGAGGTTCTTTCTGTAGTACGGTATGCCGATAAAATATTTGGGAGTGCGTCGACCCATTGCCCCTGGCCTCCTATAGTCGGGTTTTCAACCCTTTCAAGATCGTTTGATTAGTCACCTCAATTTGTCCATTGGTTTGGGGGTGAGCCACAACGGTGTGTCGCAGACTGATTTTCAAGTACTCGCGCATTTTTATGAAGGATTTTCCTATGAGCTGGGTCTCATTGTCCGTAACGATGATTGTTTGGATGCCGAAACAACAGATGATGTTTTTCCATACGAATTGTCTGGCATTCTCTTCGGTGATCTTAGCCAAAGGCACTGCCTTGACCCAATTAGTAAAATAGTCGATAGCTATTATGATGAACTTCCTCTATCCCAAGGCTTGGGGTAAGGGACCGAGGAGGTCAATTCCCCACTACACAAAGGGCTAAGCTCCTTCCAATGTGGAGAGGGCGACCGGCAGTTGTTGAGGAACGCTTGCATACAACTGACAGCTTTGGCATTTTCGGACGAACTCAACAACTTGTTGCTTTATCGTGGGCCAGTAGAAGCCTTGGCGTAATATCTTGCGTGTCAGGGCTTTCCCGCCTAGATGTTATCCGCAGACTCCTTCGTGAACTTATCGCAAGGCATCTTCTACATCGGGTTCTGACAAACATTTCAAGTATGGTCCGGAGAAGGACCGTTTATATAACTCCCCAATGATTGGGATGAAGGTGGCCGCTTACATCCTTAGGCATCGCGCCTCCCCTTGGTCTTCCGACAGTGACTCGTGTTCCAGGTAAGCCATCAGTAGATCGATCCATGATCCTTTCGTTTCTTCGATTTCTATGATATCCCAAGGCTCCTGGATGCTGGGGATGACGATCTCTTCCACCAGGCGTCTCCTAGATTGATATTGGGCAGGTGACGTGGCTAGCTTTGAGAGGTCGTCTGCCCTGGAATTTTGTTCTCTAGGGATGTGGAGAATTTAGAACTACGGTATTTTGAGCAGGAGAGACTTTGCTAACGAAATGTATTAAGCTAATTGCTCATTCTTTGCCTCATAGTCACCTTTTATTTATGAGACTACGAGCTGGGAGTCTGAATAGATGTTCAAGCTTCTTACGTGGCAGTCGATAGTGAGTCTAAGTCCTGCGACCAGGGCTTCGTATTCCGCTACATTGTTGGTAGCTGTAAATTTTAGCCTAAGTCCGTACTTTAGGATGACCATGTCTGGGCTTATTAAGAGTATCCCTGCGCCTGCTCCTTAAATTCCTGATGCTCCATCGATGTATAAGACCCATTGAAGGTCGTTTTTGGCTTATGTGGTGGTCGTTTCCGTCGGAATAGTGTTCTCTATGACAAAGTCTGCTAGTACCTATGACTTGATGACTGACTTAGGTAAGAAATGGATATCGAATTCACCTAACTCGACTTCCCATTTAAACAGCCTGCCAGAGGCTTCTGGCTTTTGAAGGATGGCACGGAGGGGGAGTTCGGTCAGTACTTTGACTATGTGAGCTTGGAAGTATGGTCAGAGTTTCCTGGCCAAGAAGACGAGTGTTAGAGCTATTTTGTCCGTTGCATGGTATCGTGCTTCTGTGTCTGAAATGATCTTGCTGAGGTAGTAAATTGGTCGCTGAACTCCGTTTTCATCTTTAACCAATACCGAGCTCAACGTTGTTGGCGTGACTGCTAGATATAGATAAAATGTCTCTTCAAGGACAGGTTTCGAGAGGAGTGGCGGGGAAGCCAAGTATCGTTTTAGGGATTCGAAAGTAGCTTGACACTCATCCGTCCACTGGAATCCTGTGGTTTTTGCTCCCCTAAGGATTTTGAAAAATGATAAATACTTATCCCTAGTTCATGCTAGAAACCGTGAGAGTGTCGCTATCCTCTCGTTTAGACGTTGCACTTATTTCAGGGACCGAGGGGGGCCATATTCTCGATGGCTTTAATCTTCTCTAGATTCGCCTCTATCCCCCGCTGCGTTATCATGAATCCTAGAAATTTTCTCGACATCACGCCAAATGCGCATTTGCTTGGGTTGAGTCTCATGTCATGTTGTTGGAGAATTTTGAAACATTTTTGTAAATCCTCCAGATGGTCCTCTCGCCGGATGCTTTTTACTAGCATGTCGTCTATGTATACTTCCATGGATTTTTCGATGTGGTCTTTGAACACCTTGTTCATCAGTCGCTTGTAGGTGGCCCCGACATTTTTGAGACCGAAGGACATTACCTTATAGCAGTATACTCCTCCGTCCATTCTAAATGTCGTATGTTCTTCGTCCGCAGGATTCATTCTGATCTCGTTATAACCAGAGTAAGCATCCATGAAGCTAAGAAGTTGGTGTCCTGCGGTTGAGTCGACAAGCTGGTCGATCCTTGGCAGGGGGAAGCTGTCTTTTGGGCAAGATTGATTGAGGTTTGTGTAATCCATACACATCCTCCACTTTCCAGAGGATTTCTTTACCATCACAAAGTTTGCCAACCAAATGGGGTATTCAACCTCACGTATGAATCATGCATCAAAGAGCTTTCCTACTTCCTCTTCGATGGCTTGAAGTCGTTCGGGGGTGAAATTTCTTTTCTTCTGGATGACCGGTATACATGTCGGGTTTATGTTCAGGGAGTGTTGAATGACTTGTAGATCTATACCGGGCATATCTTCGGGATTCCAAGCGAAAATGTCTTTGTTTGCCTTGAGGAAGGTTGTTAGTTCTTCCTTTTTCTATTGAGGGAGGAGTGATCCGAGTTGAATGGTGTGTCCTTGGTCTGACTGTGAGGGAGGGACCTCAATTAATTCCTCGGTTAGCATTCCTCGTTGCAAGATCGCCTCGTCTCGTAGATCAAAGTCATTGATATTCATGGCGGTGGCTATTGCCAGCTGGGCTTGCTTTGAATAACAAGTCCTGACGGCGTCTTGGTTTCCCCGCACAATACCTACACCTCCAGCAGTGGGAAACTTCATGGCGTGGTGCAGTATTGAAGGAACGACTTTGAAGATTGATTGAATAGGTATTCCGAAGATCGCATTTTAAGCTGAGCTTGAATCCACCACGACAAACTGGATTCCGCGCGTAGCTTGCTTCGAAAACTCTCCCAAGGTGACAAGTAGAGTTATCGTCCCCTGTACTGGGACTGGGTGGTTATCGAAGCCATACACTGGCCCTATTGCCGAAGCGAGGTGTTAGTTAGCAAGCTTCATGTTCCAGAGGGAGGAAAGGAATATGATGTCGACCAATCTCACATTGCCGACGAGTATTCGCTTGACATTATAGCAGGGGTTGCCGATCCCCGTATAGATTACTAGGGGATCTTGGTGATGTGTCTGATTCCCTCAAGATCCACATCCCCAAAGGTTATGTAGAGTCTTGCTTGGATCTCTTCTCTTCGTGGACGTCTTCTTGTATGCTTACTGAGAACATCTGGGTGGGGAAAATCGAAAAGCCGGCGATGGTTTCGATGTTCCCGACAGTTCTCTTGCTTGTGGTTCCTTCTTGCGGGGCATCTTGTTGATCTCTTGTCTGCCGAATTCATCCCTCCAATGTTGTCACCAGGGCGAGAATAGTTTTTGCCTCGAGGGGCACATCTAGAGGTAGATGGGAGTGACCTGGCTCGGTGCTCCCTACTGGGACGGATGCTTCGGCTGTCGGGGCGCTTCCCTTTGCCATTAAAGTTGTCTCTTTGGGAACTGTTGGGTTGAAAGTTCTATTATGAGTACCGCTGTGTCGGGGGTACGATCCTCTGAGGATGTTGGGAATTCGATTCCTACAGACGGCGCCAAACTATTACGGTCTAACTCGACGTCCCATTCGGACCGAAATACTTGGCCTGTCTTAGCTCTCGGAATGGTCGAGCACGCACACAGTTAATAGAGTAGGTCGATTGTACACAAGCAGTTTTAACGTGGAACAACCCCTCAACTGGGTAAAAAACCATGTGACCGGATCTATGTCGGTCAAAGTCCACTATCTTCAGGTTGTTACAACTTATTCGTGAAGTCGAGGGTGACATGACACCTCTCGTTACAGCTTCGGGGGTGAGAGAACACTTAGGGTCTGTTTGGGACAGCTCTGGCGGATTGAAAAGCTGCTGTCCGGATAGAGCTGTTTTTAAATAGATCTCTGGGGAGCAGTTTTGAAAAGCTGCAGACTGTTTGGGTGTTCTGTGCAGAAGTGCGCTCAGAATCACCGGAGGAAGGACGTCGGGGGCTCGGAATTGCCGGAGGAAAGCCGTCCGGGGCTCGAAATCGCCGGAGAAAGGCCGTCCGGCCTCTGAGCATGTTCCAACTGAAGAAACCATTAGATTTCCAAAACATGTGAGAGAGAAAGCTATTTTGCAGGAGCAGAAGCTGGGGAGGGAGAGATTTCTGAAAAGCTGCAAAACAGCTCCAGATTTTTGAAAAGCTCTTCACAGGGAGCTGTCCCAAACAGACTGAAAGCAGCTCTGGCGGCTGGAATAGAGATTTTCCAGCCGCCAGAGCTGCGCCAAACAGACCCTTAGTACGCGGCAGACGACATGCCGTCACACCGGGGCCGGGTTATTACAAATTGCGCTATGCGCTGGTGGTCTTCCGATAGAGACTTGCCAATTCCTGAACGCGGGAGCGGAGCGTCTGAACTCGCAGTTGCGGGGTCCACTTAAAACTTAGGAGATTCAGCTTCGTTGGGTGGCTTTGATTTGACTCGCTCGTAGCTCGGGTGCGGCTCGAGTCCGGCTCGCAGGAGGAATTCGGCAGAGCTTCAACCAGAGGAAGAAGAAGACTCGGAGGAAAAAAGGTGAGAAATGAGGAGGCCTGAGGCTCCTTTTATAGGCTTAGGGTGGTGGTTATGGTGGTTACGCGGCTATCTGCACACCATAACCACCCTCATAATTGCTTTTGATATAGTTTAAATGCGTGTATTTCGCTATTTGGAGACCACTTAAATAAATTATATAAAATATTAATTAAATTCCCCCACTAATCCGGTGGTTAGTTGGTGGTTACGCGTAAATCTGACGGACGGGAGTGTTCCCCGACGATCGTACGGCGGGAGCGGGACTCCGCGGGTGGCCGACAAACTCCCCGACAAGTTCACCGGCGAGGGGAGGACCGCCGACGGCGGCCGAGACGGAGCAGCCGCTCCGCTTGGCCGTGCGCCGGCGGCCGAGGAAGGGGGCGGCCCGGGCGGCCGCCCCCTTGGCCGTGCCGTAAGCAAAGGAAGGGGGCGGCCGCCCCCTTGGTTATGCCGTCAGCCGAGGAAGGGGCGGCCCGGGAGGCCGCCCCCTTGGCCTTGCCGACGGCTAAGGAGGGGGTGGCCTCCCTGATGTAGGCAACGGTGTTTGATGCTATAATGGCAAAGGGAAGAACACGAACGCCCCTCTAGCCTCACTATTACACTCACATAAGACTTAAACGCAGCACACTCGTGAGCAACCTTATCGATTATTACTAACATATGGTAGCCACGCCAATTAAAGATCGAACAAACGACTATAGTTCGTTGTTCTCTCAAGCTAAAAGGACCCACCCGGTCCGAACGAGCGATGGTTGTACCAAGGGAGATCCACCGAAAAAGCACGGTTCGGAAATGGTAGATCTCCCCCAACAAAACGAAAGCGAGGCTCGCCAAACCTCTCGGAAAATTAAACAACTAGAAAGAACAACACATGCAATCGGAAAGATAAACCACGAACGGAAAACGATTCCAAAGTAACACAAAGGTATTCCACCAAATAAATATCTAAAGAAATAAGAATCACACAAGAAGGTAGAAGATCTCGTTACCCAACCGGAATAGATGATTCCGATTTACTTTCAAGGATCGTTCTTCCACGATTCCGCCGGAGTTTCGCCAACCAGAGAGAAAACTTGTCCGCTTTCTTTGCTTCACGCCAGAGTGAGATGGTGGAGGAGGAGTCTCGGTTTTGTTGTAGGGAATGGCTATGGGGCGGCTGGATGTGGAGGAGGAAGAAAGAGGTGGTTGGCGGCTATAGAGAGGGATGGGCGAACTTGAGAAGGAGAGAGGAGAGGGCTCAGATTTGTAGAGAGGAGGAGGGAAGAGGAGGGAGGCCGAGCAAGAGGAGGGGAGAGGAAGGGTGGCCGGCGGCCAAGGAGAGGGAGGAGGGAAGGGGCGGCCAAGAAGGATAAAGAGAAGAGGTTTCAAAGAGGTTTAGGGTTTCTTAATCTTTTCATTCACTAAATGAAACCATGAAAGTTCATGCCTATATATAGGCTTTACAACATGCATAGGCTATGTGCAGCCCACTAAATAAAAATAAATCAACACCTAAAATACTTAAACATTACATGATAAAAAAAAACAAATAGAGATAACTAATTTTTAAACATGTAGCTCTTCATCAAGTAGTCTTCATCTTCATCATGTAGGAGAACGCCGTCGCCGTCGCCGTCATTATCTTCAACATGTAGGAGAACACCGTCGTCGTCGTCGTCATCATCATCTTCAACTTTAACACGTTGGGGGTTGTCGCCATCAATCCTCCTCCGCTCAAAATAACTCATCACCGATGAGTTGGCATGGAGGTGCTGGCGTCGAAGAACATCATCCCAAAAGAACCATCGCCGAGTCCGGAATCCAAGTGTCACCGAAGATCGAGCGAGCACACAGTCGTATTACATAACGCAGAATACCTCCGCTTGGAGAAGAGAACAAAACACCAACAATGAACCTGTCTAGCCAAAATTTTGTCCTGCGGAACTTGGGAAATGCATTAGGTAATAAAGAGGAAAAAATTTTGCATCAACAGTCAACGTACCTCCGTTGGAGACCAATGGAGAGAAAGATCCAAGAGGAAGCTCACACCCCAACCCAAATGAAAATATAGTGGCACCAAACGTAGAGTTAGATATTTCAAAAGGTGGAAAAACACAATGCGTGAAATTGGAAACATTTAAACTATGGGAATTACCCCATTCAGTGGTTAACTTCAACAGATATGTTGTTTCTCCTAATTGATTAAAAATCCAAAAAGTTCTAACTCACTGAATCGCCAACTTTTTTAAAGTGCCCGGAGGCATCCGTTCAGGGGCGAGATGCACCAAGAGTAAACCGTAAACCTTATAGGGAGACACTCTCTTATGTAAGTTAGCGATACATTGATAAGAAGACATTTGTGTGACTAGCGCTTCCTTAATGTGTTTATGTAATTCAAGAACAAGAGAGGCAAATACTAATGCATGTTGACTTGATATGTAATATAGCGGTAACGGAACTACTTGAGATGGAACCAAGGGAACTAAATATGGTGGCGCCAACGGAAAGTAATAGGGTGGCACTAGCGGAACTACATGTGGTGGCACCAACGGAACTAAATATGGTGGTGCCAACAAAAATAACTCTGGTGGCACCAGTGGAACTACATCAGGAGGCACCAACCCAACGAGATCTGGTGGTACCGACAGAATGCGAACAAGTGGCACAAACGGGGCTACATCCGGGGGTATTTGTAGAATGAAATCAGGTGGTACTAACTGAATGCAATCCGGTGGCACAAAAGATGGTCACATCATTAACGTACTCTCAGAGATTTTGTTAGTTTTAGAAAGTCGAGTGGATACCAAATTAATGAGACATTCATCATGACCAAACACGAAATCTATTATCACACTACGAGACATGTCCCAAGGAGGGTCCAGTATGGATGGTAAAATAACATGACTCAAATCAGGCAAAATAAATTCATGTCCGAAAGGATCCGCTGGTCGGGTCAACATATCAGGAGGGAGAGTCGGTAAAGCTAAAACCGGGAGAGAGTTAAGATCGCATTTAAATTCACGGAATGGAGTTAGCATCAGGGGACGCTCATCCGGGTCTACTTCTATGTCGTCTTCCAAAAATATAACTCTCTCGCTAGGACATCCTTCCAACTCATAAGTCACGACATCAGTAACAGTACAAATCTCACGAATGGGAGCATACGGATTTCGGAGGAGGGGCTAAGTCATACCCAATGTCAAAATACAGATTTATCGTTCAAGTAAAATCCTCCGGTTGCAAGCCATCAAAATCAAACGGAAAATCAAACAGAAGCTTTTCCCTCACAAAAAACTCAACTGGCTCGTCATCACCTAACTCACGATCAGAGAAACATTCACCACATGGCGACTCTATCACCTCACTAGATACTTCACCCAAATCAGACTCAGTAATGGTTTCAGAAACATCGACGAGGGGAAGTGGAGATGATTCCTCAGAAGTGGGCACTACAATATGTCTCGGACTGAAAATAACCATCTCGAGTCCTAGCAAGTCATCACCTAATTCAATACTAGGTAAGCTCTCAGCATAAGGTGACACTACCGACTCCGCCAGAATGTCTACCGACTCAGGATCATCAGAAGACTTCAAGACATTTAAAGTAGACGGCTCAGAAATATCGTCGAAAGGGAGTAGGGATGATTCCTCATAGGAGAAATCATCATCCAGGTCACTCGGGTAACCAATCTCCTCAATATCAATACAGTTGTCAGTAATATCGGCCTCGTCCTCAGTGACGGGCATAGTCCTGGACACTGCCTTTGACTCATCAGGGGAGTCAACAACTAAATCAGATAACTCAGGGGGAGACTCAAAATGGTCTACGGGCGTAATCAGGGTAGGATGCTCAATAGAGCCAAGACCAGATTCGCCACTAGACTCACGTATAGTAATCGTCTAACATGATGGAACTTTACTCCTAGGAATCTGGTGCTTCTCAATTTCCAATGCCGTGCAAAAGATGGTGTCTAGATCGGTGTGACCATATCGCAATAACTTTCCCTGGATGTAGGGGCTCAACCCCCTACGAAACCTAGAAAGGGTGACCTCAGGTGATTCCTTCACACCGCTCCTAACCGTCAAATCCTTAAAGAGTTGCATATAATCTGAGACCGACTTATTCCCTTGTTTAAGGATAGCCTTATTTGCCGCTTGGCCTGGGCGTTTGATTTATCTTCATTCCTAAAGATCGGTATGAAACTAGCGCTATCAGTAGGATAACTATGGTGTTGTCTTGGGAGAAGTGGTGCTACTTGGCTAGCCTTTAATGGGCCAATCAACGCCTTAATCTCATCCACTACCGGGCAATGGAATGGCTTTCTAACATTCCTAATGGAACCTAATGATTTTTCTCGGGAAACATTGACGTCATAGGCCATATTGTGATAACCGGAGAGAAAACTCGATCCGGAAGTTGTGCACATGCAATGAGAAATGCTTCTGGCCCAATTAAAATAGGTTTGTCAGAATTGTTCCCTCTTAACCACTATAGTAATATTAATATAAAATAGATTTTCTTGCTTAATAAAATATGAAGATTATTAATTAATTTTTTTTTTGATTTTTTTGCTGAAAAATAAGAAATTTAAGCCGCTATTGGCAGACAAAAAAATATTTTTTTTTGATTATTTTGAATCTAAACGTGCGTACAAAGTGCGTGTTAACGTGCTAAATAAGAGGGGAGGGTGCCAATTAAAAATTGACAAGAACCATTTCTGATACCAAATTGATGTAGGCTACAGTGTTTGACGCTATAACGGCAAAGGGAAGAACACGAACGCCCCTCTAGCCTCACTATTACACTCACACAAGACTTGAACGCAGCACACTCGTGAGCAACCTTATCGATTATTACTAACATACGGTAGCCACGCCGATTAAAGATCTAACAAACGACTATAGGTCGTTGTTCGATCAAGCTAAAAGGACCCACCCGGTACGAACGAGCGATGGTTGTACCAAGAGAGATCCACCGAAAAAGCACGGTTCGGAAATGGTAGATCTCCTCCAACAAAACGAAAGCGAGGCTCGCCAAACCTCTCGTAAAATTAAACAACTAGAAAGAACAACACATGCAATTCGAAAGTAAACCACGAACGGAAAACGATTCCAAAGTAACACAAAGGTATTCCACTAAATAAAAATCTAAAGAAATAAGAATCACACAAGAAGGTAAAAGATCTCGTTACCCAACCGGAATAGATGATTCCGGTTCACTTTCAAGGATCGTTCTTCCACGATTCCGCCGGAGTTTCGCCGACCGGAGAGAAAACTTGTCCGCTTCCTTTGCTTCAAGCCAGAGTGAGATGGTGGAGGAGGAGGCTCGGTTTTGTTGTAGGGGAATGGCTATGGGGCGGCTGGATGTGGAGGAGGAAGAAAGAGGTGGTTGGCGGCTATGGAGGGGGATGGCCGAACTTGAGAAGGAGGGAGGAGAGGGCTCGGATTTGTAGAGAGGAGGAGGGAAGAGGAGGGAGGCCGAGCAAGAGGAGGGGAGAGGAAGGGTGGCCGGCGACCAAGGGAAGGGAGGAGGGAAGGGGGCGGCCAAGAAGGAGAAAGAGAAGAGATTTCAAAAAGTTTTAGGGTTTCTTGATCTTTTCATTCACTAAATGAAATCATGAAAGTCCATGTCTATATATAGGTTTTACAATATGCATAGGCTATGTGCAGTTCACTAAATAAAAATAAATCAACACCTAAAATACTTAAACATTACATGATAAAATAAAAGCAAATAGAGATAACTAATTTTTAAGGGAATTTATATACGCAGACCTTAAACGG
Source organism: Platanthera zijinensis (assembly GCA_039513925.1). NCBI lineage: Eukaryota > Viridiplantae > Streptophyta > Magnoliopsida > Asparagales > Orchidaceae > Platanthera > Platanthera zijinensis. Next base: position 67,551,883 of record CM077084.1, on the reverse strand, counting down.
CTATTCGCAGCCCAGTTATATTAGCAACCCAAAAAACGATATGTGCAGCCCAATGGCTATTCACAGCCCAAAATTTTTTTCCTAAGCTAACAAATAACATTCTATTGTTCATCAAAATAAAAGATAACAGCACATAATAACAGTTCATTGTAACAGTCTATTGTTCATCAAAATTATATGTCCATAATCATGTCAGGTTCTATATGTCCATAATCATGTCGGGTTCCCAAAATATATTCCACCTGGAAAATAAAAGTAATGCAAGTTTAGTTTAGTAAATAACATAGGCCAAAAATTATCATATTATGTAGTGATTACCATATTTTTCCTATCCATGTTCTTTGATAGTAAAGTCCTGCTCAAAAGATCCATAAATCGCAAACTGCATATGTATTATAAGTAAGAATAATGTTGAAGCAACATTAGTATTCATTTACGTAATAGAAAAATAAGTATGTTTACCTACTAATCTTGGAGCCGAGTTATGAAAAGTATGTCTCATTGCTCGGCCACTTCTGTACGGTATGTTAGCCAAACAGGAAAAACTCGTGGCATTGGACATTCTTCACCCACTTTCAAATGTATGTAATGATTTCCATTAATAAAACCAATGCAAATTAGCTTTCGGGTGTCTTGTGGAGCTGAGTGTAGCGGAAGGAAGGTAAATGATTGCTCTAATGAGAAATTCACAAGTTGGACATTGTAGCAAGATGCAACAACAAGTCCCATGTCCGGCATTGTCATCCACTTCTCTACCGGCGCCGGAACCATTTCACAATCTAAAGACTTCAACAATTCGTCTTTCCTAGCCAGTCCAAAAACTTGATTGTACAACATCTCATTCTGATGTAGCTCTTGGGAAAGATCATGCCGAACTTGACTCTAGTCATCATTTTTGTACACTGCAGCACTTATGACCCTATATCCACAATGCCCATCGCCCATCACATCAATGGCATCTATGATATGCGAAGAGATATAAGATGGCATTTGGGCTCTAATTTTTTCGAGAAAGTTGCCTCTAGTCAATACCTTTCTTGCGGCCTTTTTTATATTGGTATGTTGTGATTTTTCCTCAAGCATCAAGACATGTTCAAAGTAGGAAGGATCTCTTTTTGTAGATTTCTCATCATTTTTGAATTTTTTCCAACTACCTTTTGGACGACCCCTTGTTTTAGGAGGAACTGTGGGTTCCAATGTTTGAGTAAGTGAAGGGTTAACAATCTCGCGTATCTTATTTTTCATTTCCTTTCGTTGAATCTCACTAATGTTGTTATACCTCTTTAATAATCCATCAAGTTCATTCTCAAGATCATTTTTCTCATTTGTCTCATTTACTTCCTCCGTAGATTGAGGATCAGTTAAATTCTCATTTAAACATAGAACTCTCCAATGTTTGTGAATTAATCTCAATGGAAAAGTACTTCTTTGATTGATGTATGATACGAGTTCATGTGCACATGGAAGTCCAAGTGTATATCTTGTCTTATGCCTGCACAAATGTTGTTCTACACAAACATCTTTAAGGGAGAGCTCTTCTTTCCTAATAAGCTCCAAAGCTGCCAAAGAAACATGACCAATTAACTCGGCGTTCAACACACTTTTAAAAGTTGTGCTAACTTGCATCTGACTTTGCCCAAACATTTTTTTAATTTCTGTATGTTGCAGTATAATCATCTGGTTAAAAGCTTTCCAAACTGTGGGAAGACTGCCGATAGAAACCTCAAGGAATTTCTTAAGCTGACTATGCCCTCCTTCAACCCGGTTTGTGCTTGTGTTGCCCAAATGCAAATACATATTAATCCAACAAGATACAAAATATTCCTTATATGGATCTAACCAAGTACTTGTAACATATGAAATAACCGCAAGAAAGTTCACAGCAAAATCATTAAGCAGTTGGTTGAAACGCATATTATATTCATTTTCGGTCTCCGAGTTCACCAAATACTGCCATGCACCCAAAAAATTGTCACAATCCTTACCACATTGGAAAAATTTCCTACAATGTGCCAAAATGTTCCTATTAATGTGCACTCTACATAATATATGCTTTGCTTGAGGGAACACAAGCTTGATTGCATTCATTAAAGCAATCTCTCTGTCGGTGACAAATACATTTGGCATGCTATTTTCATTGAAAATGCGCTTAAAGCACTGCAAGGCCCACTGTTAACTGGCTTCCTTCTCATTAGATAAAAAAGTAAAAGACGAGAAGAACGATTGATTTGTAGATGTAATACCAACAATGCAAAGAAGCGGCAATCGGTAACGGTTGGTCTTGTATGTACAATCAATCAAAAATGTATTTGGAAACATGTTGCTTAACTTCACTGCAGTAGGATGACTGAAAAATATACTATCTAAGTGATTAGTCTCATTCACTTTATTGTAACTATTATAACCTGATTCACAGATGCACTTATACAAATATTGAATCGGCGTACTACCCTCCAATTCTTGTCTATAAATCTTAGCCTTCTCATTGTAGATAGTTCTCATCGACGTAGTGTTTAAAGGATCTCTACTTTTCAATGCTGACAGTATCTTTCTTGCTTTTACCCCTGCGTTATGCATATCTTTGACCATGCTCACCTCACTTTCATTTAGCCTCCCGGCATATGCATGTGCTTCTAGATGAACCAAGGCATGATTATGAACACCACACATAACATCAACTTTCCATTCATCACTACATTCTCTACGGCCTCTCAGAGCAAACTTGCAACCACAGCGCTTTGAACTTGATTTTCTCACATTTTTTTAACCCAACCCTTTCTACTTTTACTTTCCCTTACGAACCCGGATCGATCACAACCTAACATAACTCTAGGTTTTGCCCTTGAGTCAATTTTGTCGGCCTTCGTGATGATCACAACAAACCCCAATTCTTTCCCAACATTTCTCGCCCATTCAACCATTTCCTCCTTACTACGGAAAGATCTAGTTGTAATGAAATGTGCTCCGACATCGAATGAATTTTCTTCCGGACAATCTCCATACGTCAACATTTTCATACTTTCATCAGAGCTCATTTTAATCTATATTAGACAATATTTTTATATCACCATTACGCAATGAACAAAAACTAATAAATGCAAGTGAAAAAATCTCCATAAAAACAAGAGCTAATACCTTCAAAAAGCTATAATAATCTCTTGCAAATGTTGACAAAGCTTCACCAAAAATCAATAGAGAACCCTAGATATGGAGAAACAAAAAAAAAATTTAGAACCCTACATATGGACAAACACACATTTTTTAAAAAACTCAAAAAATTTCTCTCTAAATCGGTTGAGAACAACTAAAATATTGTTTAATAGGAAGAGATTTGAAAATAATAGAGAAATAATACGAGATTTTACGGTTTTGGGCGAAAAATCCGGCGGAACTAGGGGCTGCGGCGGAGGAACTCGAGAATGGAGTTGGGCGGCGGTCCGACGAGCGTGGTGGCGGCCCGACGACGGCGGCGGCGGTCCGACGAGGGTGGCGGAACGATCGCGACGGAGAAGGCGCGGCTGTGCGACGGAATAGCTGAAGGAGCGGGAGGAATTTGGGGGCTGCGCTTAGGGTTAGGAAAAAAGAAGCGGATTGGTTTTTTTTAAGTTGAGTTGGGCTGCGAATAGCCATTTAAGGGCTGCGTATATAAATTCCCATTTTTAAACATGTAGCTCTTCATCAAGTAGTCTTCATCTTCATCATGTAGGAGAACGCCGTCGCCGTCGTCGTCAGCATCTTCAACATGTAGGAGAACGTCGTCGTCGTCGCCGTCGCCGTCATCATCTTCAACTTTAACACGTTGAGGGTTGCCGCCATCACTCCCCCTTGGGCGCGCTGACGGCCGAGGGAGGGGGCGGCCCGGGCACCCGCCCCCTCGGTCGTGCCGGCGGCCGAGGAGGGGGCCGGCCCGGGCTGCCGCCCCCCTGGCTGTGCCAGCAGTCGGTGTGGCGAAGGAGGGCGGGCGGCCGATGTCCGGGGAGGAGGCCGGCCGTCCGCCACCGGCGAGGTGGGGCTCGCGACGGTTTGCCCGTTACGCGTAATGAGATCGGCGCGCGAGGGATCGGGCGCGCGGTTGATCCCATGATCTCACTTTCTTTGAGGTGGAGATCATAAGTGTGGGGTTATATGCACACCCGATTTCTATAAAATGGGTGTCATCCCCAACACACTTAAATGGAATAAAAAAAGAAAATGAAGAGGAGGAGAGAGAGGGCCGACCAAATGAAATGAAAAATTAATTAAGGGAGAGAGAGAGGTCGCTGACCACACAAAAATTGTAGAAATAAAATAATGGCCGGCCACATGAATGTTTAAAATGGAAAATAGAATAGGAGAGAGAGTGTGTGCACATGTATTGGAGAAATAAAATATTTTATGTATGTGAAAAGATGGTCATGCATGAAATAATTTCATGTTTGGGAAAGGTGGCGGAATGAGATTATTTTTGCCAACGAGGTTGACAACGAGCTTCTACGTTAAGTTGTGCCAAAATTCCCTCAGGCATGTCATAAAATAAAATAAAAATAACATTAGTGTAAAATATATAAAAATAATAATAACAACCTATTTAATATATTTTTATAGAAAATATGTATAATTTATATTAAAATTTAATATTTATGATATGCATATTTTAGTCAAAATATAACATCATCAAGGCTCAAGCTCAACATGAGCGCTTCCATCGAGCCTCCGATGACTTAGTTATTTTTCGTAATTTATGTACCTTACGCTTGTAACGGAGAAGTGACCTGCCACCCTCTGATAGATTATCTCAAACTCTTATAAACTTCAAGGAAATAATGAATTTTGGTCCGACATAAATCCGATCATGTGGTTTTTCATCCTTTTTGGGTTTTCCATGTCAAAAAAACTTTTTTTATTTACTATTGTTTTTCTTTAATAACTGTTTGCGAGACCTGTCCAATTCCGAGTTAAGGTGGTCCAATTCTACAGACTGGGGGATGTACAACCCATATTCATCGAGAGTGGGCCCTCCCAGTGCCAGGTCAGCAAAAATCAAAGTCAACAAGTCAAGACAGAAATCAGAGTTAACACACAAGACAGTAGAAGGCTTGGACGAGTATGACGAGCTCCCCTCGCATACTCGCCAGGTAGGCGACTAGGCCTAGATACACGCCCAACCTGAGCGAGCTCTCCCAATAAATCGCCTAGTCGTCGCAGGTGGGTCTATAAATAAGACCCCCCTCTCATTGAACTTGTCTATAAATAGGACCTCAGGGGTACAAGAAGAAAGACTTCAGAATCTCGTAGAAGATCTCGACCAACTTAGTTCCTAGACTTCGAGCTAAGGCTTTTGATCCTTTCTTCATGGAGACAGATCACAAGGTAGCGACTATACATCGTAGTCGCCACCTTGACTTCGTCGCCAGCTAGAATCTACCTCGTACCATGCTCGATCATCTTTGGTTGTGGAAGTGAAGCTTTTTCTAAACATCATGGTACGTGGTGGGACCTCCCTATCGTAGCGTCTATGGTCCTTTTTGTTGCATGACAATTTTTGTGTCCTAGCCCGTTAGCCGTCGAGGCCGATCGCTGAACAGGTAACCTTACATTGCCTTAATCCGAATTTTGAAGTCGGAATTTTCCCGACTTCAACAGGGGAAAAACCGTGTGACCCGCAACAACTATATTATTTATAAAATAACCCATATTAATATAAAAGTTTGGAAATTAATGAAATAATTTTCTAATTAATAAGACACTAAGACAGCGAGCAACAATAAGTGAATTAACGGTTTATTTTTGTTTTGAAAATAAAATTCTTATCTTTAATAAATAATTAAAGAATATATTTTTAAGTAGAGGCGCTTAAAAGATAGAAGTTCGAGCAAGACTTAGGCTCCATTTGGTTGGGCGGTGGCGGGTCGATCCAGCGGGTGAAAACTGACTGTTCGAATCGGAAGGGGGAGGTGACTGCTCCAAACGGATCTTTTTGGGGCATTTCACAAGGCGGGCGGGTGGAAACGGAACAAACGTCATCGGAAATTCATTTGTTTACCCTTCTTCCGACGGCGTTTTGGAGTAGCGAAACGCCCAAACAAATAGAGCCTTAGGCTCTATTTGTTTGGGCAGGCTCTATTTGTTGGGGCGTTTCGCTGCTCCGTTTTGGGCAAACTCCGCCGGAAGGAGGGTAAACAAATGAACCTCCGGCGGCGTTTGCTGTTTCCCCCCGCCCGCCTTGAGAAAAGCCCCCAAAAGCGGAGTGTGGCGGGTCGATCCGGTGGGTGGAAACGGAGTGTTCGAATCGGAGGGGGGAGGTGACTGCTCCAAACGGAGCTTTTGGGGGCTTTTCTCAAGGCGGGCGGGTGGAAACGGAGCAAACGCCGCCGGAGATTCATTTATTTACCCTCCTTCCGGCGGCGTTTGCTCAAAACGGAGCAGCGAAACGCCCAAACAAATAGAGCCTTAAAATCGGGTCATTTCGGAGCATAGAACCGGCTACTTTGGTACGGCCGGTATCCTGTCCTAACTCAAATCAACGGAAGAGATTAATTTTTACGCATATCCCGGGGAAAGACCAGCTCGCCATTCAAGGTCGCCATGCGGTATTCGGCGAAGCTTTTGGGGAGCCCGGGAGGAGAAATGGGTGTGTTGGTATCAGAATCAAACCTACACCTGCTCTTTGCTTCTTAAGACGCCGATCGCAATCATATTTCTCCCGCTCCTCCACTTCCCCCTCGCCGGTACACTCTCCAAATCTTTGCGACAAGGAAGTTTTCGAGTAATTTCTCATATCTCCCTCCACCTCTCTCTCTCCCTTTCTCTGTGCGCTCTCTCTCTCTCTTTTTCTCGTACGCTCTCTTTCTCTCTAGCTCTCTCTATCCTTCTCTACAGAGGAGCTGGGAATGTTGCTGCTTTGTGAGAAATAAGTTTCTCCTGCTTTAGGTTTCTCTTGGAATCTCTTTAGATCATTGATGGCCGCGTACTGAAAACTGGCAAATGCGTGAGGATGGTCTGAGATTTTGGATTCTCAGGCAACCCCTGCGATCGTGTAAGTAGGGACTAGGGAATGAGGGAGGGCTTCCACTTTCAGTTGCTTAGATTGCTAATCAGTTTGTGATGAGGATTTAATGATACAATTGGGCTGAAATTTTAAAGATCTGCCTTGATAGGAATCTTTCATCATCCTGGTTTTGAAATCGAAATAAAAGGAGACTTTTTTCTCTGCTTGTTAGTTAGATGTTCTTCCTGTTCAGGGTAATAGGTTTTTTTCTTGCAGTGAAGTGGATTTAACGTGGGTTTTACTTCCTTTCTTCACCCTTAGTTACCTGAGATTCTACCGAGCCAAAAGGTGATGGATCTGGAAATCTTTCTTCTTTCACTTTTCCCCTACTACGGAGAAAAACATTCTAAAGAAGGCCTTTGAAAAAGGTAAATTTGATTTTGGCATGTCAGTAGCTTGGTTTATTTGAGCCGAGGCATATGATTTTGGCATGACAATGACATTTTTGTCCAACCTCACCAAGCAAATAAGTCACGATAAGTCTCGCCAAACGCAGCCATAATGTGGCTGTGAATTGTCAATATCAGTGACCTATCACTCTAAAAAACCCATGAAAGTTTCTATTGTATACATATATATCAGTGTGGGAACGTTTCTCTTTTTGCGAAGGGCTGTTAGAGAATACTAGGAAAAATAATGTATTGGCCCATTAACATGGCTCATGTAGGATTTAGTGTTTAGTCCCACTTTATTTGTATAGCTAGGTCTCTCTCCTCTCTCCTATATATTTGTACTCATACTTTTTTTTTTTGTATTCAAGAAGTATATACAAGGTTTGAACCACTCCTCTACATGGTATCAGTGCATACAGTCCGACCTGTTTTTTTTTCTAACCGCCCAGTCTTCCGGTTACCCGGGCGGCTTGTGTGTCGGCCTGACTGCACCCTTGCGGCTTCTCCGTTTTCTAACCGATCGGCTTGTGCTTCTGCTTGACCGCATTGCTTCTGCGGTTTCCTCCTTTCTAACCGCCTCTTTCTTCTCTCCCGTGGATCCATCTCTTCTTTCCCCACTACGCTCCTTTTATAGCCTTCCTCTCTCTGTCAAGTGGACCCCACTTCGTGCGGTTAGTTTTTTTGTTAGAAACCATGGTGGGCCCATTTGAGGGGGCACATGATATCCAGATACGTGGCCGACTGCAGTCGAATGGCTGAGATCATCTCCAACCAAATCACCCAGGTTGAATTTATCTGCGGTAGATTGTTGAGGCGGGATTCGAACCCCCGACCTCCTTTATCAGTCTCCTAAGCGGATGCTTGATACCCAACTGAGCAGCTCACTGATTTACTGAATTTGAGAATTTGGCTAGCTTGAATTTTGTTTTATTTAAATCCTTCTAATTAATTATCTTTTTCTGGCAATGATTGATTTTCTTGCATTATTTCATTCACATTATCTAGGCAATGATGAATGATTGCCTGAAATGAAAGGAAAATGGAATTTTTCCTACTATGTAGTTGACATTGGAGTTTCCCGTACATGGAATAGCATTGGAAGGACATTGGAAGTCACCTGAGCCTCTAGTTCTCTACCCTCATTTTTTTTATGTCCAACCATTATATATATATATATATATATATATATATATATATATATATATATATATATATATATATTAAATTTGGAGCATTGGTTAAAGTGTTGCCGTGTGACCTTGAGATTACAATTTTGAGTTTCAGAAGTAGATTCCTGCAAAAATGCTGGGTAAGGTTTGCCTACATTTCACCCTTGTGGTGGGACCCTTCCCCAGATCCTCGCCGCGGGGGATGCTTTGTGCACCGAGCTGCCCTTTTTTACTGCATTCACATTATCTCTTTCTTTCTGCAATCTCCGGATCATCTAGGAAACTTTTTGAGAACTGTAGAATTACCTGTTTTGTGGCGAGGTCCGAATGTTGCCTTTTGAGAAAGGCAATGACGATTCATGGATAAGCCATGTGCAATGGTAATTGTATTGAGGATGGCCCAGTGCTTGGATTCTTATTAGACAACCCTTACTATCATTGTTGAAATTGGAATGGCTGGATATCAATGAATGTGAGTTATACCTCTTCATGGAAGATTTTGGAAAACATCTGAACCTTTCTTTGTGGAGGAAGAAGTCCTATATTAAATTTTGATTTGGACTCTTTCACATTACTATTAGCACAAGGAATTCATTATTATTGGAATGATGGATCATGATCACTCACACACACACACACACACACACACTCTCTCTCTCTCTATATATATATATATGAGTTTGTAAAATTACATGTTGCACCCCTCTATCTTTTTAAATTACGAAGACCTCCCCTTTGAGTTTACATTTCATAACATGAATGCAAAAAAAACTCCTAGCTATGCTATACACACACATTTATGTAGGAAGCTTTTAGTTATGATGTGTTGTGTTGTGAATTAATCTCTGTTGGGTTTGTAATTTCTTGTGTTTCTTTCAAGAGAGGCAACAAAGTATTATGGATAGGCTTGCCACAACGCACTGAATATTATCATTGAGGATGGCTTGAGCTTGGATTCTTCTTTAGGTGACATGGTGGTAGCGGTTGTGAACGACGGTGGTTATGAACTGTCGTTCGTGAACGACCGACGTCACCTCAGGAGCTATGTTCATTTTTATGCTCAAAACTAATTTTCTTTTCTTTATGGTCCTCGTGGATGTTATACTGTTGTCATGCCAAATATACATTATATGATTGACATTTTTGTCCAAACTCACTAGAGCAAAAAGATGTGCCAAACAGAGCCATAGGCTTCATTTGGCATGGCTCTTTTGCTCCGGTGAGTTTGGTCAAAAACGCCATTGTCATAGAATGTACCTTTGGCAAAACAAAGGTTATGACTACTACCAAGAAAATAAACTAGTTTTGATTTTTGAGCATAAAATACATGAATTTTTTTAGGTGAGGCCAGGAGTTCACGAACCACAGTTCATGACCACCGCATTCACGACCGCCACCACCGCGCCAAACGATTCACTAATGCCTAAGTACATCATGTCTTTCCTTACAGTTTCATTCCAAGTCTTTTTTGGTCTACCCCTCCCCCAATTAATGTCTTGTGGCTATACTAACACAACGACTAATAAGTGCCTCTAATTGTCGTCGTTTGTGCGTCTAAACCAAACACAAAGCAGATTCTCAAGCAAAACAGATTATGAGGAATTATAGGGCTTGAGTGTTGTTTTTGTTGTATCCATGTGACACTTCTCCCCAGGACGAAAATGTTAAATTTTGTAAAACAGGAAGTCGCAAGACCACTCTCAACCAACCTAGTAAAGTCAAACACTAATAAACAACAGATGCAAGAAAAACACTTGTATTATCTGACTGCTTTACATGAAGAGACATGATTTCACAATGCACCCGATGAAGACAGAAAATAGATAAGTACAAACAAAACAGGCGGACTGAATTCTGAAACCGCCTAGCCACCAAACCTCTCCTCTAACCGCGATCTGCGCGAACAGCTTATTTCACTACTGAACTGCCAATTGGCCGCACCTCTGGTCGCCTAACCACACAGGTCGCCTAACCACGGAAGTTGCGCAAACAGCTTATTCGAACTGACAGTCAATTAACCCGCCAGGAACGGCGAGCAGACTTATTGAATTGGGAAACTGCCAAGGAAGAAGACCACCTAATCGCACAATCCGTGATCTGCTGCTTAACCGCCACTACTGTCTGCTAAACCACACCGAGCCTTCACTGGTTAACCGCCTGAACTAGTCGCCTAGTTACTCAATGCTAGTTGCATAGTCTGAACACAACAACGCTGGTTACTTCTCTTTGCTGCGCGGTTAAAGAAAAACTAACCGTGAGCTTTAATACAAGCTACAGTTTTCACAGTTCCAGTTATGTATAACGGGGCCAAGACCCCTATTTATAGGCATGGAGGGGGATGCGGTCACCGTTGAAGGTGATGGGAAAACTGCCAGCTTAAAGGAGGTTAGCAGCATCAGACCACACAACTGTGCGGACTGCCAAAACCAGACCGTCTGGGCAGTTAGCACCATCAAACCGCACAGTTATGCGGGCAGCCAAGTTAGACCGCATGGTCTTCAAATGGGAAACTACCACGTGATTTGAGATCCAAGCCGCACGGTCTGCCCGGTCTGCACATTCAGACCGCCCACTTTCTACTTAACATTTTTAACAGAAAATTCTGAGGAATAATCTGCGGGATTCCATATTCCACATAATGATGGGTGATTGTCTACTTTAAACTCTCTCTCTTTCTCCTCCCCCTCTCTCTCCTGCTCCCCTCACCCATTTAGTGGTCTCCAAATTTATTTCCGAGTATAGATCTTTTCTATTTTCAAATTGGTTTTGCGTACTATTTATTTATTTTTCTTTGAGAAAGGCTATTACGATATATGGACAATTCATGTGTATAAAACTGATAAAAGCATTAAGGACGGCCTAAGTGTGGAATTTAAACCAGGCAACCTGTGCAATCATTATTCGATCCGAAGATTGAAGCTCAAGGATGAGACTTCTCTCTGTTCTATGAAGTTTTTTTGGAAATATTCGAGCCTTATTCTATTTGACAGATAACTTGTGTGGAATTTAGATTTGAATCCTCTTTAATTTTCTTGTTATATATAGCTATGTATAGTATGTATTTCAAGAACCTGTTAGATCGGATTGCATTTTCTTTTTCTGAACTATATTTTAATGTGTTAGTATTTTTTATCTTCTCTACGTATTAAGGATAGATTTGACTTTTTTTTGTTTTCAATATTTCCTCTGCTACTTTAATTTATGTATGCATTTTAATTTTCATATTTAATATTTTTTTGATCATTCATAAATATTCTTATCTAATATTATTGTCATTATAAATTAATGCAGAGCTATTCATCATGAATAAATTTCCTTTCATCATGTATTTTTAATTCAGTTGTTTCCGGACGATAGCCAGAGCTCTCACTCCGGCTCTGTTTGGCACGGTGCTGGCGGTCGTAAACACATGGGTTAAACCGTCATTCATTAAGGATCACCTAACAAACATCAGTCGTTTGAACATAAAAGTGGAAGAAGTTTCTTAGGTGGGTGTTAGCGAATTACAATTTAACCCCCATGTTCAAAATTGAAACTCGAAAGCCGCTTGACATTTGACTCTATTCAAAATCAAATCAAAATGATTCAAAGAGAGGCAATGAAATATCATGGATTGGCAGGGGGCATACTAAATAAATGTGAAGGTATTGATAGAGGCCTGAGCTTGGATTCTTAGTTGTCAGTACTACATTTACTGATTTCCATGCCTAGTCATCTGAAATATAAGATTCTTTCTTTGTCTCCCCCTCTCTCCCTCTCTCCCTCTCTTCCCCCATTTCTCTCTTGTTGCGGTCTTACTCGACGTCCTGGTCGGACTGGAATAACCTGAACCGTCTTAGCTCTCGGAACGGTCGAACGCGCACACAGTCAATAAGGTAGGTCGATTGTACACACGCAGTTTTAACATGGAAAAACCCCTCAACCGGGTAAAAAACCACGTGACCGGATCTGTGCCTGTCAAAGTCCACTATTTCCTGGCTGTTACAACTTGTTTGTGAAGTCGATGGTTACAGACCACCTCTCGTTATAGCTTTGGGGTGAGAGAACACTTGGCACGCGGCGGACGATAGACCATCGCGCCGTGAGTTGTTACAAATTGCACTTTGCGTTGGTGGGCTTTTCTTAGCGCTTTGTTGATTCTGAACGTGGGAGCGGAGCGCCTGAACTCGCGATTGCAGGGGCCACTTGGGACTTGAGAGATTTGACTTGTCTTGTGGCTTTAACTTGGCTCGTTCGTAACTCGGGTGCGGCTCGGGTGCGGCTTGAGTGCGGCTCGGGTGCTTCTCGTAGGAGGAATTCGACAGAGCTTCGACCTGAGGAAGAAGAAGACTCGGAAGAAAAATGTGAGAAATGAGGAGGCCTGGGGCTCCTTTTATAGGCTCCAGGGGGTGGTTACGGTGGTTATGCGGCTATCCACACACCGTAACCACCCAAAATTAATATTTTTCCATAGTTTAGGGGTGCGTATTAATACCGCTGTTTGCACCCTAAATAAATAATTAAATTACTAATTAAATCCTCCCACTAACCTGGTGGGTGGTTACACGCGAATCGGACGGCCGGGAACGTCCCCAACCGATCGGATGACGGGGGCGGAACTCCACGGGAGGCCGGTGAACTCGTCGCTGAGGGGAGGATTGCCGACGACGGTCGTGGAGGAGCGGCAAACGCGGCCGCCTCCTTTGGTCGCACGCTGGCGGTCGAGGAAGGGAGCGGCCCAGGCGGCCGCTCCCTCGGCCGGTAGGGCGCGGCCGGCGGTCGGGAGAGAGCGAGGGAGGGGGTGGCGGCCGGCGTCCAGGGAGGAGGTCGGCTGCCCGCCGCCGGCGAGGCGGCGCTCGCGGCGGTTCATCAATTACGCTTGATGGGATCGGCGTGCTGGAGGATCGGGCGCGGTGATCGCGCGTGCGGTCAAACCCATGATCCCACTACTTTTGAGGTGGAGATCATGGGTGTGTGGTTATGTGCACACTTATTCTTATAAAATGGATCTCATCCCTAACATCTCTCTCTCCCTCTTCCCTTCCTCACGTTCCCTCCTCTTTTTCAACAGGTTCTAAGATTGAGTTGATCTTTTTAAAATGCTATGCATGCCTTTTTGGGGGCATTGACTAGTTGCCCATTTCTAGAAGTCTTCTAGCTAAAGAGCGTATTGATGGTTCTTATATGCAATATAAGAAATGCACCTTGCATTATCCCTCTTCTGTTACTCTTCCTATCAATGTGCCTATGAGTTCTAATATATTTCTTCAAAAATGGATTGATAACGTAAATGATAGCGAGAAATAAAAAAGGCCTATATTGTATCATGCTTTTTCTTTGTAGCATCCGTTGTTTTATATTCATCCTCGTTGTGTGTATTTTGGGATTTTGTTCAGTCATTTAGTGCAGCTTATTTCCGCTGACATAATATTGACATTAGTGTGTTTTTTCACATCAAGAATCTCTGCCGAGATAGGTTCACACACTTTTTTTATTACACCCTGGTCTACTGTGGGTGCGCTACAGGTTTGCGGCCAGTGACCAAACCCCTCTCCACGGATCTAATTGGCTATAATCGCTAATTCCAATGGAGGGTTGTTGAGGCTAGGGCTGAACCGCAGACATCCTAGATAAGGGAGCTTTAAACTGGTACTCATGACCAATTAGGCTGCAACTCAACAACCTGTCATTGGAATTAGCGGTTGTGGCCAATCACATCTGTGGAGAGGGTTTGGGTCACTGGTCTGCAGAGCTGTAACTTACCCACAGTAGACCGAAGTATTTACATGATTTCCTTTGAGAGGCAATGATGATTGAATCAAGAACCAAACATTTGCTGAACAATGGTTAAAGCATCATGGATGGCCTGTCGAGATTTTCAGGCAACCTGTGTGGTTGAACTAGGTTTTGGGATGCTAAATGTCACGGGATTGTTATCTCTCACTTTTCTAATTTTGAAACAATCTGAGCCTCTCCTTATTCTTAAGTTTGCATGTTGGGATTTTGTTGTTGAAGTTTCTGTTTTCCATTTCCTCCTTTTTGAAAACAATGATGAACGATTCAACAATAATCTCACGAGATCTGCAAACAATGCCATTCGATCTCTGCTTGAAATCAGATCGAGCTAGAAATCACTCAATCCAAGGGCTCTTGAATTGATTTCAAGCTTGCTTGGTATTGAGTCTTGTGACTTTTACTTGAGATCTGATGGGGAAAACTGAGAAGATAAGTTCTTACACTGGCTTCTCCTGTGCTAACTTGCTCTCAAGCGCACTGCCTTCTCCCATACCCGAAGGTACTCCGTCCGGCGTCCGCTCACAGTCCCCTCCAGCGCAGTACTTTAGCTGTCGCTCGATTTACTATCACACTCGGGGGACTGTATGTCATTGGAGTAACGTCGTGCACAAGTGAAGCCCCTTGCGCTCGGGAAAAGGCTAGCACAAGCTTCTCCTATGAAAGACAATATTACTAGAACTAGGGCTATTCGCAAACCAAATATTTTAGGAATAATTTGGGAATTGATTCATTTAAGATTCGTATTTTTCAAATTCAAATCCGAATTCGAATTCCATTTTGAGTGGTATTCAAATCCAATTCCAAATAAAATTCTCTATTGACAAAGTTTGCGAATAGTTCACGAATAATATGAAGTACTATATGTTTATTTGCGGGGGAAAAGGAAACTTCAAATCTATTCATCCATATAGAGAATATATAAAGGGTTACAAAGAGCACATAAAGGAAGATAGGAATGTGGGACTAAACAATTACTGTTGCGGAAACATAATAATAAAGATAAACTCATCTCAACACCCCCTCAAGTTGGGTGTGTGATGTCGATCATTCCCAACTTGCCAACAAGCTCTTTAAAGAAACCACTGCATAATCCCTTTGTGAGGAGGTCTGCAATTTGTTATTCAGAGGGCATAAATAGAGTAACTACAATGCCTCTGTCTATATTTTCTTTGATGAAGTGTCTGTCAATTTCAATATGTTTTGTACAGTCATGTTGCACAGGGTCGTGAGCAATACTGATCGCAGCCTTGTTGTCGCAGTATAGTTTGATTGGCTCGCTACTTTTAAGCCCAAGATCAGTCAAGATAGTTCGTATCCATAGCCCTTCACAGATTCTTTGAGCCATAACGCTGAAGTCCACCTCAACGCTAGATCTGGCAACCACATGCTGTTTTTTGCTCCTCCAGATGACTAAATTTCCACCCACCATAGTGCAATACCCAGACGTGGAACCCTCGATCTTCAATCGATCCAGCCTAGTCAGCATCCGTGTACACCTTAATATTCAGCTCTTCATTTGACAAAAATAGGATGCCCCTCCCAGGTGAGGAGAGATATCTGAGAACACGATGAGCAACATCTACATGACGCGTCCTTGGGGAATGCATATATTGAATGAGCACTCCTACAATATAGGAGATATCTTGGCGAGTATGTGATAGGTAGATCAGCTTTCTAACTAGCCTCTGAAAACTAGGAATGTCTTCAATTATGTCACCATCATCTTTCTCATGTTTGTTGTTGATTCGATTGGAGTGTCATCCGGTCTGCACCCACTCATTCCCGAGGCTTCAAGGAGGTCAAGGGTATATTTTATCTGTAATATGATCATATGAATATCCCATGTTTGAACCTCGCAACCTCAATACCTAAGAAGTACTTGAGGTTCTCCAAGTCTTTTACTTCAAATTCTTTTGTCAGTCTTACTTTTAATTCTCGAATCTCATCTTGATCATCTCCTGTTATAATGATGTCATCCACAAACTATCAAAGCAATTAACTTTCCTTTATTGTGTTTGATAAAAAGGGTATGGTCCCCATTATTCTGGGACCCGAAACATGTCATTGCCCTGTGAAATCTTCCAAACTAGATCTAGGAGATTGTTTTAAGCCATACAGAGTCTTCTTCAGTTTGCACACCTTGCCTTCAGATTCTCTAGGAGAGAGACCGGAAGGTATAACCATATATACCTCTTCTTTCAGATCACCATGAAGGAATGCATTTTTCACGTCCAGTTGGCTGAGACTCCACCCCTTACAGGCAACACACGACAGGAGAACATGTTGCGGGACGAAAGTGGGATGCGGAAGTGGCGGTTGCGGATACGCGAGAGAGGATGCCCTAAGGCTCTGATACCATGTTGAATTGTGGGGAAAAGGAAACTTCAAATTTATTCATCCAGGGAATATATAAAGGGTTACAAAGAGCACATAAAGGAAGATAGAAAATGTGAGACTAAACAATTACTATTGCGGAAACATAATAATAAAGATAAATTCATCTCAACACTATATTATATATAAAGATGATCCTTAACATTCGATCACAGACTATTTGATCATTCATTTGAAGCAAATTTGAATTCAAATTCAAGTCCGAATTCAAATTTGAATCTAGGATTTTGGGACGAATCCGAATCCAAATTCAAATGTTTGAATGAACTCGAATCTCTGCACTCTATGACAAATTTGAATTCAATTGAAGACTTATTTGGGGGTTTTGGCAAATTGCACCCCTTAAATACACGGTTTTGGCACTTTGCACCCAAAATGTTTAAAATTGGCATTTGTGTACAACCCCATATTCGTTGGGTGGAACCAAGATGCCCCAAGGACCCGGATTAGGCTAGCCTTAGGCTAGCTTTGGGCTGAAACCGGATCAGAAAAGTAAGTAGGCGAGAAGGTTCCCGCCCAGGGCAGGCGAAAGGGCTTGCGCCTCGGGTCGGCGGGAGCCCTTCGGCTCTTGGCATTGAGTGATGCTTCTCCACTCAACGCCCCTTCAGTCTTTTGGCTCCGCCCGGGGTAGGCAGGCAGGCTCTTGCACTCGTGAAAAGCGGGAGGCCCGCAGGGATCGGCGGAAAGGCTTCCGCCAAGTAGGGTTCATAGGTGAAATTACCTGGATGCCTCTAGGTCTGCATTTAGCTCCTCAGAACAACGGAGTTTGACTGTTGGCAGACCAGCCCAGGGTATTTCAGTAATTTTAGAGCAACAGAATTACGTTTTTTGCAGACAAGATATTGGAAATCTATAAATAGACCCACAGAGTTCCTCAGAAGACAAGCTTTCATAATTTCTCAAATCTTCTAGTGCTTTCTGAGGTACTCCTAGTCCAGCGATTGACTTTGGAGGGGAAGCGCTCAGAGATCTTCCGGGTTAGTGGAGGAACCTCCCAACTGAGGCTTAGGGTCAGTTTCTAGTTCTTTGCTACTAGTCAGGGGTCCGGGTTTGAGAGAAGTAGGTGTTAGCTACATCCCAAGGTCCGAACTCTCGTTGAGGCCAGTTTTTGGCTTCAACACTTTGCACCCCCAATTATTTATTTCTGGCACTTTGCACCCTAAGCCAATTTCAATGGTATTTAGGTCCGGGCAGTGCCAAAAATGGTCATTTTGACCCTTGCACCCCGGATTATTGGTGCTGCCTGGACCTAAATACTCTTGCAATTTGGGCATGAGGGGGTGCAAACTGCCAGAAATCGGTAATTAGGGGGTGCAAAACACCAATTTTAAAGATTTTGAATACAAAGTGTCAGACCCCCCCCCCCCCCATTTCGAGGGTGCAAAATGTCAAAAGGCCAGCTATTTGATTTGATTCATGAACACCCTTAACTGGAATTATACTCTATTTTTTATCTCCCTAGGTTTAACATCTTTTTTTGAGACAATTTTTGTTTAATTTAAAAAGAGCAGGAAAGAGGTATTTTGACTGACTGAGGATCGCGAGGTTTCTCATCTATGCATGACAAGCAAGGAACATCACTTGCATCAAGATTTTGATTTTTTTTGTTGTTGCAAATCTCTGTTTTTAGTAATCATATGCTGTGTTATGAACTAAGATTAGTTATTTCTGTTGTTATCCTTTCAAGGGAGGCCATGAGGAATCATGGATAGGCATGATCCACCGCACTGATTTTTTGTTAAACCATTGTGGATGGCCTGGTCTTGGATTTTAGGTTACATGTGCCACCATTATTGTTTTCCAAGTCCAAATATCTGAGATTAGATAAAAAAAGGGCAGCTCTATGCGTAAAGCATCCCTGCACAGTGAGGGTTTGGGGAATGGGGGACGGGTCCCACTTCAAGGGTGAAATGTAAAACCCTGCATTTTTGTAAGAGGTTGCAAAACCCTGCATTTTTGTAAGAGGTTGCAAAACCCTGCATTTTTGTAAGAGGTTGCAAAACCCTGCATTTTTGTAAGAGGTTGCAAAACCCTGCATTTTTGTAAGAGGTTGCAAAATCCTAAACATCTGAGATTAGATATTCGGATAAACAAAGGGCAGCCCGGTGCACAAAGCATCCCTGCACAGCGAGGGTCCGAAAAGGGTCCCACCACAAGGGTGAAATGCCGGTAAACCTTACCCTGCATTTTTGCAAGAGGCTTCTTTCAAGACTCGAACCCGTGACTTCAAGGCATCTTTTATGAATTTGTATACATTTCACTTTTCTTTGTTAGACAGAAATTACAAGAGGAACACTAGATGAGGAAGTCTATATTTGCACATAATGAGGAGGAATGCATACTTACAGAGGCCTCCCATCTACTTTTTAAAATTACAATGCTGCCTCTAAGTTTACATTGTTAACTGGTGTACAAGATGGGCGATGATGGATCATGGTAAGTTTTGTTGGCTCGAGTTTTCTCTTTTTATCCTTCAAGATGGGTGATGATGGATGGTGAATAGTCCTTGTGCTAATGATGTTAAATGCAATCATTTTTGGGCATTGAAGGCTGCACAAAAGAGATTTGAGATGAGACTTTCTTCTACTTATCTCCCCCTTACATTGATTCTTTGAACTGACCTCACTTCAGTCCTCTTCCTCCATCTCCATCTCTTACTGAGCATTTTGTAATGTTGCGTTGTTTTGCTATTAAATAAGCTGCCTTTGCTTGTAAATTTAGGTTATATGCGCTGAGCACTGAATTTGATTCAAAAGCCTGGAGGACAGCCAGAGCGTTGATGCTTGGGGAACCCATGCTGCCATTATTGTGTTCCAAAGTATGGATTTCTTCTCTTTCTACCTTTTCTTCTTTGACTGTCTCTAAAAATAACATGAGCCTCTTCCTCACTCTTAGAAGATGATGCTATTTCTCTACGATTACTTTGACATTTGAGGCAACCTAGAAATTCCCTGCATTTCCGTGAGTTCATGACACTGTGCTATGGAGAGTAGGTGATGCAGGACTGGCGGCACACCTGCATGCCATCCTGACAATCAACACTTGGGGCCCATCTTGGAGTCCACCAAGGCGGCTTTCAGCAGGTCCGTGGATCTTAAACCCCAACCAGCTCTTTGTCATGGAGTCAGCACCTTGCGGCAGGTTGTTGAGGCCCGGGATTGACACCTGACCTTCTAGTTAAGAGCCTTTGCTCTCATCACCAACTGATCCGCGACACTTTTATGATGCAGGACATGAGTCACACCTTCTTGCCACCCTGACATCAACACCAGGGGGCCCGCCTTGGAGTCCACCAAGGCGGCTTTCACCAGTTCCGCGGACCGTACACCCCAATCAGCTCTCCGCCATGGAGTTGGCACCATACGACAGGTTGTTGAGGTCCGGGATCGAACACCCGACCTCCCAGATATGATCATTTTCGCGGATCAGTTGGTGATAAGAGCTCTGCTGAAAGACAATGATTGATTTTCATGCATCATTACATTCACACTCACTTTCCATATCCTCTCCATCAGGGCGGGGACTGGGCAACTCTTTGAAAAGTGTTTTGTTACTTGTTGTGGTGAGTTCATAATGTTTCCTTTTGAGAAAAGGCGATGAAGAATCATGAATAGGCCATGCCCAATATGGCATTGAGGATGGTCTGATGCGTGGATTCGCATCAGGCAACCTGCGCCATCATAGTTGGGAAATTGGAATGGCCGGAGCTCTAGGAATGAGAGTTTTATCTCTTCATTGAAGCTTATGGAAACCATCCGAGCCTTTCTTTGGGTGGAAGAAATCCTAATTAAAATGTGATGCTTTCCTTTCATTGGCATGAATTTTTTTTATTTCCCAGTATTGGAGTTTGGATGAGGAAGATAACCTAAGTTGTGTTTCTGATTTACTTGTTTTAAGATAAATTCTATTTTTTTCTTTTGAGAAAGGCAATGATGAGTCATAGATAAGCCATGTGCAATGGTAATGGTATTGAGGATGGTCCGGTGTTTGGATTCTTGTAAGGCAACTCAATGTCATGGTTGAATATCAATGAAGAAGAGTTATACCTGTTCATGGAAGAATTTGGAAACCGTCTAAGCCTTTCTTTGTTTGGAAAAAGCCTATGTCAAATTTTTATTTGAGTACTTTCTGTTATGGAAACGAGAGTAGAATGAAAAATAAAATTAAAAATCAATAACACAAAAGACACAGATTTATGTGGTTCACCCCAAGATGGACTATGTTCACGTGCAACAATAGTTTGTTTTTCACTTCAGGAACATAGGCGGTTACAGAAAGTATGTGGAATTCAGTTTTCCCGAAAAAATCATTATTATAGGAAAGATGTGTAACGCCTGACCTACTGTGGGTGCACTACAGGTCTGCTGATCAGTGACCCGACCCATCTCCACAAATCTAATTGGCTGCAACCGCTAATTCCAATGGAGGGTTGTTGAGGCTGGGGCTTGAACCTCATACCTCATAGATAAAGGAGCTCTAAATTGGTTCTAATAACCAAATGAGTTGATGCTCAATTGGTGATGAGGACCAGTTTAGAACACCCTTATCTAGGAGGTCTGAGGCTCAAGCCCATCCTCAACAACCCACAATTGGAATTAGCGGCTGCGACCAATCAGATCTGTTGAGATGGGTTGAGGTCACTGGTCTGCAGACCTGTAGTGCACCCACAGTAGATCGTGGAGTTACATCAAGACTTCACCTGATCTACTGTGGGTGCGCTACTGGTAGGGCTGTCACTTAAAATCAAAAACTGTAAATCGGACCAGAACTAAACCAGACAGAACCGTTTACGAATTAAGTGGGTCCGGTTTGATTTTTGGAACCGTGAACAATAATAGTCCGGGTGCAGTTCTTTCATTTTATTATCCGGACTGAAACCGAAACTACAACATACAAATCTCAAGCGGTTTCAGGATTTTTAGACCCGAACTAGATCTAAACCGCATCCCATTTTTTATAATATAGTATTATTATAACTGTTATAATATTATTGTTTTTTATAATCTATCTATAATATCTATACTTAAAATATTTTACAAAAACGTACTCCCCCTTGGTTTAGCGCCATCAGACCACACAAATCATTCTGGTTGTAAATCAATGATACAAATCTCTCATTTTCCTACTCTCTACAAATTAGGGCTCTACGCGTTCCCTATTCTCCTCTTCACCAGTCATTCTGCTCCTCACTAGAGAGGCCTCCTTGTCGACCCCCTACTGACAGAGCGACACAATCTTCCACGATAGTGGACCTTCGACGAAGCAATCTAGAGCCATCGTCGAGCTCGAGCAATTTTTGTCACCATTCCAGAAGTCGCTCTGCCTTCAACTCATCTGAGTATCTCTCTATTTTCTTTATGGGCTTCCTCCTTTCAAGTTTCTTTGGAAGATCAATAAGCATCAATTGGCTGGCTTCTTATCCTCACCTCAGGCTTATTTCCTTTTTGAATATATATATTTAAAGAGATAATAATCTTTGTGATTGTCTAATGACTCAAATTATAGAGTTATAAAATGATTAAAATTATGACTCATAGAACCGATTAGAATCAAACCGAACCGCATAGAATCAGACCGAGCCATTTGTGGTCGGTTTGGTTTTGGGTTTTGTTGAACCGGAACCAGAATCGTTAACATGACAGTTTTAAAAATTATACTGGAATCGGAAGCAAAACCGTAACTGGTCAAACCAAATAAGATTTTGGTTCTAATTTGAAGAACTGTTACCTTAGCTGTTTTGTTCACGGTCTTAGTGGAACCAGAACCGTGACAACTATTGGATCCAGGTCTACAGACCAGTGACCCCAACCCATCTCCATGGATCTAATTGGTCGCAACTGCTAATTCCAATGGCGGGTTGTTGAGGCTTGACTTGAACCCTAAACCTCCTAGATAAGAGAGCTCTAAGTTGGTCCTCATCACCAATTGAGTTGCGCTTTTTTATGTAACACCTTGGTCTATTGTCGGTGCGCTACAGGTTTGCAGACTAGTGACCCAAACCCCTCTCCACAGATCTGATTGGCCGCAACCGCTAATTCCAATGGCAGGTTGTTGAGGCTGGGGTTTGAACCCCAGACCTCCTAGATAAGGGAGCTCTAAACTGGTCCTCATCACCAACTTTCTAGGAGGTGATGAGGACAAGTTTAAAGCTCCCTTATTTAGGAGGGTTGGGGTTCAAACGCCAGTCTCAACATCCTGCCATCAGAATTAGTGGTTGCTGCCAATCAGATCCGTGGAGAGGGACTGGGGTCATTATATATATATAATGACGTATCATGATCTCTCTCTCTCTCTCTCTATATATATATATATATCTACTACTATAAAAAAATATCAAATGGCATTTAAAAGCCAGGCTTTTAAAAGCTATTGAAGAAATCGTGACCGTCCACTCATAATCCAATCAATCAGACCATTCAATCATTCTAGATCAACAACATCTCGGCCGTTCGATCACATAAACGCATCAGAACCGTCCATCTGTATTTTCGTAGGTCTCCTAAACCTAGGATAGCAGGGGGTCCTAAACCTATAATGGGAAATTACCGTTTTACCCTTCAGACTATGAAAAAATTTTGACTAGAAGGGAATTAACGCGTAGACAGCCGCTCCAGCCCAACCCGCTCAATAACACAACACACCATGTCTTAGCCTGCCCACTCTGCATAGTCTACTCACTCAATTTTCAAATATTGCTATCTTATTATTTAAACCTGATTAAGCTTTTTAAACTCACGATGTGTGACTAAAATCTGAAAGAGTGGACAAATAAAAAAACAAAGAAAAATGTGCGCTCAATGAGACTCGAACCAACAATGTCTGGGTTAGGAGTCAGATGCCTTATCCATTAGACCACCAGCGCTTTTAGTTATATTTTGAAAACTATAATTAATTAACACATGTTCTCCGCTCTTTAAAATTTACATTAATTAATTTGTTTATAATTTAATAATTAAATTAATTAGATTAGAAAAAACTAAAAAATATTTTAATAAAAATATTTTATATTAATATAATATTTTAAGATTATAAAAAATTATTAAACCATCGAAGGCGGAGGACGGGCGAAGCCCGCCGCCATAAGCCGGGTACTGTCGTGTTGGGCACGAGGGCCGGAGGCCCGTGCCCGTCACTCGTGTGTGTGTGTGTGTGTGTGTGTGTGTGTGTGTGTGTAGGGTAATTTACTGGGACATCTCTCAAAGTTTGCATAATTACAGCTTGCACCCCTCTAACTTTCAAATTTACAATTACACCTTTGACCCATCAATGTTTACATTTCCTTACATACTCACAAAAAGCCCCCTCTGAAGATTTACTCCAAGGGGGATACTTTTGTGCATGAATTTTATGAAATGTAAGTATTGAGGGGATGGTTTTGTAATTTCAAAAATTAGAGAGGTGCAAGCTATAATTATGCAAACTGAGGGGATGTCCCGTTAAATAACCCTATATGTACAGGCATTTTATCGGAACCTCCCATATAACTTCGCTAAATTACTGGTTGCTCCCCTCACTTTTGAAATTACCAAAAACTCTCTTGTAAGTGTACTTTCATAACATCCATGCACAAAAAGACACCAAAATATTTACTTTGAGGGGATATTTTGTGCCTGGATGTTTTGAAATGTATACTTCAGGGGAGGTTATTGTATTTTCAAAAGTAAGAGGGGTGCATCATGTGATTATTCTAACTATCAGGGAAAGTTATATATATATATATATATATATAACTATATATATATAAATATAACTATATATATATATATATATATATATATAACTATATATATATATAACTATATATATATATATATATGTCTGCAGTGATCTACAATGTTTTAGTAATAACGTGTTGTGGTATGAACTAAGCTCTGTAATTTCGTTTGTTTACACTAGTAATCATGAAGTTTCTGCTTTTATCTTTGGTTTAGTGGCATTATGGGAGAGCGAAGTTATCCTTCGTTTGTTATTATCATTATACACTTATACTACATAGTGAAGGCCAAAGATAGGGGGAGGTTTTTTTTATTATTATTCATACACATCTATCTCCGCTCTTTTTGGCGTGCACAAAAAGCGTGCACAAAACTATTTTATTTTTAAATTAGATCAACATGCTATTCATTTTTCTTTTCTTTTTCTTTTAGGAAGGCATTGATGAATTATGGATTGTCCATGTGTATGATAATGATTAAAGGCATTGAGGATGGCCTAGGGGTGAATTTTTACCAGGCAACCCATGCAAGCTATTGGATTTGAAGTAAGCAAGCTTGGGGATAAGAGTTCTCTCTCTTTCATGAAATTCTTTGGAAACTATCTGAGCCTTTCTCTCTTGATTTGAAATCTGTGAAGCATTTTGAAATCATCTCTCATTTCATAAATCTATCCCTAATTTCAGTCTATACTACTTATAAAAAAGTATTTTTTAAATCATTGGTGCAATCTTGGTCGTTGAATCCTAAGATCTCGTTATAGTCTCTCCCCTGCTCTTGCTGAAAATCACGAGCAACTAGCCGAGTCTTGCACCTCTCCACAGAACCATCAGAGCAAGTCTTGATCTTGAAGACCCACTTGCAAGTAATAGGAACAACCCTAGGTGGAAGAGGAACAAGGTCTCATGTATGAGTGTGATTAAGCGCCTCCAACTCAGCAGACATAGCAACCTGTCACTTAGGTATTTGGGCAGCCTCACTGTAGGAAGTTGGCTCTGAAGTACTATAGGCAGTAGCAGGAAAGACAGGTAGGTCCATCAGTAGTGTAGTAAAGCTAAGGCAGTCGGGAGGACATCTCTCACGAGGTGGGTTGCGACGCACAGGAGGATCATCCACAAGACACTCGCTGGAGGAGTCTGTCACTGAGTCTGGGGGCACTGGAGACAAGGGAACAGGAGAACGACGAGAGTTGTGATATGGAAGGGGGACGACGAGCGCGTCAGAGGGAGGTTTGGGATGTGAAGGGCGGGAGTAAGAAGGTGAGAGTGAAGAGGTTGGAGATGGTGTAGATGATGGCAAGGGGAGAGGGGGTGAACATACTGGTGAAGATGAGGAGACATGAGGCGGTGGGATGGGAAGGGTGAGAAACTGCACATCAATGGGAGTCACAGATGAGTGTGAGGTCGAAGGGATGGAGAACACAAAGAAAGGGTGAGACTCGTCAAAGATGATGTCACGTGAGATGCGAAATTGACGTGCAACATGATCATAACATCGATAGCCCTTGTGCTTAGTACTGTATTCAAGAAAGACACAAAATGCAGATTGAGCAGAGTGCTTGGTACGCTCACGTGGAGCAAGTAGAACATAACAACGACAGCCAAAAACACAAAGATAAGTATAACGTGGGGGCTGAAAGTACAGACACTCAACAAAACACTGACCCTTAAGAAAAGTAGAGGGTTGCAGATTAATAAGGTTGATGGTAGTGGAGAGTGGAGATAGCCTCAGCCCAAAAGTGAGGAGGAACTTGAGAGGAAAAGAGAAGAGTGCGGGCTATCTAAATGATGTGACGATGCTTCCTTTCAGCGATGTCATTCTTGGCGTGGGCTCATGGACAGACCAGGTGAGGGAGAGTGTCGTGGATAGCTAGCAGATCGCGAAAAACATGAGAGAGGTATCCCCCTTAGTCGGAATGGAAAATACGTTTGGAATCCAAAAATTGATAAATCTGAAAGAATTCAGAAAAAATAAGTCTAACAATAACAAGAGTAATTATCAATAAATATAGCATAGTACTGATATCTACCCTTGATACCAAAGGTGCGAGACCCCATATATCTGAATGAACTAAATCAAAAAAACGTTGAGACCTAGATTCATTAGATTGTTAGGGGAGTTGTAGCTATTTACCAAGCTTACAACCCTTACAAGAGTGAGGTCGATCAACAGAAACACGACCAAGGAGACCAGTACTGATGAGAGGCGAAAGATGCGAACCACTGTGATGACCAAGGCGGTGATGTCATTGAGAGAAGCCCACTAAAGGAAGACAATCATGAGGTCGTTGGTGACGATGAAGTGGATGAAAAATGGAGACGATCAAGGACGTATACCCCGCTACGGCGACGGAGAGCTCCAAGGAGTGTTCCAGTCAGACGATCATGCACACGACACGCAAATTCATCAAAAATAACAAGATAACCGTAAGACGTCAGTTGGCTGGCAGATATAAGGTTCATGGATAACTTGGATATGTAGGCCACATCAGGAATATGAAAATGGTTGGTATGAAGGAGACCACAGGTGGTGATGGGGAGAATAGTGAGATCTGCTAACATGACACTAAGGGCAGACGAGACGGGTTGAAAGGACAATAAGTGAGTGACATCATAGATCATGTATATAGAGGCTCCAGAGTCAAGCAACCAGTCGGAGGAAGAGATACCTGCAGGGGCGGAGGCAACCGACTGAGAGACAGAGGCATCAGAAGCATCCAGTGAGAGCACGGAGGCAGAAGAGCAATGCAGTGAACCATGAGATAGTTGTTGGGCAATATGCTGGGCTAGCTCAGAAACATAGTGTTACTGCGTCATAGCAGAGAAGTGAGTTGAAGGAGCACCAGGAGCACGCTGCTGACCAGATTGTTGATCCCTCTGAAGCTTGCGACACTCAGATTTTACGTGTTCAAGACATTGTCAGTAGTGACAGCGGACAGGCTTGCGACGAGGAGTGCCAGATTTAGCTATAGAGGGCGTCGGAGGACGAGGAACTGGCCGCACCAGCGCTCTATATCCTGTCGGAGGCAGCAAAGGAGTACTCACAAAAGAAGACTGCACTAGAAACTTGGGAGCAACAAAAACAACATGAGTCATCACACCAGAAGGAGTAGCAGGGTCGAAGAAGTGAAGACGAGCCTCTTCAGCGATAAACAATGCCAACGTATCGTTGAGAGAAGGTGGAGGGTCCCGGTGCAGAAGTTAAGCACGAACAGGCTCGAACTCGGGGTGTAAGCGCATAAGAAACTCATACATGCGTTGAAAGTCGCGATCCCGAGATGTAGCAGCACACTGAGGGCAAGTATTGCAGGGTGGAAGGAGTCATCTCATCGCACTGACGCTAGAGGTCTAGGAGCTCAACAAAGAAGGCATGTGTAGACCGATCATGCTAGTAACAGACGCCAAGGATCTGGAACAGAGAGTAGCTCATGGTCTGACTAGATGACAGGTAGAGACGACGCAAGAGATCTCACATCGCCTTGGCTATAGGTAGCTTGTAGACGGTCATGCGAATGGGGAGCTCGCAGAATTGACAGAGCTAAGACGGTCCAATCTAGACCTGTCTACCGAGAGCCTCGAGCGGCCCGCAACAATGATAATATAAATAGTCATATATATGTATAATTTATTGACTTGATGAAAGAAAAACATAACCTAATTGTTGATCTGTATTGAACGAGCAAATTGTGTTTCAGGTGGAAGAATCAGCAATGGAAGGTGGAAGAAGGTGAACCATTTCCTGTTGGAACATTAATAGCAGATTCCAAAGCATGTAATCTGTTAGGGTATGTCATAGAATTCAAAAAATGGACCCTTGGATTCATTCCTGGGATATAAAACATAATTTTGTTTGTTTGTTTGTTTTTCATATTTTTCTCTTTGTATCTTCTTCAATTGCTATCGTAAATGTAATTGTTATTAGATTAATTGCATAGTTGACAATGTCTTATTAAATTAATATAATCTTCGATTTTCACATTTCAGGTTTCAGAGGTTTTGTTGTCGATAGAGCCTATGCCGTTGTCATATGGACGAGGAAGAGGGAGACTAGGAAGACAACATATTGGTCTCAATTGTGCCTCAAATGTTGGAGTATCATTATATTCAATTGTGCCTCAAATGTTGGAGTATCATATCATTATGTTCAATTGTGCCTCATTCATGCTAATTCTATGGTTAGCATGAAAATTCATTGGAAGTTGTGCATTGGGTCTATTCAATACTTGAAGTTTGCATTTCATAACATTCATGTACAAAAACATTTCCCCAGGAAATTTACTGCAATGAGTTATTTCTGTACATTGATGTTATGAAATGTAAATTTACAGAGATCTTTGTAATTTCAAAAGTAAGAAGGGCACAACATGTAATTATGCTAAATTCTAGGGGATTTTTTGTATTAGTTTCTAATATATCAATTAGAAACTTTTATCTCACTCATCATCAATGATTTTTTTTTGCTGAAGTGAGCATGTCATCATAATTATTAAAATAGATTATGAATTTCATAAATGTTATTCGACATTGCGGGTTATTGAAATGTTAAGACTAAGCATGCTATTAGGATTTCTTGATTGTGTTCTAGTTTTTGCACTCTTCAGAGTAAATGTATATCAATGCCGATGTAGTGCTTTTGATGCTTCTCTTATAACATAGCATTTGTTCGATTATGAAGATTTTCATTGTCTTGCTTTTTCTTTATTTTGTATGACGAGGATGTTGGCCTTCATTGAAATTGCTAACTTAAAGCAAGTTATGGCTAAGGCTCTGTTTGGGGGGGCTTATTTTCACCGGTCAAGCAGTTACGACCGCATGAACCGGATCATGCGGTCTTAACCGCTTAACTGGTGAAAATAAGTCCCACCAAACGAAGCCTAAAATAATATAAGCAATTGTGTAGGATAGAATAGACCGCTTGTCAACCCGGCTCAATATCTAAAAACTTAACCTAGCTAACTTTTATATAATAAAGATTATTTTATTATGTAATTTCTAAAATAATGTTGTAATATATATAGAATTTTGGAAATTAATCTCATCCTTTTCAAGTTAACAAGAGAATAATTAACAATTTTGTTGTGGTCCATTCGGGGCTTCCGGTAGACCGGGCTTTCTGACCGTCTTAGCCTGCTAGCGATCGAACGGACAAACAGACAGAGTCTCTGAAGAGAGCGGGATTAAGAGTTGATGATGTGGAAAACTCGCAATCGGGGTGAAAAATCGCGTGGTCGATATGGTGCTGGCCTAACTTCCACTATCACTGAGTTTATTACAAGGAGTTTCTGTGAGAAGGTGAGGGCGACTGGCTGCTCCTTGTTACACTTATAAGGGGGAGAGAGTGTACTCTTGACTTGGCTGGTCCGCTGACGATCCTTTCTAAGCCTGCCAACGCCTTGCACTCCGCTCGTGGCTCTCTCCTCCCGCGAGCGCGAGTCTTGTAGGTTCAAATGTTTGTCGTCGGATAGCCTTACGAACGAACGAACCTATAGAGAGAGAGAATGAGGAGGGTGAGAGATAGGAAAATGGGCAGAGTTCAGTGAATAGAAATTGGATCCAAATGAAGTACAACAGGGGTCTACTTATAGGCTTTGAGAGGGTCAAGCCGGTAATTTCCCCTCGTAACCACCGACCGGACAAATAGGATTGCGTTGTTTAGAGCACACAGATCGCTAATTTCAGGGAAAAGGCAACTCCGCCCCTAGGCCGGAAAACGACCCGCCCAGGGGACTAGCAACCCGAGATCGTCGGCCAAGGCGGCGACCACCCCCACCCTACACGGCGAGCGTCTAGGAAGGCGACGGCCCCCGCGAGGCCTGCCGCCATTCATTGATTGGTTGCTAGGAAATCAATGGAATTACACAAAACAACAATTTGGTATCAGAACTCTACTATGGACGTATAGTAAAACCGAACAGTGGTATCAGAATGAGGTTCAGCGATGTTCACTGTTTCAGAAGTTACTAAATCTAATGCGTGTAGATCTGGAAATTTAGAAGTGTTCTAAATGCCCAAATCTAACCGCCAGGGGCACTGCCCCTTGGACCCCGTTTAGTGCTTTGCCCCTAAGACCCCGCTAGGGGCGCAATCCCTTGGAACCCCGCCAAGAGTGCATGTGATTTTGTTGTGATATCTTTGTTTCTCTTTAACAGTAACCATCCCTCTTGTTGGTTTATGAAAGCAAGTATGTTAGATTTTGAATCTCACATAGAGAGACGAGCTTGTCTACTGTGTAAATGGAGTTGGTATTGCTCATATCTAATGCATGTAAATCTGAAGATTTAGAAGGGTTCTAGATGTTCAGATTTAGCCCATTTCGTCAAGTGTTGATGATTCTTGTGCGCATCTGGGATATATTTGGATTGTGAGTGTTGTAAGTTTTTTTGTGAATGTTCATATTGATTAATTATTAACCATGATTAAATGTTAATTAATTATTTTAAAATCTCTTATGCAATATTAAGTATTCAGATGTCTTCCGATGGATGACACTCTTCCTGCCTCAATCGATGAAGTGTGGGTTTGCCAAAGCAAGGTGCATTAATCTATCTTGGTAAGTGTGCGAGTGGATAATTGTGATATCCTACTATTGACATCGGGTCAAACTTAGGCTCTATTTGTTTGGGCATTTCGCTGCTCCGTTTTGGGCAAACGCCGCCGGAAGGAGGGTAAACAAATGAATCTCTGGTCATGTTTGCTCAGTTTCCACCCACTCGCCTTGATAAATGCCCCCAAAAAGCTCCGTTTGGAGCAGCCACCTCCCCCCTTCGATTCGAACACTCTGTTTCCACCCGCCGGATCGACCTGCCACCGCTAAACCAAATGAAGCCTTAATTGGGTGACCTCAAAAGTTGAGTGTCTAGAGGCATATGGTAGACATGCACCATATGATGGATGCGAATAGAGTTATTCACCAACCATACAAGAGTTGCATGATGATGCAATCGGCAAGCGTTATCTACCTAAATAACTACATTATGAGAGAAAAACCAAAGCTGACTCATGATGTTGGTGAAATACGGATCTTGTCCACTAAAAGTGTAGCTCGCATAAACTCTCTGAATTGATATTGAGGGTTATCCGTTTGATTAAAATAGTGAGAATAATTTTAATTAAAATTCAAATTGAAATAAAAATCTCATCAAAAAATTAACAATAACTCAACTTTATGAACCGCAGCATAAATCTCATCAAAAAATTGTGACAAAGTCCAAGTTCTAATAGTGCAAATGGCCGTAGAAATTCAAGGACTGCTAACACTACTTCCACCCAAGAGCGTAATATTCATAATCCATGTTCTGAAATGATAACAAAACTTCTTAAAGTATGTTATCTGAACAAGGTTGGGTGATCATGTAATTACTTCTAATTGTGTTATTTGTTAAAATTTATCTTGTTTTGTATGTTTTCATGTTCTTTACATACGGTCGAATATAGTGCTAAAATTTGATAGGTACCCCCTAATTCAGGTTGCGAATAGCCAAAGCACTCGTCTCATTTGGTGGAGGAAATGGGGTTGATCAAAGTCAACCCAACTAGCCATGTAACCATCAAACATAGGGGTGCAAATAGTAAAATCTTCCATCATTGAATGCAAATAGTAAAATTCATTATCATGGGATGCAACGAATAAAATTTCGCATAATGTGATGCAAATAGTAAAATCCTCCAACATGGAGGTGTAGATATTAAAATTCCTCATCATGGGTTCAAATAATAAAATTCCCCATCATGAGGTGTAAATAGTGAAATTCTCCATCATTTGGTGCAAATAGTAAGATTCCTCATCAAGGGGGCAAATAGTAAAATTCCTCAACATGGGTTGCAAATAGTAAAATTTCACATGGGTGCAAATAGTAAAATCCTCTAACATGGGAGGTGCAATTATTAAAATTCTTCATCATTAGGTGCAAATAGTAAAAGTCTTCATCATTGAGTGTACAACCCCATATTCGTTGAGTGGGCCCCTCAGACAAGTTCAGGCATTGTCGAACATTCAGGTCCAAGAGTATCAAAGTAGTCGAGTGGGGCGGGCAGAGCCGCACTTGCCTAGAAGGAGCAAAGGGCTCTCGCCCATAACAGGTGGAAGGGCTCTCACCAATATAGGCGAGTGGCATGTTGATCTTGCATCCACCATTTTAGGGAGTTGTCGAGGTGAATGCCTGGCTCACCCAGCTTTCGCCCCTTCAGGCGAGTGGTGCGTTTATGGACCACTCACCTAGTGGGATCTAGAGGCAGACTTACCTGGATGCCCTTGAGGCTCTGCAGGTAGTCTTTCAGAACAGCGGAGTTACGCTGTTGGCAGACCCAATTTGGGTTGCATTTAGTACTTCTGGACAACGAAGTTATACTGTTGGCAGACCCAATTGGGCTGCATTTAGTACTTTTGGACAGCGGAGTTACGATGTTGGAAGACCAAGTTTAGAAATCTATAAATAGAACCGAGGAGGCACCTTTGGAGATATAGATTGACAGTTTCTCTTGATCTCTTCTTCTTTAGGCTCTCTCCAAGGTGCCCAAGCTCAGTATTGGCTTGGGAAGGGAAGCACTCTTAGATCTTCTGGGTGTGAGGCGAGACCTCCTCGCTGAGATCTCGGTTCTATTCCTAGGTTTTTAAGCCTTTGGTCTAGTGTGGTAGTTAGAGGGAAGTAAGTGTGAGGCCATACCCTTTTGGGACCCCCGAACTCCACATAGACTGATTTTAGGTTTCAATACTTTGGTGCGGTGAGCGTGGAGAGTGGCCAGCACAGAAGAACCTCAGCTAGTTCCATGGTTGGAGATGAGGGACAAGGATCTGGCTAGGAGAAATCGCCGCCCCCTCCGGATTTAGTGACGGTAGGCATCTTCGAGGAGTTTAGAAAGGAGGTCATGGAGACCTTACACCACTAGCTCAGCGCCACTCCCGGCGAGTGCTCAATTCTGGCCGTCCCAGTAGTTGCACAGCCCGCTCTGGGCGAGAACTCCCTGGTCAGGTGGACCGGGAACAGGAAGTAAGGCAAGATCAGCGGGCAGGATCCCGCAAGGTGAGAGCTGTTCCCAGACTCGCCGAGTGCGGGCCGGGTCAGTGAGGTGGCCTTGCGAGAGCCACCCACTCGCATGATAAGCGGGAGCCCCTTCAGTGAGTTGGTCATATCAGCCCCGGTTCCAGAGGGGTTCAGGGAGCCAGAGATGTCTTATTACACCAGTAGGGACGAATCGGTTCAACACGTCCAGTGGTTTGAGGACGCGGCCTCCATTAGACAGATGACTAATGCCTTCAAATGCCAGCTTTTTGCAACCTTTTTCAAGGACAAGGTGAAGGACTAGTTTCACCAGCTTCCCAACAGTTCAATTTACTGTTACGCAGATTTGTGCCGGGCATTTTTGGTTGAGGTTCTTGAATTCGAAGAAGAGGAATAAGGGTGCGGAATTCCTTTTCGCAATCAAGCAGGGACCAGAGGAGAACCTGACAAGTTATGTTGACTGATTCCAGAAGGAAGTCCTCGTTGTAGAGGAGGTGCCAGGGTTTACCCTGATGAGGGCTTTTACCTTGGGGCTGCAGGAACGGTTCTTTAGGGTGGCACTGAAGCGGTGGCCACTGTTGTCTTTCGAGGAAGTAATGGAAAGAGCGGCACAGGAGATCGAAGGTGAGGCGGCAAACACCAACTTTGATAGGAAGTTGTCTAGGTTCGGAGGAAGTGAGGAGAAGGAGCAGGGGACAAATAGGCGTCAGGAGGAAAGAAGAAGGGATGAGCCCAGGGGTAGGGTTTCCCAAGGAAACAACAAGGGTGGGGTTATCAGGAACCCACCAATCAGCTGGGCTGGAGGAAGCAGGAAGGACCTGTCCAAGGTAAGGGAAGAAGGTTCCAAGGAGGAGGAAACTACCAAGGGGGGCAGGGGAGGTTCAATCCCCCTGGGTGGAGACAGGGTCCGAGGCCACCTCTCCCCCCACAGCATCAAGCTATGACAATAGCGCGGGGAAGGAATCAGAGGCAGAGGAATAGCCAAGGAGGGCAGAGAGAAGTGGAGGTGGAGTTGTCATACTGTGACTTCCATCAAGTGGAAGGTCACGTAACGGCCAACTTCCTAGAGTTCCTGGAGCTGAGAAGAACAAGAGGGCAGGGACAGTAGTCGTCGGCAGTGTGGATCGAGGAGGTGGTCGAGGGGGGCGACGAAGATAGGTGTGAAGAAAGGGCCAATATAGGGGGCTCTGGAAAGATTAGAGTAATCCACAGGGGAGCAGGGATAGAGGCCACTCGTAAGGGGAGCCTCTAAACCGTGTTCCGGCAAAGCATCGCCTCGATATCCCAGACCCCACATCCCGTGTAGAGGATTATCTTCACCTCGAGTGACATGTCGGATCATGAGGATCCGTTCTGCGACACACAAGTAGTGCAGGCAGCGGTCGAGAACTTCACTGTCTCCCGGATCTTGGTGGATAAATGGAGCTCGGTCAACGTCATCTTCAAAAAGGCATTTGACGGGATGAAGGTGGAGGCAAAGAGGGTGCTGTACTCGGATGGACCACTCTTCGAGTTCTCAGGATAAAGGAAGGAGGTAGAAGGAGCAGTGGGGATCAACGTGACTCTGGGGGGTCAGTCCCGCAACTGTCGATTCGTGATCGTGGACGCCCCCAGCAGCTATAATGTCATCTTTGGTCGCCCTCTCACCAGTGTGTTCCGGTGCGTCCCCTTGTCCTTACATCAGTGCCTCAAGTTCAACGATGGAGGGGTGCATGTCCGGGTCTGGGGTATCCTAAGGTGGAAAGACAGTGCTATGTCACTACGATTAACACCATCTTGTGGATGGGGGATGCCGAAGCGATGAGTAAGGTGATGGAGGAGGCGTCGACAAAGTCAAGGGAGAAGAAGGCCCTCATTCCGGAGGAGGGTACATGAGAAGATCCAAGAGGAGGGGAGGAGGTGATGGTGGTGGAGGAAGCAGTGGAAGAGGAGGTCCTTGCCCAAGGAGAATGGGCGGATGAAGAGTGGGAGGAGCAATCCTGGATGGAGCCTGTAGAAGCGGTGGCATAGCTGGAGGTTCTGACCCGAGTAGGCAAGGCAGAAAAGGTGCGGGTCAGCGGTGGCTTAGGCGAAGAGGACCAAGAGAGGATGTTATCATGCATTCATAAGCATGTGGACATCTTCACGTGGAGTGCAGCGGATATGCCCAACATCGATGCATATATGGCTTGCCACCGGCTGAACCTCGACCCGAAGTTTCGCCCTATCCGCCCAAAGAAAAGGAATGTGGCTGACAAGCTTGAGGGGCCTATTCAGGAGGAGGTGGATAAACTTCTCAAGGTCGGGTTTGTGTCAGAGATCAAGTTTTCGGGATGGGTTTCAAATGTTGTAATGGTAAAGAAGGGAAATGGGAGGTGGATAATGTGTGTTGATTTTTCATTGTTAAATAAAGCATGCCCCAAGGATTACTACCCCTTGCCTCGGATCGATGCGCTGGTTGACTCAGCCGTCGGCTTCCCTATAATGAGTTTTCTGGATGCATTTTCAGATTATCACCAGATTAGGATGCACCCTCCGGATGTAAAGGACATGTATTTCATCACGAGCAGCGGATGATATAGCAATAATATGATGCCTATTGAGCTGAGGAACGCAAGGGCAACCAATCAAAGGATGATGGATAAGGTATTTCGGGAACAGAGAGGAAGGAACCTAGAGGTATATGTGGATGACTTGTTAGTGAAGAGCAAGGACATGAGCTCTCACCTTCAAGATCTGGAAGAAACTTTTTCCACCTTATGAAGATTTAAAATGAGGCTGAACCCCCAGAAGTGCGTTTTCAGAGTAAGTCAGAGAAAGTTCCTTGGACACCTCCTGACCCCGGTTGGGTAAGAGCCCAACCCGGAAAAAGTAAAAGCCATAGTAAAGCTAGGGTCGCCAAGGAATGCCAAGGAGGACCAACGCTTGACTGGGAAGCTTGTGGGGCTGAGCAGGTTCCTTTCCCATGCGGGAGAAAATTGCTCGCCTTTCTTCAGGGTATTACGGGGAAATCGAAAGTTCGAATGGAATATGGAATGCGAGGAGGCCTTTTAGTCTCTGAAGGATCAACTCGCGAAGGCTCCTCTGCTTAAGGGGCCTAAAGAGGGTGAAGATTTAACCCTGTATCTTGGAGTGGGGGAAGAGGTTGTAAGCTCTGTGTTTGTTCAGGAAGAGGGTAAGAAGCAACTGTCGATTTATTATGTAAGTCGGGTCTTGAAAAAGGCAGTGCTCAGGTATCCCATCCTAGAGAATTTGGCATTTGTGTTGGTCATCTCGGCTCGGAAGCTCCGATCTTAATTTCAAGCTCACTCGATTTGGGTGGTGATAGATCATCTGTTGTGTGGCATCTTCGAAGGGGTGGAACTTTCGGGAAGGTTGGGAAAATGGTCAGTAGAATTGAGTGAGTTTGATGTCTCCTTCATCCAGTGCCTGCCAGTTAAAACACAAGCAGTGGCTGACTTTTTGGCAGATTTTGTGGTTGAGTCAGAGGAGGTGGGTCTGAGCCAACCAGTAGCTTGGAAGCTGCTAGTGGATGGAGCATCAGGAATGCACTCCTTGGGCGCAGGGGTGGTCTTGGAAAGTCCCCAGGGAACAAAGATTGAACAAGCCATGGTAATACACTTACCCGTGACCAACAACCAAGCAGAATATGAAGCAGTCATTGCAGGTATGCGACTCGCTAAGGAGTTGGGAGTGCAAGACGTGGAGGTATTGACGGACTCGATAGTGGTGGCCTCGCAGGTCAAAGGAGAGTTCGAGGCAAGGGAGCCAACCCTACAATAATATTTGCTCAGGGTAAGAGGCCTTATTGGGGGGTTCCAGACTTTCTCCATCCGACATGTACCACGTGTGGAAAATGCTGCGGCGGATCATCTGGCTAAGTTCGGTCCAAGAGTCGGAGGGACCGCGACGGACTTATTCTGACCATCTATAAAATAGGGAGAACTAATGGAGATAGATCAACGCCCCTCGTGGAAGGATCTGATTATCACATTTCTAACCACCGGGGAGTTTCCAGGGGAGGCCACAGACAAAAAAAAATTTTAGGCATAAGTCGGCATATTATATGTTAAGTAAGGGAGAGCTGTTTCGGAAGACTCTCTCGGGACTTCTGTCCAGATGTGTATCTGAGGAAGAGATTCCAAGGATCTTAGAGGAGGTCCACTCAGGAGAGTGTGGAAGCCATTTGAGGAGCGGGACGCTAGAAGGCAGGATCGTCTGGCAAGGGTATTTTTGGCCAACCTTGAGCAAGGATGGGGAAGAATTTGCGAGGAAATGTCTTAAGTGCCAGCTATTCACGCCGTTGCAACTCTTACCCGCTCAAAGACTTAGAAGTATCACGACACCATAGCCTTTTACGATTTGGGGAATAGACCTGGTGGGGCCTTTTCCTCAGGCCAGCGGGCAGAGGAGATTTCTTCTAGTCATGATCAATTACTTCTCAAAGTGGTTGGAAGTTAAGGCCCTGGCCAAGGTAACCTCCTAGGTGATATGTGACTTTGTTTGGGGAGAATCATCTGCTGGCATGGATTGCCTCAGGTCATAGTCACGAAAAACAGGCCACAATTTGCTAGTGAGGAGTTCATCAGCTTCTGTGGCTAGCTTGAGATTGATCTCAGGTTCGCATCGATCCACCACCCTCAGAGTAATGGGTAAGTAGAGGCGACAAATAAGATTGTCGTAAACCTATTGAAGAAGAAGGTGGAGAATCTAAAGGAGAACTAGGTGGAATAGCTCCCATCGATTGTTTGGGCCCTGAGAACCATGCCCAACACTGCCACGGGGGAAACCCTGTTCAGGCTTTCACATGGTTGTAAAGCTATGCTCCCCGTAGAGTTCGAGGTCAGGTCATCGCAGGTGGTCATCGTAGGAGAAGGAGAAGAAGACTGGAGAATTGAGAACGAAGGCGAGATGCGGCTCTCACTAGACTTGGTGGAGGAGCTTCGCGACTTAGCAGTCATTAGGCAAGAGGTGGTCAAGAATCAAATGGCAAAGTATTTTGACAAACATGTACGTATTAAACAGTTTGTAAAAGGAGATCTTGTATTGAAAAAGGTGGATGCGGCCGGAAGGTCTGCATCGGTAGGAAAGCTAAATCTTAATTGGGAGGGTCCCTATGTAGTCGAGGTAGCACTCAAGTCGGGGGTTATCGTCTCCTAAATGTAGAGGGGATAACCATCAGTCACACCTGGAATGGTGATGATTTAAAATGCTTTTATCCCTGAGTATGAATAAAAGAGCGTGTTTATTTCTCTAACTTTTCTCCTTCCTAGCGTATCCCCCTCCTGTGGTCTGAAAGTATTTTGGAACAAAGTTCTGAGCTGCTCCCGCTATCAGGCTCTCACCTAGCCGGCAGGTCTGGTTGGTCCTCGGTGGACGTTATGGAATGTTTTGGAACTAAGTCTTGAGCTGCTCCCGCTGTTAGGCTCTCACCTAGCTGGCAAGTCTAGTTGGCCCTCGGTGGACGTTATAGAATGTTTTGGAACTAAGTCCTGAGTTGTTCCCGCTATCAGACTCTCACCAAGCTGGTAGGTCTGGTTGGCCCTCGATGGACGTTATGGAATATTTTTGAACTAAGTCCCGAGCTGCACCCGTTGTCAGGCTCTCACCTAGCTGGCAGGCCTGGTTGGCCCTCGGTGGACGTTGTGAGATGTTTTGGAACTAAGTCCCGAGCTGCTCCCGCTGTCAGGCTCTCACCTAGATGGCAGGTCTGTTTGGCCCTCGGTGGATGTTGTAGAATGTTTTGGAACTAAGTCCCGAGCTGCTCCCGCTGCCAGGCTCTCACCTAGCTGACAGGTCTGGTTGGACCTCGGTGGATGTTATGGAATGTTTTGGAACAAAGTCCCGAGCTGCTCCCGCTATCAGGATCTCACCTAGCTGGCAGGTCTGGTTGGCCCTCGGTGGACGTTGTAGAATGTTTTGGAACTAAGTACCGAGCTGCTCTTGCTGTCAGGCTCGCACCTAGCTGACAGGTCTGGTATGCTCTCACTGGACATTGTATAATGTTTTGGAACTAAGTTCCGAGCTGCTCCAGCTACCAGGCTCTCACCTAGCTGGCAGGTCTGGTTGTCCCTCGGTGGGCATTATAGAATGTTTTGGAACTATGTCCCAAGCTGCTCCCGCTGTCAGGCTCTCACCTAGATGGCAGACCTGGTTGGGCTTCGATGGATGATGTGAGATGATTTGGAATTAAGTCCCGAGCTGCTCCCGTTGTCAGGCTCTCACCTAGCTGGCCGACCTAGTTGGCCCTCGGTGGACGTTGTGAGATGTTTTGGAACTAAGTCCCGAGCAGCTCCCGCTGTCAGGCTATCACCTAGCTGACAGGTCTGGTTGACCCTCGGTGGACATTGGGAGTGCTCTGGAGGCAGATGTCCCAAGAACGATAACACTTATTCAGAATATGACAGACAGGATCCCGTTGTACTAGCGGGATTCGTGTGGTGCAAAGTACCCACTCAACAGGATCCTCTCAATAGGATCCTATCGGCAGGGTCCTCTCGGCAGGATCCTCTTGGTAGGACCCTCTCGGCAAGGTCTACTCGGTAGACCTACTCCATGGGCCAGTCCCATTTGGCAAGGAGGCAAAGCCGTCTCCCACAAGACTTGGTTCACGAGCGTGAACCATGAAGGCACTGCTGTCATCACCTAAGAGACTAGGGTACGTGCGAATGCGTGGGAGCATTTGCATGTAGCAAATAGTGAGAAATAAGAAATTAAGAGCAGCAATCCTTTCGGCAGAAACAGAAGCTCAGTTTACATCCCAAAAAGAAAAAAAATGAGAAGAGAACACTTTTCATATATATCAGGGGTCTTGCTCGTTACATGAATGTCCAAAAACAAAAACAAAATACAAGTTAAAAATAAGAGGTGTAAAGTCTTCAAGAGGAGTCATCGGGCTTCTCGCTGGAGGATCCTTCGCTCAGAAGAAAGTCAGCTTCACCCTTGCGCTGGAGGTCGTCCTCACCCTCGGGCGTGTCGATAGGGATGAACAGCCATGGGAGGACACTGCACACCGTGAGCTTCTCGCCTCCTTCGTTCAGCAATCCAGCATCTCGCAGCACTTCGACCATGTGCTTGGCCGTCCCTTGGGCATTCTCCTGCATCATCACCTTAATCTCATAGGCGGTGTATTGATTCTGCTTAACCTTCTCGCCCGAGGGTGGCGGAATGAGAGTTTCTTACGGGCATTTGTTCTCAGCCTTCAATCCCGCGACCTCGTGCTCAAGGCCAGCCACCCGCGCGTGCAATAGCTTGGCGTCAGTGGAATCCTGGAGAAAGGGCATTGAAAAGAGTTAGCTTGAAATGAAGCCATAGTGCGGAAGATTACTGAAGTTTCACCTACCCCTTGTGTTGGGCGACTAGCAAGGAGCGCCTCGGAGGCCTCCAGTTTGCGCTTCATGGAAGTTACCTCTATCGAAGCGAGATCCTGTTGGGTACATTGAAAAATGTGTACCTGATTTGAAGAAGCCCAACTTAGCTTAATGATATACATCAAGGTGTATTTGATGTTGTTTTGAGTTGACATGTGCAGGTGAAGAAGTATTAAAGAATGCAGAAAAATATTCTAAGTCCACATGTCGACACCTGAAGAAATTGTGTCGACACTTCAGAATATTTGTGTCGACACTTCAGAATATCAGTGTCGACACAAAGAATGATAGTCGACCACATTTATGTCGACACTGGGAAGCAGTGTCGACACATAAAGAAAATCGTCGACCTCAGTACTGGGCAGAAGTGTCGACACCGTGAAAGATAGTCGACCAAAGAAGAAGTGTCGACACCGTGAAAGATAGTCGACCATAACTATGTCGACACTGGGTGGATGTGTCGACACCAGAAGACTGTGTCGACACATATTGGCAGAAGTCGACAATGCTTGTGTCGACACCAGAAGACTGAGTCGACACATATTGGCAGAAGTCGACAATGCTTGTGTCGACACCAGAAGACTGAGTCGACACATTTTGGCAGGATTGAAGATTGCTGTGTCGACACCTGAAGGCTGAGTCGACACATGCTGAGTTCTGAATCTACAACAACTGTGTCGACACACAGGACTTGTGTCGACACACTGCAGAGTCTAGACCAAGTTATTTTCTGAAGAAGCTATGTCGACTTAAAGGCAACTTAGTCGACATCATCAAAGACTGTGTTGACACCAAAATCACTTGTGTCGACACAAATAGACAGATTGGTCTCGACACTTTCTAACTGACTGTCTCAACATTTTGCTATCCAAGGCTAAGGTACAAGAACTGTTTGAAGACTTGACAGCTGTGGATTGCCACCGTTTAACTGAAGCTGTCAGACCTGTCAGAAAACAGTTAGAAACCGGATCAGCTGGTTACCATGAAGAAAGTCTATAAATAGACACATTCAGAAGGAA
This sequence comes from Platanthera zijinensis, assembly GCA_039513925.1. Taxonomy (NCBI): domain Eukaryota; kingdom Viridiplantae; phylum Streptophyta; class Magnoliopsida; order Asparagales; family Orchidaceae; genus Platanthera; species Platanthera zijinensis. Next base: position 67,510,048 of record CM077084.1, on the reverse strand, counting down.
TTAAAGAGCAGCTAAGCTAAGAAAAATAATAGAAGAAGATCTAAGAAGAAGAAACAGAAGGATTACGATCATGTTGAAGTTTTAATTCAAGAAAGTGAAAAAGAAGATCTTCATCAGAAGGTCTAAGAAGAAGAAGTCAGAAGTATCAGTAAAGGTGTTGGATAGAGGGAGATCTAGTCATCTTGAAGAAGAAGAAGGAAGCCATCAGTGGTTTCTCAAGAAGCTGTTTGGAAATCAACTCAGCTAAGTTCAGATTCAAGAAGCTTTGAAGAAAGCTCAGGTTCAGTTGATTTCATCAGCTGATCAAGAAGTGTCTTGTCCTCTTCTCTCTCAACAAAGGCAAGACATCAAAATATCTTTTTCTAAATTTCTGTAGGATCTGTTTACACAGATCTGAGTTGTAAGCCTGTGTTATAAAGGCTGAGTGTAGGAGAGGTGATCTCTGAGTGGTAGGGCTATTTTCCTGAGTGTAGGAGAAAGTTATTCTCTGAGTGGTAGGCCTTGAGGCAAGGCTGAGGTAGGGCTGTTGAGCCTGAGTTGTAGGAACCTATCCTGGTTCTGAGCTGTAGGATCTGAGGATCTGAGTATAGTGGAAGTTTGGCCGAATCTAGCATATTGCTAGATAGGTGAAGGGGGAAAGTGGATGTACCCAGACCTTGGGGAACCACTATAAAACATTGTGCAATCTGTGATGCTTAGTTGTCTGTGAATGCTGTGCTAGATGTTTTAAATTGTAATTGAATTCTGCCTAGATTTATAGACAATAAATTAGAACCTATTCACCCCCCCCCCCTCTAGGTGTTTAGGTTGTCTTGAAAGTAAAACTATCAAGTGGTATCAGAGGGAGGTTCCTGAAAAAGGACTTAACAGTCTGAGGTAGATCTGATAGGCAGAATCAAGATTCAAAAAGATGGGTTCTGGTGAGAATCATAAGGAGCTAGGGTCTATGAAATTACCCATATGCAAGAAAGAAATTTTTGGAATTTGGAAAGAAAGAGTCAGACTGTTTATGGAAGCATCTGACCTAAGGATTTACATCACAATACAGGAAGGCCCCTTCATTCCAATGAAGGTATCAGTTCTTGATGCAAATATCCAAACTCCAAAGAGTTATTCAGAAATGACCAAGGATGAAATCATCTTGGCAACCATGGATAAAAGAGCTCAGAACATTATTGTTAGTGCCATAGATGATTCAACATTTCAGAATCTGATTCACTGCAAGACCTCCAAAGAGATGTGGGACACATTGATTGTCTACATGGAGGGATCTGAAGAAGTGAGGCAGGACAGGAAATCTATGCTCAATCAGGAGTATGAAAGTTTTAGACAAGGAAAATCTGATAGCATAACTGAGTGCTACAAGAAATTCTATAGAATTGTGAATGAGCTTATGTCCTATGGAAGAGTCTTCAGTACTTATGAACTGAATGACAAATTCTTGAGATTCTTAACAAAGGATTGGGACACAAAGATCTGTGCCATAAAAGAAGTGGCTAAATTGGCAGAGATATCTCCTCCCACCTTGTTTGGAAAGTTGCTATCCTATGAAATGCAACTTATGGTGAGGAAGGAGGAGGAAAAGAATTCAAGAGGAGAGCATAGAGAAAAGACTGTGGCATTCAATGCAGAAGCCACTAGGAAGAATAGGAGGAAATCACCATCTCCTCCTAAGGAAGTTGCAGAAGATAGTTCTGAAAATTCAGATAAGGGTTCAGAAAGCTGTGATTCAGATGCAGACTTTGCTGCATTCACAAGACAATTCCAGAGGTTCTTGAAAAAGAAGCAATGGAAGTCTAGGCCTTCCACATCACAGCAAGTTGATGACTATTATCAGAAGAAAAGGTCATCAATGAAAGAGAAGAGCAGATCAAAGCCCAGCAAAGCCACTACTTCAAAGATTGTCTGCTATTGTTGCAATAGGCCTGGACATGTAGTGGCTGACTGTCCTGATAAGAGAAAGGAATCTTCAGACAAAAAGAAGACTTATCAGAAAGGCGAGAAGGAGAAATCCTTTGTTGCAAAGAAAGATAAGAGTCTAACAGACCAGTCAACTTCAGAGTCAGAATCTGAAGTTGAAGCATATATTGGACTATATGCTGCATCTGAAGAAGAGGAGTTTCTGCAGTTGCTAGACTCCATCAATGAACAAAAGGATCATCAGTGTATGGGGCTGATGGCAGGATCAGAAGAGGACATATGCCAGAATCAGTCTGGTCATAATAAGGTACAATGTCCTTCTATTACATCTGTTTGTTGTACAAGTGAAGAATCAGCTACATCTGCATCAACAGATGTAGATGCATCTGAATCTGAAGGAGATGTCTATCAATTGATAGACAAGTATGGGGACCTGTTGCAGGCCCTTAAGAAAAGCAAGAACCTGGTTAAATCTCAGGCTCAGGAAATTGCTGAACTAAGGGTTGCTACTACTGAGTTAGAAAAAGTTATTGATCAAAAATTAAATGAAATTGCCAAGCTGAAGAATATAACTATTATTCAGATGGGCACAATTAATTATACTAATGATCAAGTAAAGAGTCTGGAGGCCAGACTTAGAATTGAAAGGGATTTAGTGGCTAGTTACTCTAAGCCAAAATCTGTCTTACCCTTGATAGATGAATTTGTCACTCAAAAGGGTAAGGCTGGATTAGGATTCAAAGGTAACTTCAGGGCTGACAGATTCAAGAGGAAAGGCAAAGCTCCTGCTCAGCCACTAAACCTTTCAGTCCCCATAAAGTTTAGTAAGGTGAAAGTGCCTTCTAACAAATATGATCATGAAGATATTCAAGGTCATATTAAGACTAATGTTCTGAAGAACAAGGGTGTAAATGCAAGCAGGCCTACTTATGGTCATAAACCCAATGGTTTTAAGAAATCAGTAGGTGAAGTTGCTGAAGCACCAACAATGAACAGAAATTCTTCTGACAAGGATGTATCTAGATCTAGATACAATAAGTTTGAATGTTAGTGCTGTGGCAAGAGAGGCCATTTTGCACTAGACTGCTGGTATAACACAAGTGTTATAAAGAACAGTAGTCTACCTGTTAGAAGAGGTTATGGTAGCTTTATTAATGCTAACCTGAACCAAGGACCCAAGACTTACTTGGGTTCTAAGGGTAAGTAATTCTGTGTTGCAGGTGAATCCAAGTAACCATGTCCCTATATGGTACTTGGATAGTGGTTGTTCCAGGCACATGACTGGAACAAAGGGGCTGCTGAAGGAGTATTCATCTGTCAAAGATGGACCTAAAGTGATCTTTGGTGGATCTGAAAAAGGAGTCATCAAAGGGTTTGGTAACATTTCTTCTAACCTAATTACTATCACTCAAGTGGCTTATGTAAAAGGTTTGAAACATAATCTAATAAGCATAAGCCAGCTAAGTGATTTAGGATATGACATTTCATTTATTAAAGATGGATGTCATATCAAGAGGTCAAGTGATCAAAAGATCATATTGACTGGGTATAGGAAGAGAAATGTATATTGTCTTAATTTTGAATGTGAGAATAAGGCTTCTCCCATCTGTCTTGTAGCTGATGACAATGCTTCTCATTGTATTAAGTGGCACAAGAGATTGGCTCATCTAAACTACAAGACAATTGGCCAACTCTTTAGCAAAGAGTTAGTGAGGAATGGACCTCAAATTAAGTGTATAAAGGAAGGGATATGCTCAGCTTGTCAAAAGGGCAAGCAGACAAAATCCTCCTTTCAAAGCCTTGAAAACAAGGATTCTGTGAGGTGCTTATACCTCTTGCATATGGATCTTTTTGGTCCTATGCTAGTTCATAGTCTAGGTAGGAAGGTCTACACTTTTGTGGTTGTAGATGACTATTCTAGATTTACATGAGTGTTCTTTCTGAGACAAAAATCTGAAACCCCAAGTGTATTACTTAATTTTGTAAAGCAAATTCAGAATGAACTGAATAGTACAGTGGTCAAAATCAGAAGTGACCATGGTACTGAGTTTCAATCTGAAAGCATAACAAACTTGTGTAAAGACTTTGGGATTTTCCAAGAGTTCTCCTCACCTAGAACACCTCAGCAAAATGGAATTGCTGAAAGAAAGAATAGAACATTAATTGAAGCTGGTAGAACTCTATTGAGTGACACCTCTCTCCCAGAATATTTTTGGGCTGAGGCAGTTAACACTGCTTGTCATGTAATCAATAGGGCTACTATCACCAAAAGCCACAAAATGACTCCCTATGAGATTGTGAAAGGCAGAAAACCAAATCTATCTTACTTTAGGATCTTTGGTTGCAAGTGTTATATACTTAACAATGGCAAGTCATATTTGACTAAGTTTGCTGCCAAATCCCAGGATGGGATATTTGTTGGGTACAGCACAAATAGTAAGGCCTATAGAGTCTTCAACTTGACCACTCAAGTTGTTGAAGAATCTGTGTATGTTGTGTTTGATGAAACAAGATTAATCAACTGTGAGTTGTCTTGTAGATCAAATGACTCAACAGGTATAAGCAAAAGTATGGACAAGCTTTCCATTACTGAAGTATCAAAGGAAGATGGGGCATTGGAAAATGAAGGCTTCAGTCCAGGGGGAGAACAAGACACTATAGAAGCTGATGAAAATCAAGAGAATCAGTTAAATGAAGGAGCTGGAGATGTTCAACCAGAAGGAAATCTTCCTCCAGCTACAAGACATTTAAGAGATCATCCAGCTGATCAGATAATAGGTGATCCAAGACAAGGGGTGCAAACTAGAAGCAGAAATCAAAACACAGTTCTACATTCAAGTTTCCTGTCACAATTGGAGCCTAAGAAGTTTGAAGAAGCTATCCAAGACCAGCACTGGATTGATGTTATGCAAGAGGAGCTGAATCAATTCAGAAGGTGCAATGTCTGGGAGCTTGTTCCTAAACCAAGAGGCCACAACATAATTGGCACAAAATGGATCTATAGGAACAAGCTAGATGAAAGTGGAATAATAGTAAAGAATAAAGCAAGATTGGTTGCAAAAGGATACAGGCAGGAAGAAGGGATTGACTTTGATCAAACCTTTGCTCCAGTAGCAAGGCTGGAGGCAATCAGAATATTCCTTGCCTATGCAGCCTATCAAGACTTCAAAGTATACCAGATGGATGTGAAGTCAGCATTTCTGAATGGTGATCTTAAAGAAGAAGTATATGTAGAGCAGCCATCAGGTTTTGTAGATCCTCTTAAACCTGATTTTGTTTATAAGCTTAGGAAAGCTTTGTATGGGTTAAAGCAAGCCCCAAGGGCTTGGTATGAAACCCTGTCTACTTTCCTTATTGAGAATAAATTCTCAAGAGGAAAAATTGACAAAACTCTATTCCTTAGGGAATCCAAAGGCAAGATCATCTTAGTTCAGATCTATGTTGATGACATAATCTTTGGATCTACTGAAAACAACCTTTGTAAAAATTTTGCCAAACTTATGCAAGGGAAGTTTGAGAAGAGCAGTATGGGGGAACTGAAATTCTTCTTGGGACTCCAAGTAAGACAGACTGATGATGGCTTGTCCATATCCCAGTCTAAGTTCACCAAAGAATTGATTAAGAAATATGGTATGGAGTCATCCTCCACCATGAGAACTCCTATGGGAACAAGTATGCCTATATGCAAAGATGATGCAGGTAAACCTGTTGATGAGACTTTGTATAGAGGAATAGTTGGCTCACTACTATATCTCACTGCTAGTAGACCAGATATTATGTATGCTACATGTGTCTGTGCTAGGTACCAAGCCTGCCCTAAAGAATCTCATTATACTGCAGTCAAAAGGATTCTGAGATATCTTAAGGGCACACCTAATCTAGGTCTTTGGTACCCTAGGAATAGAGATTTTCAACTAACAGGCTATTCAGATGCAGATTTTGCAGGATGTAGAGAGGATAGAAAGAGTACTACAGGTACTTGTCAATTCCTGGGAGGAAGACTAATATCATGGAGTAGTAAGAAACAGACTAGTGTGGCAATTTCCACAGCTGAGTCAGAGTATGTTGCTGCTGGAAGCTGCTGTGCACAGCTATTATGGATGCAGCATCAGCTAAAGGATTATGGTATTCAAGTAAGTAGAACACCTCTTTTGTGTGATTCTAAGAGTGCAATTTCTATTGCTAATAATCCTGTTTCTCATAGTAGAACTAATCATATAGAAATAAAATACCATTTTCTTAGAGAACATGTAGAAAAAGAAGACATCTCATTGGAATTTGTGAAAACAGATTATCAAATAGCAGATGTGTTTACTAAGCCCCTAGATGAGACAAAATTCAATAAATTCAAAATTGAATTAGGTATGTTAACCATTGATTAGTGTAATCACAAAATCATCAACAATAAAGTTGAAGTAGTAACAAGACATTCAAGTGATATTAAGACACATTGAAGTAGTATAAAGTACTTTGTTGTACTTATAAGTTGTGATGAATAACAGAAATTGGCTAAGTAAGCTGGTGTCGACACATTCAGTAATTATGTGTCGACTCAGGGTAGTAATGTCGACAAGTCAGAGATATTGTGTCGACACAGAAAATATATGTCGACACTTAAGAATCTTATTGTCGACTTATCCAGGAATGTAGTGTCGACTTCACCAAGGTAGTGGTGTCGACACCTACAGATTTTGTGTCGACACTTATACTAAGAGTCGACACAGAATTTCTGATGCTCTACTATATATCCCTAGTGTCGACATAACCGCATATTGGTGTCGACACATAGTAGACGAACTTGTAGTCGAGACAATAGAAGCTTGTGTCGACACAATCCATCTGTGTCGACACTTATAGTCTGTTTTTGGCGACTTTTGATCTTCTTTAAACAGAAGGTATAAATAGGTCAAAAACTCATTCTGTCGACACGCTTACAAGGTTTTCGAAACCCTGTGTCGACATTCTCTCTCTCTCTCTCTTTCTCTCATCTTTCAAGCTTTCTCGATTGATCAATGGCGCCGAAGATTGAAGATAATGTTAATGAAGGATATGAGTTGGTGCGCCAGGCCTTTGCAGCTGCCCCTCCAGATATTCTTGGGGTTATCTCTCTCCTCTCCGACTCTGGTTTAGAATTTCTGGTCTCTGAACCTTCAAAGATATGGAAGAAGGAGGTGCATGAGTTCTTTACCTCTGCCTCTGTAAACTCTGAAAGTCATGAAATAAAATCCACAGTTCATGGGTCACCTGTGGAGATTACACCGCGTAAGATAAGAACAATTCTGCAATTATCTACAATTGAGAATGAAGAGGATGTCCCTGCTTCTAAATCTAGGGAGGCTCTTCAATGGTGTGGATTGGAATCCACCATGAAAATTGGAGCTGCGTTCAATCGGAAAGGAATGAATCAACAAGGCAAGTTCCTGTCAGAAGTAGTTGGAAAAGTTATTCTGTGCAAGTCAGGTGGACATGATAGGATTTCTGCCTATATGTTCAGCCTAATGACCAGGATTGTGTTTACAATTCCAACGGATTGGTCATCTGTAATTTTTGAAAAGATTAAGGAAGGGATCAAGAAGCCAAATCTGGCTAGGATAATGAGTATATATCTAAGTAAGGAGATTCCTGAGGTTATGCAACAACAACCTGGAACTAAAATTAATCACATGAGAAGGATGGACATGAGATTGTTCTCCAGATGGGATAGGGTGCTGACCAAAGAGATGCCTGAAGTGGAAAGGCAGGATTCCCCTGAGAAATCCCCAGGTCATGCTACCAGTACTGGGCATCCACAAGAAGAGTAAGTAAGACTGGAGGTTGAAGATCAGCCTGCATCTATACAAGTTCAGGATGCCACAATACCTGCAGTTCAAGAAGAAGAAGTAAGTATACCAGCTCAGCAAGTTTATTCACCTACACAAACTGTATCTACTCATGACCAGGTACAGGTGCAGGGGGAGCTGGTGTATTTTCCTACAAAAGAGATTTCTAATATTTCTATTTCTGCACAGGTCCAGGGGGAGCAAGTGCTAGAAGATACTCCAATTCATCAATCTCCAAATTTGAATACTGCAAATGAACAAGCCCAGAAGGAATATACTCTGGAGGAGTTATTTCCAAATGATGAAATAATTACTGATAGTCTGGAAGTGGAGCAAGAAATTGAGGGGGAGCCAGTGCATGTTGAGACTGTACAACATGGCACTGAAGCAGCTGTTTCTCCTCCTCCCAAAGAAAGAGTTCAAATTGATAGCACTTCTGATTCAGAGACTGAAGAAGCCAGGATGGCTAAAAAGAGAAAACTTATGGTCTTTCAGAGAAGGAGCAAGAGCTATAAGCAGGCTCTACAGTCTACAGCACATCACACTCCTTCTGACTTTGATTATAACAAATTCTTGGTAGATTTGCAAGTGAAATTGGATGAACACAGGGTAGCCATTGAAAAATATGTTGATGAGAACAACAAGTCTCTGCAGTTTGACTTAGCTCAAGATATAAAATCAATTAGGTTTGAGGTCAATATGCATAAGAAGGAAATGACAGATTGCTTCCATAAGGGAGGTAATGCTGTGGTATATCTGGCAAAACAACAACAGACTATCATCCCTAAGGTGGATGACATTGCTTTAAAGCAAAGCTATGTCTTGGAAAATCAGTTAAGAATGAATGATAATTTAACTGAATCTCATCATGAGATAATAGAGGAATTGAAAAAGATTGTTCCAGGCCTGCCTGCAGATAGAACAAAAGAAATGGAAGAATTTGATAAGAACTTTCAAGCTGCTATTGCTTCTGTTAAGACTGCAATCACTACCTCTCAAAAAGAAATATCTGAAAAGCTTCAAAAGTTAAAACCATTTTTTAAAGAGGGTGTCAATTATCTGGATGGCCAAATCAGATTTCAAAAGGAAGATCTCAGAGATCATGTTTCTAGAGAAGCCATAAAGGGGGAGAGGATGCTAGTTCATGCAGGCTCAGAGCACTCCAAATGGGTGACCAATAGTATTCGAGCCACATTGGGATATCCCCCATTGTGTGATGATGCTATGGTGGCTGAGTCAGGAATACAAACAAGTCTACTTGAAGGCAATCAACCTGAGGTTGCCTAAGTCATTTACCCTCCTCCAGATTTTTATATGATTGATCAGCAGGTTCAAGGGATGTATAGTCCTCCAAAGGAGGTTACTAATATTGTTATTGGGAAGGTTGATAAGCCTGAGGCTACTTTGAAAGACCAGCAAGATGCTCTTCTATCTTAGAAAAGGTTTAGAGAGCAGGCTGAACTTAAGCCAGACTTTGAGCAGTGGAGTCCTACTTCCAGAAATATAATACTCACTGCATGGAAGGCTGTCAAAGACCAAGTGCAGGAAAGAGGCAAGTGGTACAATGAGATGGAATGACAGAAGTATGAAGCCAGGCAAGAGGCCATTGTACAGTTTAGAAGAAAAGTCAAGCTGGGTAGGCTGCCTTCAGATGCTCAGGAGCCAAGCAAGTATTTCCCAAAGCCCTTTCATTATTTTGAAAGGAAAAGGCTCAAGGAAGAAGCAAAGAAGAAGGCTGATCTAAAAGGCAAGAAGCCAGCTGAAGATTCTGAAGCTCCTGTGAAGGCTCAAGTTCTGTCTGGCAAAGGAATTGTCATTAAAGAGCCTGATCAGTCTTAATTTTTAGTTCTTTCAAAGTGTTTTGTAATGTTTTGATTAAATCATTAGATGTAAATATCTGTATTCAAACATTATCAAGTTATACACAAAATGTTGTGTGATATCATATAATGTTCATTCTGTGATGGATTGTTTTTTTATGTTTGTTTATATTAAGTATTCCTGTTATGTCATATATCATCAGATTATACTTTTTGTAAATGGTGTATATCATTGGCTATAAGGGTTATGACTTCTCCAAATAGGGGGAGATTGTTGGGTACATTGAAAAATGTGTACCTGATTTGAAGAAGCCCAACTTAGCTCAATGATATACATCAAGGTGTATTTGATGTTGTTTTGAGTTGACATGTGCAGGTGAAGAAGTATTAAAGAATGCAGAAAAATATTCTAAGTCCACATGTCGACACCCGAAGAAATTGTGTCGACACTTCAGAATATTTGTGTCGACACTTCAGAATATCAGTGTCGACACAAAGAATGATAGTCGACCACATTTATGTCGACACCGGGAAGCAGTGTCGACACATAAAGAAAATCGTCGACCTCAGCACTGGGCAGAAGTGTCGACACCGTGAAAGATAGTCGACCAGAGAAGAAGTGTCGACACCGTGAAAGATAGTCGACCACAACTGTGTCGACACTGGGTGGATGTGTCGACACCAGAAGACTGTGTCGACACATATTGGCAGAAGTCGACAATGCTTGTGTCGATACCAGAAGACTGAGTCGACACATATTGGCAGAAGTCGACAATGCTTGTGTCGACACCAGAAGACTGAGTCGACACATTTTGGCAGGATTGAAGATTGCTGTGTCGACACCTGAAGGCTGAGTCGACACATGCTGAGTTCTGAATCTACAACAACTGTGTCGACACACAGGACTTGTGTCGACACACTGCAGAGTCTAGACCAAGTTATTTTCTGAAGAAGCTATGTCGACTTAAAGGCAACTTAGTCGACATCATCAAAGACTGTGTCGACACCAAAATCACTTGTGTCGACACAAATAGACAGATAGGTCTCGACACTTTCTAACTAACTGTCTCAACATTTTGCTGTCCAAGGCTAAGGTACAAGAACTGTTTGAAGACTTGACAGCTGTGGGTTGCCACCGTTTAACTGAAGCTGTCAGACCTGTCAGAAAACAGTTAGAAACCGGATCAGCCGGTTACCATGAAGAAAGTCTATAAATAGACACATTCAGAAGGAATTAAAGAGCAGCTAAGCTAAGAAAAATAATAGAAGAAGATCTAAGAAGAAGAAACAGAAGGATTACGATCCTATTGAAGTTTCAATTCAAGAAAGTGAAAAAGAAGATCTTCATCAGAAGGTCTAAGAAGAAGAAGTCTGAAGTATCAGTAAAGGTGTTGGATAGAGGGAGATCCAGTCATCTTGAAGAAGAAGAAGAAGGAAGCCATCAGTGGTTTCTCAAGAAGCTGTTTGGAAATCAACTCAGCTAAGTTCAGATTCAAGAAGCTTTGAAGAAAGCTCAGGTTCAGTTGATTTCATCAGCTGATCAAGAAGTGTCTTGTCCTCTTCTCTCTCAACAAAGGCAAGACATCAAAATATCTTTTTCTAAATTTCTGTAGGATCTGTTTACACAGATCTGAGTTGTAAGCCTGTGTTATAAAGGCTGAGTGTAGGAGAGGTGATCTCTGAGTGGTAGGGCTATTTGCCTGAGTGTAGGAGAAAGTTATTCTCTGAGTGGTAGGCCTTGAGGCAAGGCTGAGGTAGGGCTGTTGAGCCTGAGTTGTAGGAACCTATCCTGGTTCTGAGCTGTAGGATCTGAGGATCTGAGTATAGTGGAAGTTTGGCCGAATCTAGCATATTGCTAGATAGGTGAAGGGGGAAAGTGGATGTATCCAGACCTTGGGGAACCACTATAAAACATTGTGCAATCGGTGATGCTTAGTTGTCTGTGAATGCTGTGCTAGATGTTTTAAATTGTAATTGAATTCTGCCTAGATTTATAGACAATAAATTAGAACCTATTCACCCCCCCCCCTCTAGGTGTTTAGGTTGTCTTGAAAGTAAAACTATCAGATCCCATGACTTTTGAACCTCGCCTAGATTCCGCTCGAGGTTTAGGCTGCGGCGCGATGATATGTGCACGAGCTCGAGGGCACGCAGCTGGGCCCTCGCAGCCTCGTGTGCGAGTGTTTGGGTTGACTCCTTGTCGAAGATACTACCATCCTCCTGGTTGTATAACCCTAAGGCGAATGCGAAGGCATTGCTGCTGGTGGTATCATGTTCCATCCATGTTGGGAGGAGCATCGAGATGGAGGCCCGGTTGACCTCGGGGTCCCACTAAAGCAGAGGTTGGCCTGCCTCATCCATATATTTCTCTTTAAGGCCAAAATTTTGGTGCCCTCTCGGCACCGGTCCCGCGGGATCCCTATCTGATGAAGCAGCGATCTTGGCGGCAACATTGGCGACATTCCCGTGGTATCTATCACGTACGAGGTCTTGGCGGGGACCTCGGCAATGGTCTTACCTTTGGCAAGTGCCGATGTTTTCACCTTCTTGGAATACATTAGGGGAGGGGCGTCTGGCTTCCGCTTCGGGGCACTCGGCTGAGACGAAGTTCCCGGCTCCTCCCTGCAGGCCAAGGCCGCAGATTGGGCGAGAGACAAACCGAGGACAAGAGCCCTGATTTCCTCGTAGGGCTGGAGAAGAGGCACTTCTCGCTCACCTGTGCGGATCATGAGGGTAAGCTTCACCAAATCTAAGGCAGCATTCTAAATGGGGGTGGAATGGTACCTTCTCTAGCGAGAATGGGCAGAAGGGATTCAAGGTCCCTCCACAAGTACTTAACGTCAAAATTCTTCGTGCCAAAGAAGGCGAGAAGGGTGGTCTTGTGCCCCCCCCCCCAATTTCGGGAGGCTTATATGTCATCTCGTCATATTGGATGGGCGAGAGGGGCATGTTGTCGAAGTTCCCAGAGAAAAAGACGAACTTCTGGGGACAGTGATGGTTCTTGTTGGGGAGACCGCTCGTCTTAATCGTCTGACCCGAGAAGAAAGCGATTTCGCTCTTGGCTCTGAAATTGAATAGCTTTCGGAAGACCGAAATGTTGAACTTGATCCTCTCCATGCTCATGTAGCAGACAAATGCTACCAAGAGAGTGATGGAATTTGGGTTGAGTTAGGCGGGAACCACTCTGAAGTACTGGATGGTTTGGCGCACCTCCGACCAGAGGGGGAGGTAGAATCCCACCTCGAATTGTTCTAGGGGAATGACAAGCTCCCCTTCCGGCAGGAAATTAATTTTATCATAGCCGTCGGCATGCCGCGCGACGAACCCCGACGGCACGTAGTTGACAACTGCGAAAAAGTATTCCTCCTCAGTCAGCTTGCAAGGGGGAAAATCATGGTCGATGAAGCCTTGCGCACACCGGGTCCGGCCGTCAGTGTCCCCTGGCATTCTGCGAGTGTGAGGGGAAATTAGGTTTTCGCAGGAGAGAAACTTCGAAAATCGCGAGTGAGTAAGGAAGCAGGACGAAGACTCGGGGTCAAAGTGATGGTAAATGTGGTTGGTAAGGGGGCCTATTTATAGAAAAATTTGGCAATCATGAGGTTTCTCAGGCAGCATGGGTGTGAATAGCATTTTAATATTTCGGCACCCCGTAATCCGTCCGGCCTCGTCTCCTCTCCTCTTACCTGTGATTGGAGAGAGCCTCAAGGAAAGCCTCTGGATAAAGCATATAACTTAACGAGACGAGTACAAAGAAAAAGATACAACACAGTCTAAGACATTCGACAAGGGAATCAAACATTGCGCATGGATAAACATTGCTTAAAATGCAAAAAGCCACTCGCCAGGCGAGAGCAAGATTAGTGTTTATTTATTACAAAACAAAGCGGAAAAGGTACATTCTGAAGAAATGCAAGCGGGAAACTGGGATGAGAGGAGGTAGGAGCCGACAGACTCAGTACTGGACCCATTGCCAACGGCCCCAACCTCGCCTCCCCGACCTCGCCTCCCCGACCTCGGGGGCACTCGCGGGTAATAGTAGGTGCTCACGGTCGAAAACTCTTGGTTAACCAAGCGCATCAGATCTGAGGCTCGCACAATGTGTCTTTCGGGAGTGGTCTCCTAGCATCTGCCTCCCTATCGCTCCATCTCCCCGATGAGATGCGAGTAGTCCATCTCGAGGATGCCTAGTCGGCGTTCAGTTACTACCTGGTGTGCATTCGCCTAATGGGAGTCTTCCCACTGCGTCCATATCAGCTTTGTCAAGACCTCCATCATTCACTCCTCAAGTGTTTGGCATCTCCGGGATCACTGAGGAAGTTTGCAAGCTCACTGGGAGATGGTGGGGGAGAGAACTCCTCCTCGTCGACATCAGGGCTCGTCGCCGAAGTGTCCTAATAACCTAGCAGGAAGTTTTAGCCATTGTTAGGATCGGGTTCGAGCGAGAAGGGGAGGATTAAGTCATTTACCCGGCGTAGGGACAACCCTTTTGCCTGGTGGCTGGCGGGAAGGACCAGGTTTCCCCTCGAAGGGTTTTGCGAAGAGCGAATGGTTCTGATTTTCCCCATCCCGAACGGATTGGCGTTTGCCCCGGAGGGCGGATCTCGGCCAGTTGGGAGGTATCGGGTGCTTTCCCGGTCGAGGACCGAGAATCTAGCGCTGGTTCATTTGGTTTCTCGATGGCTGGGGTCTTGGGCACTGGACTGACCAGGCCAGTAGTCCCAAAGGGAGGATCTGTGAGAAGCAGTGTAAACAGAAGGGTATGAGTTAAGAAATACGAGAAGGTGACGAGTTAGCTACTGGGAGCGATTACGGGTTCGGACTGGGCAACTTGGGGTCCATTCGTTGGGACCAATTGTTCGTTCCCATCAGGGAGTCGGGATGTCTTGGCATTCGCCAGGGGATGCCAGCAACGCTCTCTATCAGCGGCTCATGCGAATAGACTTGTGGTTCATTTTAACATGCCCATTTTGGGGATATTCGCCAAGGCGGGGGTAAGTAGAATACCTCTGTTGGGATGGCGAGATTCTCACGGTTAGGGGTCAGAGAAGCAAACTCATCCACCGTAGGGTTCCCCCGAATCATCTTGGCCCTTTTCAGCAGGTAGGGCGAATCTGCAGGCTTCTTGGACGAGATCCATGAGGCATATCTGGAGGACTTGGAGCTGGTTTTTTCCTGCGCAGCAGCAAGACGATCTAGAAGCTCTTGCGAGAGCGGCTTCGCAGCCAGTTTAGCGAACATTGACGGAAGCGGCGAGAACTCGGGGGATGGATAGTGGACGAGCGAAGATACTATTTTAGGGCCAAGCTCTGAGATATATATAGCCTTGGAGGGGCCCACAAAAGATTCTCTTTCAGGTCAGTAAGCACTCATCGAATACAAGGGGTTGGACCTTTCTTTTTGAGCGTAGGACTAGCTCAAAAAGAGCGGGGATTGTGTACAACTCTGTATTCGCTGAGTGGGCCCCTCCGGCAAGTTTAGGGCATTGTCGGACATTCAGGTCCAAGAGTATCAAAGTAGCTAAGTGGGGTGGGCAGAGCCGCACTCGCCTAGAAGGAGCAAAGGGCTCCCGCCTATAGCAGGCGGAAGGGCTCTCGCCAATATAGGCGAATGGCATGTTGATCTTGCATCCGCCCTTTTAGGGAGCTGTCGAGCCGAATGTCTGGCTCACCCAGCTTTCGCCCCTTCAAGCGAGTGGTGCCCTTATGGTCCATTCGCCCAATGGGATCCAAAGGCAGAATTACCTAGATGCCCTTGAGGGTCTGTAGGTAGCCTTTAAGAACAGTGGAGTTACGTTGTTGGCAGACCCAATTGGCTGCATTTAGTACTTCTGTACAGCAGAGTTACGTTGTTGGCAGACCCAATTGGGCTGCATTTAGTACTTCTAGACATTGGAGTTACGTTATTGGTAGACTAAGTTTAGAAATCTATAAATAGAACTGAGGAGGCATCTTTGGAGATATAGATTGACAGTTTCTTTTGCTCTCTTCTTTTTTTGGCTCTCTCCAAGGTGCCCAAGCTCAGCATTGGCTTGGGAGGGGAAACGCTCTTAGATCTTTCGAGTGTGAGGTGAGACCTCCTCGCTGAGATCTCAGTTCTATTCCTAGGTTTCTAAGCCTTTGGTCTAGTGTACTTGTCAGAGGGAAGTAAGTATGAGGCCATATCCTTTTGAGACTACCAAACTCCACAGAGAACGATTTTCGGTTTCAATATTAAGTGTAAATAGTAAAATACTCCAACAGAGGGGCCCAAGTAGTAAAATCCTCCAAGGCAGTTTGTGTATAACAAATAATATGGTTATGGGTACAAATAGTGAGAGAGAGTCTTTTTGACGTGGAAAACCCGCAATTCTGTTTAAAATTCACGCGACTGATTTGGTGTCGACCTAACTTCCACTCGAAAGAGTTATTGTAGGAAGATTCTAGAAGAAGGCGAGGGCGACATGTTACTCCTCATTATAACTAGAGATGAGAGAGAGGATGCTTGGAGCGCGACAATGCTCTACAATTTAACCAATTGTCTTGCTTCTCCGTGCGAACGGGAGCTTGCAAACTTGAGCGTGTTGTCGGGATTGATTTGTTGATACCGAGAAGGCCTGCGGTTCGCTTTGACGCCACACTTATGGCCGAAGGTGGAGGGTAACCGTTAGAGTTCCTGTGACCCTCCAAGTGCTTGACTGAGTTCAAGGGCGGCTTTGACGGTCAAGACGAACTTCAGTGGAGATTCTGCAGTGAGAGAAAGAAGAGAGAAAGATAATTAAGAGATCAAAATTCCTGAGTAAAAAACGATCTGAATGAGGACAATGGGGCTATTTATAGATTTTTAAAAGGGCGGTTTGGTAATTTTCCCCGATAACTGCCAGACGAACGAATAGAAACACATGGATTTGTGCATGCGGTTCACAAATTTTTGAGAAATGAAGATCCTACCCCTGGGTCAAGTAAATGCCCGCCCGGGGAAGCAGGAAGCCCGACAAGCCCGGAGGCCAGACAAAGCCAGCGGCCAAGGACGCGACCGCCCCAACCGCCTCACGTCGGGCGGGTGAAGGGGTGTAATGCCCCAGATGTTTATGAAGAAAACAACAAAGTGTTACAGGAAGTTACTGTTAGGCGTTAGAGCTAGCACAAACGGTGACCAGCTGATTTAAATGACCTTTGGCTCGGGTACCTAACGCGCGGCGATAGTGTGGTACTGCGCTACAGTATTGGTATATTCGATGAACTCGTTGAAATGACACGTCGAATCAATTCGACGCACTCGACACAAGGATTCGTCGAGATACTATCGCGCGTCGGTAGGGCTACCACAGATGGTAGTTAATGAATTTATTTACTCATGCTTTCGGGTAAGTATCGCTCGGCGATAGAGCTACTACAGGCGGTAGAAGGCCATGTGTTGAGACGTGCGAAAGCGGTGGTTAAGCGCCAAAGCGGTGTAGGATTGGACCGTCGCCGCCACCTTAGTTACCGTGCGGCGGTAGTGAGGTACCGCGCGGCGGTAGCCTTTAGTATATGAAGCTCTCCTCACAAATCTCTCTCACACATTTGCCTAAGCCTTAATAAGAGTTTTCCAGTGAGTTTGGAGGGGAAAAACGATAGGTGTTAGGGAAGCCCTAGAGGATATCTCAGGAGGCGGCCTTGTGATCAGAGCAGTTAGCTGAGGTTGGATCTGTGGAGAGGAAACTACTGCGGTCATCTCCATCCGGGTCAAGAGCCAGCTCATGGCTCCGAAACGATCGATAAGGGTAACGATATTCCTCCTTGGATATGTGAAGTCCTTTATTTTGGCATATGATGGTAGACATTCCACGAGCACGTGGAAGCGCGTCTACCAACAGGTCGATCAGTTGGATCCCCGGTAACTTTGCATATAAAATCCAGAATCAAAGTACGGAATAGACATATTGTGTGAAACCCATTTGGAAAAGTTTGTCTGGATTTGTGATGTATTGATTTCGTGTCGGAGAAGACTCCGTGGTTAAACGTGTAGTTTACGGAGTCACGGGGTGTGCAGACTGCTGCAGTAACTCCTGGAGGAGTTCTCCTAGAAAACACATAGATTTGGGGAAGAAATCAAGTTCTTTCCCCTACGACACGACGGTAGTGCTATCGCTGGCAATAGCTCCTTGAGAGCAATGTTTGTGAGGCATGTTTCCTAGATCCCTGACTCCTTGAGACCTAGGGGCCAAATATATTGAGCTTAGTGTGCCCAGCTTTGGTGGTTGTGAGTGCCAACCTGAATATTACGTGGTTATGTATATATGAACGGGCAAGGGGATGTCGACCCGCGTCGTGGCGTGTTTCGCCTGACGGTTTGAGCAACGAGCTGTGGCTGAACTATACCCGCCTTATAGTGTACGACTTGGAGTGAGTCACTGAAATGCATCTTGGAGATCGTCTCTGGCTTTGTCATAGCATAAGGAGAGTCTTAGGCTTCGGGTCGTAAAGACTGGAAATGCTCATATGTGGACTATCTCTATGAACGGTGGTGGGGTTTGAATGTTTAGCACACAAATAATGTGCCCTGAGTGCACGGAGCGTATGGCCATGAGTGCCAACGTTTGTGGTGAAGTGTACTTAAATTATACATTCCAATGCCATGTTGTATACATACTAAATACTTGCAGGGAAGGAGCATCGCCACCCTGGGTGAGGGGTGGGGTTGTTATAATTTGGTCAGCTAAAGCTGACTGTTGCCTTGTTTACCACTTCTTGGTGGGTTATCTCTATGCAGGTGATGGAGAGCCGAGCGAGAAATAACGAGTTGAAGCCCTTGGTGCTATGCTGTCCCTCGAAGGCCAAAAGCGAAGCGTGTATTATTGTTTTTGTGTGTAGCCGGCCTGTGAGTCGATGTTTGTAAAACATTTATATTGAGAAAACAATTGTAAGGACTTAAGGCTAAAACTATTTGTGTATTTGTTTTCATTCCTACTGGTGTGTTTAGTGGAAATTCTTAACATTTGGGTTCTTCTCTTACTTAAAGCTTCCACTAGAATGCTCTGAGTTTGGTTACGTGAAATTTATGGTATAATGCATAACTCCGCTGACTGTTTATGGAATATGGTGTGGGGCCCAGGTCGGACCTTCTGTTATATTCTGCGTAACATATGGGGGTGTTACAAATTGTTATTAGAGGGAGGTTTCGATCCTCCAACCTGTGGGTTAAAAGGGGTTGGCGTCCAAGTGGGGGGCCAGCACACGATGTAAAAATTTGTGAGATGCGGAAAACGGGAAACCAGGTCACAGGAACACTCAACCAAAGCCAAGTCAAGTAAACCAGATATAACTACGAGAGCAAGTAAATCTTGTACTATCAAAAATATTTACAAAGTGAGGCATACATGACGAGATATGATTCGCCAATGTACTCAATGGAAGCAAAAAACAAGAAAGCACAATCTAGTCGCGCGGACTCAGAGAGTAACCTCCGACTCTGACGAGCTGTACTACAGAGTCTGTTGAAGACGCTAAGTCGACGGACCGCAACCTAACCGCGCAGACACCCTGTTATTCCAATGCTGAAGAACTGTCTGCAATCTGCTAGCTGCCTAGCTGCGAGGTAGCCTAGCTGCCAGATTACCCGCGAACAACTACTACTGAACTGAACAGACCACCAGAAGCCAACAGCTTATTGAACCGGGATAGATTGCCAAAGAGAAGACCGTCTAGTCGCAAGCCGCGAGTAGATGCTTACCACCGATTGTAACCATATAGTCTGCACTGATCCCTGACAAAAGTCAGAACCAAGTCCCCTGCTTCTTAGCGCTTTTCGCACAATCTGCATAGCAAAAACCTGTCAAACTTTTCAAATCGCGCTGATACAAAAAACTTGTCTGCAGCAATTACCCGTGCTCACTTACTGTTCATTCGATTTTACTATTGATATGACGGGGGGTCCTATTTATAGGCATGGAGAGGAGTGTGGTCACCGCCCTAGCCGATAGGAACACTGCCCATCTCGCGGCGAGCACAAGGCGTATCCATACAGTGCGGACACGAAGCCAGTTCGTCTTTGTCACTGCGACTAGGTCGGACAGCCAGTCCTCCATGGTCGCACCACCAAGGCCAGATAGAAACTTAGCCGCCTTGTCGCCACAAAGCCAGGCCAAGACTTGTCTGCCACACATGTGGACACTACAGATACTCCACCAGTCCGCATATCTTGCGGACACAGCCCCAGTCCGCATACCGAGCCCACAAGTAGAGCACAAGGCTGACAGCTGTCGAACTCAGTAGACAAAGAAAATAATTCCGTGCTAACTGCGCGATCTCCCGAACTGAGAAAACTTGGATTTGGTACAGATCCAGACCAAGTCCACACCTCTAATCATCCCTAGTGCGAACATATCACCAGCGGATACAGAAGACTATCTGTACAAACCGGCAGACTCCAACACCAGTTCACACTAACCAGCGAACTCCGCAGTTTCCATCAAACCGCACACCAGAGCAAGAATAAGGCACAAGTCCATGTTAATCTCCCGAGCTCCAATCCAGTACGCAACCCAGACTTACCGAACTTCAGACGAGTCCGCAACATGCTAGACTTAGTAAAATTCACGGATAACAAACCTATCCGCCTGGTTACCTCCTGGGAACAAACCTTCTACAAAACACTAGCCGACCTGGCTAGTCGCCACCCATGTCCGTACAGTCTGCGCAGACAGGCCGCCCAGGCCACCACTTTCACTTCAAAAATTTCAACACTCCCCCTTGAAGTGAGAAGTGGAAACCAGCCCCAGCAGTCCCCATAACCATCCAAATGGCCCCTTCGACAACGGCTTTATGAAGATGTCTGCGATGTTATCCTCGCTCCACACATGCTCGACCATAAGAGATCCCTCCAACACCTTCTCCTGAATGAAATGATGCTCGATCTCAATAAGCTTGGTCCTCACGTGACAAACTGGATTATTAACCAGCTTAAGGGCACTCTCGTTGTCACCGCATAGCAGAGTGCGACCCCAAACTTCTTCATGGACGTCCACTACTAGCCTCCTAAGCTAGATGACTTCCCGAGCTGCCAAGGCCGAAGCCTTGTACTCCGCTTCCATAGTAGAGACAGACACCGAGTCTTGATTTTTACTACACCATAATATGCTTGCTGATCCACATGTGAAAACATAGCCAAACGTCGACTTCCGTTCGTCTAAGTCTCCCCCATAATCAACATTAGTGTAACCGTGTAGGTTGAAGCCCGTGTCCCTCCCATAAAAGTGCTCCATATCAGAAGTAGTCTCCACGTACTTCCTAATATTTTTCGCCGGCACTAGATGAGGCTTCTGAGGCTCTGCCATATAACAACTTGCTTAACCTACAAGGTAAGCAATGTCGGGCCTCGTAATCGTCAAGTAAATAAGGCTTCCAACCAGAGCCCGAAACACCAAGGGATCTAGAAGAACCCTCCCCTTATCACTTCGAAGCTTAAGGCCAACATACAGTGGAGTAGAGCAACTCTTCCCCTCCCGCATGCCAAATCACTGAATGATTTGTTCTGCATAACCACTTTGGGAAACGAGTATCCCGCTTTTTCTCCTCTCCACCTCGAGTCCAAAGAAGTGGTGGAGCTCACCCAAATTCTTCATCTTGAAACGGACAGCTAGCTCTGCCCTGAGCCTAGCTACCTCCTCTTCAGAGTTCCCCATGACGATCATAGTGTCAATGTACAATAATACCAAGACATGAAACTCCCCCTTATTATTAATAAACAGGCTCGAGTCAGAATCAGAAGCAAAATACCCGCAGAACTGGAGGTATTCTGCGATCTTCCCGTGCCATGCACGAGGCGCCTGATTCAAGCCGTAAAGGGCCTTCCTGAGCTTGCAGACGTGTCCTGGATGATTTTCAGATACGTACCCTGGTGGTTGAACCATGAAGATCTCCTTATCAATTTCACCGTGAAGAAAGGAACTCTTTACGTCAATCTGTCACATCCTCCATCCTTAGCAAGCCGCTAAGGCAATCATCACTCGTACTGAAGTCATTTTTGCAACGGGACGAAACGTCTCCTCATAGTATTCTAAGTATTGCTGGGAGAACCCTCAAGCTACAAGACGAGCTTTGTATCGCTCTATGCTTCCATCCGCCTTTTTCTTTAGCTAAGGATCTTCTGGTAGAGCTGTTTGTGTCAATAGGAGCTCCAAGTGTTTCTAGCTTCGGGGCGAAAGCTTCCTCGCCTTCGCATCCAACTTAGTCCTGAGAGCCACCCCTATTTTCTTGTAGCTTCACAGATGAGCCACCTCTATATGATGTCAGTTCGTCAAAGACCACGTTTTTCTATGTCAATAGGAGCTCCAAGTGTTTCTAGCTTCGGGGCGGAAGCTTCCTCGCCTTCGCATCAAGCTTAGTCCTGAGTATGCACCCATATTTTCCTGTAGCTCCACAGATGAGCCACCTCTATATGACGTCAGTTCGTCAAAGACCACGTCTCTGGAGACGACAAAATTCTTCATCATATGGTCCATACACTTCCATCCCTTATTTCTCTCGTCATAACCCACGAAGACAAGCTTCCTCCCCTTCGCATCCAGCTTAGTCCTGAGAGCGTCAGGAACGTTTATATTGTTGGGTACATTGGAAAATGTGTACCTGATTTGGAGAAGCCTCACTTAGCTCAATGATATACATCAAGGTGTATTTGATGTTATTCTGTGTTTATATGTGCAGGATAAGTATTAGCTAAAATGCAGGAAAAAGTTTCTAAGTCCATGTGTCGACACCAGAGGAAGATGTGTCGACACTTCAGCAAGTTTGTGTCGACACTTGGAAAAAGCTGTGTCGACACACAGAAGCATAGTCGACATCAACTGTGTCGACACTGGGAGACTGTGTCGACACACAGAATAGATAGTCGACATCAACTGTGTCGACACCAGGAGACAGTGTCGACACACAGAAGCAGAGTTGACATCAACTGTGTCGACACTTGGAGGCAGTGTCAACACACAGAATTCTTAGTCTACAACAACTGTGTCGACACACAGGACTTGTGTCGACACACAGTAGAGTTTCAACATAGTTGATTGTTGTAGAGTGAATAAGTGATTGCGTCGACACAAATAATCAGTGTCGATACATTCTCAAGATGCAGTGTTAAGAAGCTGTGTCGACATCAAGACAGCTATGTCGACATCACCAAAGTCTATGTCGACACTTAAGTCACTTGTGTCAACACATATTGACAGATTGTCTCGACACTTTAAGACAGTCAGTCTCAACGCTTTGTTGACAGAGACAAAGGATCAAGAACTGTTTGAGGACTTGACAGCTGTGAGTTATAACAAGTTTACTGAAGCTGTCAGACTTGTCAGAAGTTAGTTAGAAACCGGATCAGCCGGTTACCATGGATGAAGTCTATATATAGATGGATTCAGAAGAAGGAAGGATGGATCATACACACAACTAACACAACTATTGTGAGATTGATCTCTGATCAAGAAAGTGCAAGTCACAGAAGAAGATCTTCGTGAGAAGATCTAAGAAGACATTCTGTAGTGTTCATCCACTCAGATTTTGTCTAAGGAGAATTCATTCCAGAATTCAGAAGAAACTTCAGAAGATTTGGGGAAAGAGAGCTCCAGCTATTTTGAGGTCAAGAAGGAGACAATCACAAGTCTCTTAAGAAGTAAATCCTGAACTAATCTACTAAGTAGATTCAGATCCATATCTGGAATCCAAGAAGGAAGCTGACAGTCAGTCAGTCAACTTCAAAGGAGATCAACCCAACTAAGTTCAGATTCAAGAAGCTTTGAAGAAAGCTAAGCACAAGTGTATTTCAGTCATCAGTTTCATCAAGAAGCTGATCAAGAATCCTCTTATCCTTTCTCTCTCAACAAGGGTAAGAGACCATCAAATTACTTATCAAATTCTATAGGATCTTTTCAAAGATCTGAGTTGTAAGCCTATGTTATAAAGGCTGAGGTAAGGCTGATTGAGCCTGATTGTAGGAGAATTGGTTCTCTGAGTTGTAAGCCTATGTTATAAAGGCTGAGTGTAAGAGATTTTGATCTCTGAGTTGTAGGCCTTGAGGCAAGGCTGAGGTATGGCTGATTGAGCCTGAGTGTAGGAGAATTGGTTCTCTGAGTTATAGGCCTTGTGGCAAGGCTGAGGTAGGGTTGTTAGCCTGAGTTGTAGGAACCTTATAGGGTTCTGAGTTGTAGGAACCTTTCAGGGTTCTGAGCTGTAAGATCTGTGGATCTGAGAAGAAGGAAGAAGTTAGGCTGAATCTAGCATACTGCTAGATAGGTGAAGGGGGAAAGTGGATGTACCCAGACCTTGGGGAACCACTATAAATCAGTGTGCAATCTGTGATTTGAGTTATTGTAGTTTCTGTGATTGTATGAGCTGTGTTAGCTGTAGAGATATCTGATTTATATTAAAGAACTGAAGTGAAATTCCGCCTTAAGTTAAAATAAGGATAAGAACCTATTCACCCCCCCCCCCTCTAGGTTTTTAGGTTGTCTTGAAGTTAAAACTATCAAGTGGTATCAGAGGGAGGTTACTCAAAGAAGGACTTAACAGTCTGAGTTAGATCCCTAAGGCAGAATCAAGAATCAAGAAAATGGGTTCTGGAGAAAATCACAAGGAACAAGGTTCTATGAAACTACCCATTTGCAGGAAGGAGATATTTGGTATATGGAAAAAAGGAGTCAGATTGTTTATGGAGGCTTCTGACCCAAGGATCTATATTATAGTAAAAGAAGGTCCTTATGTTCCGATGAAGGTATCTGTTCTAGATGCAAACTAGAGAACTCCCAAGGATTTTTCTGAGATGACTAAGGGGAGATTATACTGGCAACTATGGATAAAAGAGCTCAGAATATCATAGTAAGTGTCATAGATGATTCAACCTTTCAGAATTTGATTCACTGCAAGACCTCCAAGGAAATGTGGGACACTTTGATAGTCTACATGGAGGGTTCTGAAGAAGTTAGACAAGATAGAAAGTCTATGCTAAATCAGGAATATGAAAGCTTCAGACAAGGGAAGTCAGATAGTATATCTGAGTGCTATAAGAAGTTCTACAGAATTGTAAATGAGCTGATGTATTATGGAAGGGTCTTCAGTACATATGAACTGAATGATAAATTCCTAAGATCCTTGACAAAGGATTGGGACACCAAAATTTGTGCCATCAGGGAAGTGGCCAAGCTTGCAGATATTTCACCTCCAACTTTATTTGGAAAGTTGCTGTCTTATGAAATGCAACTAATGACTAGAAAAGAGGAAGAAAGAAATGCAAAAGGGGAGCATAGAGAAAAGTCTGTGGCCTTCAAAGTTGAAGCCACTAGAAAGAATAGGAGGATGTCCCCATCACCTCCTAGGGAAGTTGCTGAAATTACCTCAGATAATTCAGACAACCAAAATTAAGATAGCAGTAATTCAGATACAGACTTTGCTGCTTTTACAAGACAGTTCCAGAGATTCTTGAAGAAGAAGCCGTGGAAATCTAGGCCCTCCACATCTCAGCAAGTTGATGATTATTATCAAAAGAGAAAGTCATCAAGGAAGGACAGGAGCAGGTCAAAGTCTAGCAAATCTACAACATCAAAGATTGTTTGCTACTGCTGTAATAAGCCTGGACATGTTGTAGCAGAGTGTCCAGACAAAAGAAAGGAGTCTGCTGATAAAAGGAAGACTCAACAAAAGAGCAAGAAGGAAAAATCCTTTGTTACTAAGAAGGAGAAAAGCTTGACAGACCAATCAACTTCAGAGTCTGAATCTAAAGCTGAGGCATACATTGGTCTTTATGCAGCTGATGAAAAAGAAGAGTTTATGCAATTGTTGAACTCTATCTATGTACAAGAAGACCATCAGTGTATGGGACTGATGGCTGTATCAGAAGAATACAAGTGTCAGGATCAGCCTGGTCCTAGTAAGGTACAATGTATTTCTAGAAATTCTAATTGTAGCAATGGTACAGAGTCAGCTACATCTGCATCAAGTGATGTGGATGGGTCTGAATCTGAAGGAGATATTCATCAGCTGATAGATGAATATGGGGACTTGTTGCAAGCACTAAAGAAAAGCAAGAACCTGGCCAAAACTCAGGCTAAGGATATTGCAGATCTTAAGATGGCTGCATCTGACTTAGAGAAAGAGTTAGATCAAAAATTGAATGAGATTGCCAAACTGAAAACTATAACTGTTATTCAGATGGGCACAATCACATACAAAAATGATCTAATTAAAAGTCTGGAAGTCAAACTTCAAAAGGAGAAAGATTTGGTGGCTAGTTATTCCAAGCCAAAATCAGTTTTACCTTTAATAGATGAGTTTGTGGCTCAAAAGGGTAAGGCTAGAATAGGCTTTAAGGGTAACACCAGGGCTGTCCAATTCAAGAGAAAGGAAAAGCCTCAGTCCAGCCACTGAATTTTAAAGTCCCTGTAGTTTTTAAAAAGGTGCATGAGCCTTCTAACAAGTATGACTTTGAGAATACTCAAGGTCATAGTAAGACTGAAGTTCTGAATGACAAGGGTGGTTATGTCAATAAGGCAGCCCATGTTCATAAACCCCATGTTTTTAAGAAAATAGTGGGTGTAGCTGCAGCAGTACCAGCACAATACAAGAGATTTGCTGTCAATCAGACAATCAAGAATGTATCTAAAAATAGATACAACAAGTATGAATGCTGGTGCTGTGGCAAGACAGGTCATTATGCTATAGATTGCTGGCACAACACTAGTGTCAGGAAGAATAACAGTCTACCTGTTAGAAGAGCTGTAGGTAGATTTGGTAAGCATGAAGCTAACCTGAACCAAGGACCCAAGACTTACTTCGGTTCTAAGGGAAAGTAATTCTTTGTTACAGGTGAGTTCAAGTAACCATACCCCTATATGGTACTTAGACAGTTGATGTTTCAAGCACATGACTGGAACAAAGGAATTGCTGAAGGAGTACTTGCCTATCTTAAATGGGCCTAAAGTAATCTTTGGTGGCTCTGAAAAAGGCATCATCAAAGGATTTGGTAACATTTCTAGTAACCAGATTACTATTACTCAAGTGGCCTATGTGAAGGGTTTGAAACACAACCTTATAAGCATAAGTCAGCTGAGTGATTTAGGATATAACATTTTATTTGTTAAGAATGGATGTCATATTAAGAGGTCAAGTGATCAAAAGATCATTTTGACAGGATATAGAAAGAGGAATGTGTACTGTGTCAATTTTGAGTGTGAGAAAAAAGGTTCTCCTATTTGTCTTGTAGCTGATGAGAGAGCCTCTCATTGTGTCAAATGGCACAAGAGGCTGGCCCATCTTAACTACAAAACAATTGGCCAACTCTTTAGCAAAGAGTTAGTGAGGAATGGTCCTCAAGTTAAGTGTATAAAGGAAGGGATATGTTAAGCTTGTCAAAAGGGCAAGCAGAAAAAATCCTCCTTTCATAGCCTTGAAAATAAAGATTCAGTGAGGTGTCTATACCTCTTACATATGGATCTTTTTGGTCCTATGCCAGTTCATAGTCTAGGTAGGAAGGTCTACACTTTGTGGTGGTAGATGACTATTCTAGATATTCCTGGGTGTTCTTTCTGAGACAAAAATCATAAACCCCAAGTGTTTTTCATAGTTTTGTCAAGCAAATCCAGAATGAACTTGACAGTACAGTGGTCCAAATCAGAAGTGATCATGGCACTGAATTTCAGTCTGAAAGTATGACAAGACTGTGTGAAGAATTTGGGATTTTTCAAGAGTTCTCCTCACCTAGAACACCACAGCAAAATGGTATTGCTGAAAGGAAGAATAGAATATTGATTAAGGCTGGTAGAACACTATTGAGTGACACTTCTCTCCCAGAATTTTTCTGGGCTGAGGCAGTAAACACTGCATGTCATGTGCTCAATAGGGATTCCATCACTAAGTGCCACAAAAAGACTCCCTATGAGATTATGAAAGATAGAAAACCAAATTTATCCTATTTTAGGATCTTTGGTTGCAAGTGTTATATCCTTAACAATGGCAAGTCTTATCTAACTAAGTTTGCTGCCAAATCCCAAGATGGGATATTTGTTGGGTACAACAATAATAGTAAGGCTTATAGGGTCTACAACTTGATTACACAGGTTGTAGAAGAATCTGTACATATTGTATTTGATAAAACTAGATTGATCAATAGTGAGTTGCCTTGTAGTTCATGCAGTCCAACATGTATAAATGAGAGAATGGACAAGCTTTCCATTGCAAAAGATTCAACTACAGATCTACAAATGGAAAATGGTGGCTACTGTCCAGGGGAGTACAGGACTCTCTAGAAGCTGAAGAAAACCAAGAGGTGCAACACATTGAAGAAATAGGAGGTATTCAGCCTGAAGAGAGACTACCTCCAACAGTTAAACACTTAAAAGATCATCCAGTAAATAAGATAATTGGTGATCTAGGACATGGAGTGCAAACCAGAAGCAAGAATTTGAACACAGTCCTGTATTCAAGCTTTCTATCTCAATTAGAGCCAAAGAAGTTTGAAGAAGCTATCCTAGACCCACAATGGATTAATGTCATGCAAGAAGAACTAAATCAGTTCAGAAGGTGCAAGGTCTTGGAGTTAGTTCCTAAACCAAAAGACCACAATATCATTGGAACAAAGTGGATCTTTAGGAACAAATTGGATGAGAGTGGAATTATTGTGAAGAACAAAGCAAGACTTGTTGCAAAAGGGTACAGACAGGAAGAGGGTATTGAATTTGATCAAACCTTTTCCCCAGTAGCAAGAATGGAAGCAATCAGAATGTTCCTTGCCTATGCAGCATATCAAGGATTCAAAGTATTCCAAATGGATGTAAAATCAGCATTCCTGAATGTAAATCTAAAAGAAGAAATCTATGTAGAGCAGCCTTCAGGTTTTGTAGATTCTCTCAAACCTGATTATATTTATAGACTTAGGAAAGCTTTGTATGGGTTAAAGCAAGCCCCAAGGGCTTGGTATGAAACCCTGTCTACTTTCCTTATTGAGAACAATTTCTCAAGAGGGAAAATAGACAAAACTCTATTCCTAAGAGAGTCCAAAGGTAAGATAATCTTAGTCTAAATTTATGTAGATGACATAATATTTGGGTCTACAGAAAGCAACCTTTGCAAAAATTTTGCTAAACTTATGCAAGTGAAGTTTGAAATGAGCAGTATGGGGGAACTTAAGTTCTTCTTGGGACTCCAAGTAAGGCAGACTGATGATGGCTTGTCCATATCCCAGTCTAAGTTCACCAAGGAGTTAATTAAGAAGTATGGTATGGAATCATCCTCCACCATGAAAACTCCTATGGGAACAAGTATGTCTTTATACAAAGATGATGCAGGTTAGCTTGTAGATGAGTCTTTGTATAGAGGAATAATTGGCTCTCTACTATATCTCACTGCTAGTAGACCAGACATTATGTATGCAACATGTGTCTGTGCTAGGTATCAATCATGCCCTAAAGAATCTCATTACACTGCAGTAAAGATAATTTTGAGATATCTAAAGGGCACACATAATCTAGGCCTTTGGTACCCTAGGAATGGAGATTTTCTACTAACAGGCTATTCAAATACAGACTTTGCAGGTTGTAAAGAAGATAGGAAAAGCACTACAGGCACCTGTCAATTTCTAGGAGGAATATTAGTGTCATGGAGCAGTAAGAAGCAGACTAGTGTGGCAATTTCCACAGCTGAGTCTGAATATGTGGCAGCAGGAAGTTGTTGTGCACAGCTGTTGTGGATTCAACATCAGCTAGAAGACTATGGTATTCAGGTAAGTAGAACACCTTTATTTTGTGATTCTACTAGTGTTATTTCTATTGCTAATAATCCTGTTTCACATACTAGGACCAAGCATATAGAAATAAGATACCATTTTCTTAGAGAACATGTAGAGAAAGAGGACATCTCACTAGAATTTGTTAAGGCAGATTATCAAATTGCAGATGTATTTACTAAGCCTCTAGATGAAACTAAATTCAATAGATTTAAAATTGAATTAGGAATGTTGACCATATGTTAGATTAACATAAGTGGCTAAGTAAAATTGTGTCGACTCATTCAGTAATAATGTGTCGACACAGAGGAGTTGTGTCGACAATTCAGGAAAATTGTGTCGACACAGTATCGTAGTGTCGACACCTAAGGGACAAAGTGTCGACACATCCAGAAAAGTAGTGTCGACACAACCAGAGTAATGGTGTCGACACCTCCAGAAATTGTGTCGACACTTGCAATAAGAGTCGACACAGAATTTCTGATGAACTACTAAGTATGTCCTGTGTCGACATATCATCAATTGGTGTCGACACATGGTAGTCAACGCCGTGGTCGAGACAATAGAAGTATGTGTCGACACTTTCCAACAGTGTTGACATATTTAGACAGTTTTTGCCCGTATTTTGACCTTCTTTGTTTAAAAAGGTATAAATAGGTCGAGAAAGTATTCTGTCGACACGCTCACCAGATTTTCGAGACTAAACCCTTGTGTCGACAAACTCTCTTCTCTAAATTCAAGATTTCTCTCCTTTCCAATGGCGCCAAAGATTGAAGATAACATTAACGAAGGCTATGAGCTGGTGCGCAATGCTTTTGATGATGCGACAACAGAGATTAAAGGGGTCATTACCCTAGTTACTGATTCTGGGTTAGAGTTTCTTGTTTCTGAACCTACAAAGATCTGGAAGAAAGAAGTATGTGAATTCTATGTTGCTGCAACAGTGGACTCCACTGGACTAAAGATTAAATCGACAATTCATGGTAATAAAGTCAAACTTACTCTGAAGAGTTTAAGAAAGATTCTTCACCTACCAAGAATTCAGGATGAAGAAGAGGTCCCAACCTCAAAGACAAGAGAGGCTCTTCAGTGGTGTGGACTGGATCCAACCATGAAAATTGGAGCAGCCATCAACAGAAAAGGAATGAATCAACTAGGCAAATTTCTATCTGAAGTGGTAGGGAAGGTTATTTTGTGTAAACCATGAGGACATGATAGGCTCTCTGCCTATATGTTCAGTCTGATGACAAGGATAATCTACAAGATTAACACATATTGGTCTGCAGTTCTATTTGAGAAGATAAAAGAAGGTATCAAGAAGCCCAATTTGGTTAGATTAATGAGTTTATACCTAGCTGGAGCAATTCCAGAGGTAATGCATCAGCTTCCAGGATCTAAAATAAATCATACTAGAAGGATGGACATCAGGATAATATCCAGATGGGATAGGGTTCTCTCCAAGGACACACCTGATACCCAAGAGACTGCAGTAAATTCACCAATACATGACATTACAGAGATAACACAAGTGCAGAAGGACACAGTTAGTGCACAAGTGTAGGGGGAGATAGAAAGTGTACAAGTACAGGACAATGCTGAGAGTGCACAAGTGCAGGGGGAGTTAGTTACTGCACAAGTTCAAAGGGGAGAGAATTCACTTGGCAAGTGAAATAGATTCACAATCTATTCTTCTGTCCCCTTGTGTCAACAGTCCAGCACTAGATGTGATCATGGAGGATACATCTGTAGTTATTGATGCTCCTGAGACAGCTGTATCACCAGTTCACTCTGGAAGAGTTGTTTCCTGACATAGAGGGAGCAGCAGTTGAGGGGGAGCAAGTTAACCTTGAGAAGGTGGAGCATAGGGCTGACAAGGAGATGCCTCCTAGTCCAACAGAAAGAGTTGATATTGCCAGCACTTCTGCTTCAGAGGATGAGGAGATTGCAAATATCAAGAAAAGAAAACTGATGGTTTTCAAGAGTAGAAGCCAGAGCTATAAGAAGGCTTTACAAGCTACTACTTCTCAATCAGCTCCTGAGACTGATTACAACAAATTTTTGGTAGATTTACAAGTGAAATTGGATGAGCAGAGATTAGCTATGGAAAAATATGTGGATGAAAGCCATAAGGCCCTCCAGTTTGATCTAGCCCAAGATATAAAATCAATCAGATTTGAGGTAAATCAGCATAAGAAAGAGATGACAGATTGCTTCCACAAGGGGGGCAATGTTGTGGTATTTCTTGCAAAACAACAAGCAGAAATAAAGAAACAAGTGGATGATATTGCTGTCAAACAAGGCTATGTCCTTGAAAATCAAATAAGAATGAATGACAATCTGACTGAATCTCACAATGAGATAGTCACTGAAGTAAGAAAAACAGTTATTGAAATGACTGAAGCAAGAAATAAGGAGAAAGAAGAATTTGATAAGAAGCTACAGGAAACATTGGATTCCTTTAAGACAGCTATTACTACTTCATAGCAAACAATTTCTGATCAGCTTAAAAAGTTAAAGCCATTCTTTAAAGATGGTATCAATTACCTGGATGGGCAAATCAGATTTTAGAAAGATGATTTGAGAGAACATGTGGCCAGAGAAGTCATAAAGGGAGAGAGGGTGTTAGTATATGTAGGATCTGATCATGGCAAATGGGTAACCAACAGCATTAGAGCCACTCTGGGATATCCACCCTTATGTGATGATGATAATGTGACTGAGTCAGGTGTGCAACCAGCTCAACTTGAAGGTGATAAACCTGAGGTTGCCCAAGTTATTTACCCCCCCTACAGATCTTGAGATGATACATCAACAAGTTCAGCCTATGTATAACCCTCCTCAACCAGTTACTAATGTTATTATTGAAAAGGTAGATATGCCAGAAGCTGGTCTGAAAGCTCATCAAGATGCTCAATTATCAAAGAAAAGATTTAGAGAGCAGGCAGAGTTAAAACCTGATTTTGAGCAATGGAGCCCCACATCTAGAAATATCATATTAACTGCCTAGAAAGCTGTAAAAGACCAAGTTCATGAAAGGGGTAAATGGTATAATGAGCAGGAGTGGCAGAAGTATGAGGCTAGGCAAGAAGCCATAGTTCAATACAGAAGGAAGGCCAAGATTGGGAAGCTACCTCCTGATGCACAGGAGCCTAGCAAGTATTTCTCTAAGCCTTTTCATTACTTTGAAAGGCAAAGGATTAAGGCTGAAACACAAAAGAAGGCTAAGTTGAAAGGTAAGAAGCTCATTGAAGATACAGAACCTTCTGTGCAGGCTAAGATTAAATCAGGAAAAGGAATAGTCATCAAGGAGCCAGTACAGCCTTAGTTTAGTTTTACTAGATGTTTCTAGAACTATGTAATTCTTAGTTTTAAAGAAATCTATGTAATCAGTGTTAAGATACTTTTTGAGATAATAAACAAAACAATGTTTCATGTTAATTTAATTTGCATCCTTATTCTGTGATGATAGTTTATTATTTGTTTTATTTATATGTTACCCTGTTAAAAATGCTTATACACATCATCATGTTTATTTATCATAAGTGGTGTATATCATTGACAAAAGGGTTATGACTTCTCCAAAGAGGGGGAGATTGTTGGGTACATTGGAAAATGTGTACCTGATTTGGAGAAGCCTCACTTAGCTCAATGATATACATCAAGGTGTATTTGATATTATTCTGGGTTTATATGTGCAGGATAAGTATTGGCTAAAATGCAGGAAAAAGTTTCTAAGTCCATGTGTCGACACTAGAGGAAGCTGTGTCGACACTTCAGCAATTTTGTGTCGACACTTGGAAAAGGCTGTGTCGGCACACAGAAGCATAGTCGACATCAACTGTGTCGACACCGGGAGACTGTGTCAACACATAGAATAGATAGTCGACATCAACTGTGTCGACACCAGGAGACAGTGTCGACACACAGAAGCAGAGTCGACATCAACTGTGTTGACACCTGGAGGCAGTGTCGACACACAGAATTCTTAGTCTATAACAACTGTGTCGACACACAGGACTTGTGTCGACACACAGCAGAGTTTCAACATAGTTGATTGCTGTAGAGTGAATAAGTGATTGTGTCGACACAAATAATCAGTGTCGACACATTCTCAAGATGCAGTGTTAAGAAGCTGTGTCGACATCAAGACAGCTATGTCGACATCACCAAAGTCTGTGTCGACACTTAAGTCACTTGTGTCGACACATATTGACAGATTGTCTCGACACTTTAAGACAGTCAGTCTCGACGCTTTGCTGACAGAGACAAAGGCTCAAGAACTGTTTGAGGACTTGACAGCTGTGAGTTACAACAGGTTTACTGAAGCTGTCAGACTTGTCAGAAGTTAGTTAGAAACCGGATCAGCCGGTTACCATGGATGAAGTATATATATAGATGGATTCAGAAGAAGGAAGGATGGATCATACACACAACTAACACAACTATTGTGAGATTGATATCTGATCAAGAAAGTGCAAGTCGCAGAAGAAGATCTTCGTGAGAAGATCTAAGAAGACATTCTGTAGTGTTCATCCACTCAATTTTGTCTAAGGAGAATTCATTCCAGAATTCAGAAAAAACTTCAGAAGATTTGGGGAGAGAGAGCTCCAGCTATTTTGAGGTCAAGAAGGAGACAATCACAAGTCTCTTAAGAAGTAAATCCTGAACTAATCTACTAAGTAGATCCAGATCCATATCTGGAATCCAAGAAGGAAGCTGGCAGTCAGTCAACTTCAAAGGAGATCAATCCAACTAAGTTCAGATTCAAGAAGCTTTGAAGAAAGCTAAGCACAGGTTGATTTCAGTCATCAGTTTCATCAAGAAGCTGATCAAGAATCCTCTTATCCTTTCTCTCTCAACAAGGGTAAGAGACCATCAAATTACTTATCAAATTCTGTAGGATCTTTTCAAAGATCTGAGTTATAAGCCTATGCTATAAAGGCTGAGGTAAGGCTGATTGAGCCTGAGTGTAGGAGAATTGGTTCTCTGAGTTGTAAGCCTATGTTATAAAGGCTGAGTGTAGGAGATTTTGATCTCTGAGTTGTAGGCCTTGTGGCAAGGCTGAGGTAAGGCTGATTGAGCCTGAGTGTACGAGAATTGGTTCTCTGAGTTGTAGGCCTTGTGGCAAGGCTGAGGTAGGGCTATTAGCCTGAGTTGTAGGAACCTTATAGAGTTCTGAGTTGTAGGAACCTTTCAGGGTTCTGAGCTGTAAGATCTGTGGATCTGAGAAGAAGGAAGAAGTTAAGCTGAATCTAGCACACTGCTAGATAGGTGAAGGGGGAAAGTGGATGTACCCAAACCTTGGGGAACCACTATAAATCAGCGTGCAATCTATGATTTGAGTTATTGTAGTTTCTGTGATTGTATGTGTTGTGTTAGCTGTAGAGATATCTTATTTATATTAAAGAACTGAAGTTAAATTCTACCTTAAGTTAAAATAAGGATAAGAACATATTCACCCCCTCTAGGTGTTTAGGTTGTCTTGAAGTTAAAACTATCATATATATCAGGTCGACCCGAACACCCGAAGGTGTCCAACATTGGGCTTCTCCTTAAACATCACCTCATAAAGAGACTTCATGTTGATCGGACTCAGAGGCATCTGATTGATGACATAAGTTGTGCAGACCATCCCTTCTGCCCAGGAGACTTCATGTTGAATGGATTAGAAAGCAATCAGAAGGTGATGTGCAATGTTGATACCAATGCCAAAACTATGATTGAAGTGCACAATAATTATATGGCTCATTATGACAACAACTTGCAAGTGTATGCAAATGCTCTGGCTGCAGAAGTCAGAAAGGGGGAGGATTCCTTGGGAGCTAAGGTGGAAGTTAAGGTCAATATACTTTGTTGCAGTATAGAAACTGGGCGGTCTGGCGGCTTGTCTCTAGCGGTTTGGAGACCGGGCAGTATGGCGGTTTCACTCAAGCGGCTTGATAGTCGGGCAGTCTGGCGGCTTCTCTCCAGCGGCCTGTTGTAGTATGGGAACCGAGCGGTCTAGCGGCTTGTCTCTGGCGGTTTCACTCTCCAAGACTGTGGCGGTTTCTCTCTGTCTAGCCTCTGGCGCCTTGTCATTATGGTCTAACGGTTAGCCTTCTAATCTAACTGCGCGACCTGTGCGGTCTTGTTTTGTCAAGCCGCTAGTCATAATAAATGTATTTAGTCCCACATTGCTTATTTGTAATATTGAAGCACAAAAATGACCTCAATGAGAGTTCGAAAATAGGGGAGCAGCGAACACCTACTTCTCTCAAGCCTCGCCTCTCGACTGGTTGCAAAGGACCTAGAACTGAACCGAAGCCTCAGCAGGGATGTCCCACCTCTTACCCGGAAGATCTCTAAGAGCTTCCCCTCCAAAGCCAAAAGCTGGTCTAGGAGCTCCTCAGAAAGCACTAGAGAGTTAGAGAATTATGAAAGTTTGCTCTCTAAGGAGCCCTTGTGGGTCTATTTATAGCCTTTGCTGACCTGAAATGACTAAAATGCCATGGCTGGCCTGCCAATAGCTGAATCCCGCTGTTATGAAATACTAAATGCAGGCCCTGGGGGCATATGGGTAATTTTACACGAGTGCAACTAGGTAATTTTACCCAGGGCTCCGAGCCCCACCCGGCGAGAACCTTTTCGTCGGGCACTCGACGGAAGCTAAAAGAGGGGTGTCGAATGCTTCGGACCGAGCCAGCACTCGCTCTCCGCGAGGCGCAAGCCTTCTCGCCCGCCTCCGGGAAGAAATGGGTCTCGGCCGGGACTTGACGCGAACGTTTTCGCCAGCTCCAAGGCGAGGTCTCTTCTGGTATGAAGCCCAAAGCTTAGTCCAATCCTGGTCGTTGATGCCTCTGGGTCCCACTCAGCAAATATGGGGTTGTACACAATCCCCGCTCTTTTCGAGCTAGCCCTGCGCTCGAAAAGACACGTCCAACCCATAAATATTTGCTGAGCACGTGTCATCCTGGAAAGAGAATCTTTTGGTGGGCCACCCCGTGGTTATATATGTGCGCCGATGGGCGGCCATAAATCTGCCCCCTGCCAATCGCTGCCCCGTGGTTGAGTTCTCGCGTAATCTCGTGATGCGTTCCAAACATGCTGACAAGCCGCTCTCGCAGGACCTTCAAGACCGTATTAATGCAGCGTAGGCGCGAGCTCTTGCGAACAGCGCCTTGGTAGCCCCTTGGCTGGCGAGAAAGGCGTTGGCCGCTGAGCCCTCACAGTCGAAGAAGAAGAAAGCGAAATCGGTCCAGCGGGACCTTCTGCACGAGAACCGGGGTTCACCTACCCCCTCTCCAATGCGCACGGAAAATCCTATACCCCTGCAGAAGGTACTCTCTCCAACTTGCTGGTTACCAAAATTATGAGTTGATTAAGCGAAAGGATCAACAACTGACGCAATACATCTCGCAGGAGGCGGTTCAAGATAACGGCGTCGGGTCCTCGCTGGCGCCCCCTGACTTGACGTCTCGCCTTCCCGAGGATCCACCACGGGTCCCATGGGCCACTCCTCCGTCCGACCCTCCGAGAACACCATGTAACATTTTATCCCCACTGCCATCTTTTTATTCATTCTAAACACAACATTCCCAATTGCTGAACTGACTTCCCGCAGCGCTAGCTTCCGCCAGCCTGGGTCTCGCCACCCGGGGAAAGGAAATAGTAACTGCCAACTTGGTTGACCAAGCGGCTAATCCCGCCCTACTGGCAGGAGGGGTGGCTACTGAACCCTTCGTGATCCCAAAAGAGGCTAGTCACCCCGCGAGAGAGGATGACTCGCCCTGCCCCGGCCAGACCGGGATCACCGTACGCGAGACCTTCCGCTCGGGGCGAGGAAAGCCGCTCCACCTCCTCTATGGAACTGAGGGGGAGTCTGGGCCTTCTCGCCTGTTGTCGGTAGGTGGCTCTCGTCATGCTGCAGGTATGCGAGGTAAATCATAGTCTTTACTTAGCTTTCACTGTAACTGTGGAACTCTTTTACCAGGGGATCCGGACTCGCGAGCGAGATCTGGTGAAGAAGATGAATACGAAGATGATGATGGAGAGGAAGGGGAGGATGCTGAGAGCTCCCCCTTCCCCTCTTCGAACGAGATGGAGGAAATCTTGGAAGGCGCCGGGAACGTCAGGAAGCGGCGGAAGAAGCTAGCGGCCATCCTGTCAAAGCTCGTTCGGCAATAGCGGGCCCATGCCTCTGCTGCGAAGGAACACCGTGAGATGGTGGAGCAGAGGTTGGAGGCCCTCAAGCGAGACTACTTCCCCAGCGAGACGGAGCGGCCAGATATGCCTACCGTCGAGTCATCT
Source organism: Platanthera zijinensis (assembly GCA_039513925.1). Classification (NCBI taxonomy): domain Eukaryota; kingdom Viridiplantae; phylum Streptophyta; class Magnoliopsida; order Asparagales; family Orchidaceae; genus Platanthera; species Platanthera zijinensis. The sequence goes on along the minus strand of CM077084.1, from coordinate 67,472,484 downwards.
CCTGGGCGATGTATCGCACAGATCCGAGACCAGGCGTGTCGGATCAACCTCGGGTGCACCACGTTATCCTCCTACTTCAACCCGCGGGCTCCTCCAAGAACTAGACGGCGAGAGCGAGGACGATGGCGCTGGGAACCGTATTGAAAATTGTAATCTCGCCTCCCCCGCCTCCTTGCCTACCCTTCTTGTTATGTACCCTTTTTTTCTAGTTTGAAATACTGCTTAACTTTATGATTATTATTTGTTATGGAGCTCTCGCCCGGCGAGAGCTCCCTTTCTATTTTTGTTTCTGCTGTTCTATTTCATGCTATTATTTTGGTGTTTGCGCGAACCCAACCCGCATGTCCGTCACTGTCATCTAAGGGCTGGAACCTTGTCGCTGGCTTAGGTGCCCAAGGCGTGTTGGAGTGGAAAACGAGGCGCCGTTTTCTCGGGACGTGACGACTGTACCCCTGCCGCCTTTTTGGGAAAGTAATTATTACCACGATTTTCAAAAAATAGGTCGATCCACCCACCACATTTATTTCTCCGATCCGGAACCCTTGTCTTCCTTCTTGCTGCTTTCGCGCCTTGTCGAGACCTTCCCTTGCTTCCACCACCTTCTCTCGTTCTCGCCTTTCTCCCCGAGGTTTCGCCTTCAACTTTAGACCATGATGTCGGGCGAGAACGAAGGGCGCTCCCACTATGCAGAAGCTTTCCGGAGGCACCAGTTCCCCACTTGCCGTTTAACCATGGATGAGTACCAACTGATCACCTCCCGCTACATCCCCGCCGGCTTCACCGTGAGAAATCCCGATAACGATGATAGGGTGAATTGCGCGGGAGAGGGGGAGCTCTCCATCCCCCTCGAGAATTTTGAGGTGGGCTTTCGCCTCCCCCTCTGGCCCGAGATGCGCCAGGCCCTCCACTATTATGGAGTTGTTCCTACACAGCTCAATCTCAACTCGTTCGCAATCCTGGTAGCGTTTATCTGCTACATACGATCCGAGAGGATTGAGTTCAGCCTCCCCATTTTCCGGAAGCTGTTCATCTTCCGGGGTAAGAGTGGGGTGGTTTTCTTCTCCAGGAAGTTGCTCAAGACCACTAGTCTCGCCAACAAGCACCACCACTGGGGCGAGAGGTTCATCTTCATTTCCGACAACTTCGGAACCGTGCCTCTCGTGCCCGTTCAATATGACAACGCCGCCTACAAGCCGCCCACCTTAGGTTCGCGTGAGAGTGCCCTCCTGAAGTTCTTCGGAACCAAGGACTTCGACGTCTAATTCCTCAGGCGGGACGTCGACTCTCTCCTGCTTGTGCCTCCTGGCGAAGGTATGGTCTTGCCTTTAACTCGGCATTCCATACTCTAAAATGTATCACTGAATGTTGTCAACTTTGCAGGGGAGCGGGAAATCCCTCGGCTCTAGCCGTTTGCCAAGACTGGGGTTGCGAGAGATCCACTGGCCCTTGCGAAAACTGCGGCTCTCGCCTGCCGAGAGGGGCTAGCTCCTCCCCCTCGATCTAGTGCCGGGAAGCGGAAGCCTGACACCTTCTCGTCCAATCCTCTGAAAATACCAAAGCCCACCACTGCAGACAAGGGGATGTCCGTGGCGGCCTCTCCCTCCCGACCTGCCGCCGAGGGTCGATCCTTTGCCTAGATCCTGTCGTCAGTCGGGGAGGCGATCACTGCCACCGGGGCCATCATTGGGGTACCTGCCGAGATCTTTCCAGCTGCAGGAGGGACTGGTGGCGAGGGTGCAGCCGCTGAAACCTCTGCTCTGGCCCCACCCGAGCAGGCGCCAAAGGGGCACCGAAACTTCGGCCTCAGCGTGAAGTGTCTGGACACGGAAGGAAAGCCCCTGCTTCAGTGGGATCCCGAGACCAACCGGGTACAGACAAAATGTCCACCCGACTCCTGGCCCTTGACTCCATCCAGGCTTTGCTGTGCGGGTTCGAGCTCGTGCACATGTGTGCGCACCAGAGTATAACCATCGACCGCAATTTCGGCGAGATGCTCAAGGCACGGGACTAGGCGGCGGCCAACGCGACAGCGTTAAAGGCTGAGCTGGCGGATGCCCAGCAACTTCTGTCCTTGCGCCTGGCAGAAGAGGTAAGCGAGACCTTTCAAGGCACTCGCTCTCGCCCCTGTAATCAACAACCTGTCTCTCTTCTGTACTGATTGGTTTCTCCCTTACACAGGATTCTGCCCAGAGCACTACCTATACGGCGTACATGATTTGGAGCTGGGAGAAGTAGTGTTCGCCTTGAAGATTTGGAGGCACTACCTATACGACGTACACTGCGAAATCTACTCGGATCATAAGAACTTAAAGTACGTCCATACCCAGAAGGAGTTGAATCTAAGACAGCGGCGGTGGTTGGAGTTTTTGTGCGATTATGAATAAACCATCAACTACCACCCCAGAAAAGTAAATTCCGTAGCCGATACTTTGGGCAGGAAGGTACCAAAAATAAGCCCCGAGTCCCGGTTAATGCATATGGAGTTAGCTCGGATGCTTGAGGAGATGGAGATCACTTTGGTGTATAAGGATCAACAGGACGGGTATACAGAGTACTTGACCACGATGAGCATAGTGTGCGACGTTCGTGACCGGATCCGGGCGGAGCAAGGAAGGGATAAGGCTCTGGCCCCGACAATAAAGTCAATTGAAGATGGGACAACCAACGAGTACTCTCTTAAGGACGACCTTGTTCATTTCTGTGGCCGACTTTACATTCCCAAGGGCGGTAAAATTCGGGAAGATATCTTGAGAGAGGCACACTGCTCTCAGTATTGCGTGCACCCTGGGATTGCTAAGATGTACGCCGACTTGCGGAAGACCATGTGTTGGCCGGGGATGAAGAAAGACGTCATGTATTTTGTTACATATTGCGAGGCCTGTCAAAGAGTGAAGGCAGAATGCAGGAGCCCCGGTGGATTGTTGCAGTCATTGCTCATCCCCGAGTGGAAGTTCGAGGATGTCTCCATGGACTTCGTCCATGGTTTTCCTCGCTCCCGCTCAGGGAATGATTCGATATGGGTAATCGTTGATCGCTTGACGAAGGTAACCTTGTTCATACCTTTGAAGAAAGAAGCACACGTGGATGTTTTGGTACGCCTTTTTGTGGAATAATTCGTACGGTATCATGGCGTGCCAAAGAAAATCGTTTCTGACCGGGATGGTCGGTTTACCTCTAGGGAATGGAAGGCAGTGCAAGGCATATTTGGGTTCATGCTTTACCTTCAGCACAACGTTTCACCCTCAGATCGACGGGCAATCTGAAAGGACTATCCGGACATTGGAAGACTTATTGAGGTTATGTGTGTTGGATAGAGGAGAGCCGTGGGAAAGGCTCCTACCCTTGGTAGAATTCTCATACAACAACAACCATCAAGCTAGCATCCGGATGGCGCCCCATGAAGCCCTTTACGGAAGGTGTAGAACACCCTTGTCTTGGGTGCAAGATCAAGATCTGAAGGCTTTGGGAGTTGAATGCATAGATAATACTGATGCGACTGTAAGACTAATACGGGACCGCATGCTCGAGGCTCAAAGTCGCCAAGCAAAGTATTATAATGCAAAACACCGGATGGTGGAATTTCAAGCGGGCGATAAGGTATTTTTAAATATCAGGTCGATGCATGGAGTATCTCGAGTACGTGGTATGAAGAAGCTCAACCCAAGGTACGTTGGGCCCTACGTTATATTGGAAAGGATTGGCCCGTTGGCATATCGGTTGGAGTTACCGCCGGAGTTAGAGAATCTTCATGACGTATTTCATGTGTCGTCACTCTGAAAGGCATTGTTGTGGCCCGAACAATATGTCCCAACCACTGACGGAGCAGTTACAACTGATAGGTCGGTGCGACTAGAGCCTGTGCGGATAGTGGACAGCGAGACGAGGATTTTGCGTCGCAAAAGTGTTCCTCTGGTAAAGGTGATGTGGTCCAATCATGGGAAAGAGGAGTACACGTGGGAGCCGGTGTACTTGATGCAAAAGCGCTATCCGGAGCTATTTCATCAAGGTAATCTTTAAAAAGCATATTTTACTTTATGTCTATTTTATGCTTTTCTCTCCCTGTAGCCTTAACCTGATTTCGGGGACGAAATCTTTTATTTTGTTTATAGGATTTGTAACGTCCCGATTCGCGCTAGGACCCTTGCGTGCGCTTTTAAGTTAGGAGAGCTGATTTAGTCTCAGAGAGTGCAGGCGATCAGGCGCGCACTCGTGGGGAAAAATAAAGTTGGCCATGTGTATGACACGGGTAGAGACACGGGCGTGTTCCTACCCGTGTGTCGTGGCTTTGAGTGCCATGGCTTTGAGTGATAAGAAAATGGCGTTGAGTGGCTTGTCCCGAGAAGGACATGGGTAGAGACACGGGCGTGTGCCTACCCGTGTGTCGTGGCGTTGAGTGGCATGGCGTTGAGTGTCTGTTTTGGGTATGACACGGGTAGAGACACGGGCGTGTCCCTACCCGTATGCCATGACGTTGAGTGGCATGACATTGAGAGTTAAGCAGTCATTTCCCCAAGAAGTACACGGGTCGTAGAGACACGGGTGTGTCCCTACCCGTGTGCATCAAGTCAAGCTCGACGAAATATGTCCAGAGCAGGACATGGGTATAGACACGGGCAGAACCACGGCTGTGTCACCTTGACACGGGTACAGACAAGGGCGTGTCAGTACCCGTGTATGTGCACGAAGCGGCAGTCGAATCATTGACGTCGTTTCGCACGAGCAGGAAACGGGTAAGGACACGGGCGTGTCCCTACCCGTGTCACCTTTGAATAAAAAGGGAAAAATGAAACCCTAGCCGTTTTCATTATCTTCCAAGCCATATCTTCTGGAGAAACTTCTGGAGGAGGGAAGAACTACTGGAGACAACCAAACCCCGAGAGGAATCGCCACCACCGCCAAGGAAAAAGGGATGTCGACGAGAAGAATGACAAGATCCATTGCTGGAAATGGTGGAACCGCTGGAAATGAAGTGAGTTTCCTCCACTATCCCTTGGTGCTAGATCTGTAGTTATCCTTAGGCGAGATATCGACTCAAAAGAGTCTTGATGTGTGAGATGAAGATTTCTAGGAGGGCCATGCTAGAACTTGAGTTCTAAGGTTTAGTCATCTTCAACCTCCCCTTCCTTCAAAGTGATGATGGGGGTGGTTTCGTGAAGAGGAATGGCCTTAAGAGGGTGAATAAGGGTGCAGGATCTTCTGGTTATGATATGGGAGAATCGGCTTGAGGAGGAAGATGAACCGATGCCGTTCATTTTGCCTCAAGATGCGTGCAGAAATCTGTGTTGTGCATGCAGTGACCTTCTTGGCTATCTTCAGGCAAGATATGGTCATATATGGGCTTCCGACTAAACACGAAAGTCGTATCCCTTGGGATTACCTTTCAACCGAGTGGTTATATGCCTTCAGGTGAAGTCTGTAGCCACAGGAATGTCTGATCGAAGTAGAGGGCTATCAGACTAAGCGTGCAAAAATTGTATTCTGTACGCAGTAGGCTTTGGAGCCAACTTCATGTATGATACACTCTGATCTGGGTTGATGACTGAACATGAAAGTTGCAGCCCATGGAAAGACCTTTCCATCGATGGGTTACATGCACAGGCGAGTCTTCAGACCTGCCAGCTAGATGAGAGTCTGCGCAGCGAGTCTACCTGGGGCCGAGCCGAGCTCGGGGTAGTGCAAACATCCAATTTGAAGAATTTTCAAGGACCAAACCTCTCCCCCACAGGCGAGCCATCGGACCTGCCAGCTAGATGAGAGCCTACGCAGCGGGTATACCTGGGGCCGAGCCGAGCTCAGGGTAGTGCAAACATCCAAGCTGAAGAATTTCCAAGGACCAAACTTCTCCCCCACAAGCGAGCCTTCGGACCTGCCAGCTAGATGAGAGCCTGCGCAGCGGGTCTACCTGGGGCCGAGCCGAGCTCGGGGTAGTGCAAGTTTCCAAACGGAAGTATCTCTAAGAACCAAACCTCTGCCACATAGGCGAGCCTTCGGACCTGCCAGCTAGATGAGAGCTTGCGCAGCGGGTCTACCTGGGGTCGAGACGAGCTCGGGGTAGTGCAAACATCCAAGCTGAAGAATTTCCAAGGACCAAACCTCTCCCCCACAGGCGAGCCTTTGGACCTGCCAGCTAGATGAGATCCTGCGTAGCGGGTCTACCTGGGGCCGAGCCGAGCTCAGGGTAGTGCAAACATCCAAGTTGAAGAATTTCCAAGGACCAAACCTCTCCCCCACAGGAAATCCTTTGGACCTGCCAGCTAGATGAGAGCCTGCGCAACGGGTCTACCTTGGGCCGAGCCAAGCTCGGGGTAGTACAAACATCCAAGCTGAAGTATCTCCAAGAACCAAACCTCTCCCCCACATGTGAGCCTTCAGACCTGCAAGCTAGATGAGAGCCTGCGCAGCGGGTCTACCTGGGGCCGAGCCGAGCTCGGGGTAGTGCAAACATCCAAGAAGAAGAATTTCCAAGGACCAAACCTCTCTCTCACAAGCGAGCCTTCAGACCTGCCAGCTAGATGAGAGCCTGCGCAGCGGGTCTACCTGGGGCCGAGCCGAGCTCGGGGTAGTGCAAACATCCAAGCTGAAGAATTTCCAAGGACCAAACCTCTCCCCCACTAGCGAGCCTTTGGACCTGCCAGCTAGATGAGAGCCTGCGCAGCGGGTCTACCTGGGGCCGAGTCGAGCTCGGGGTAGTGCAAACATCCAAGCTGAAGAATTTCCAAGGACCAAACCTCTCCCACACAAGCGAGCCTTCGGACCTGCCAGCTAGATGAGAGCCTGTGCAACGGGTCTACCTGGGGCCGAGCCGAGCTCGAGGTAGTGCAAGTTTTCGAACTCTAATCCAGCATTAAGATAGGCAAGTAAATAATGGATCAACAAAAACATTATAATATAATCTTGGATTTGAATATACAATTTCACCTTCCCCTCTTTCACGGGTAGAAGCGCTTTAAGTCATCGTCATTCCAGGTGTGGCTCATGGACCTACCCTCCACATCTTAGAGGTGATAACCTCCCGTTCTAAGGACCTTCTCCACAATATAAGGCCCTTCTGAATTTGGGTTGAGCTTGCCCACAGGGTCTGACCTCCCCGCTGCGTCGACTTTCTTTAGTACCAGATCTCCTTCAGCGAATTGCTTGATCCTGATATACTTGTCGAAATATTTTGCCATATGCCGTTTGATCTCTTCCTGCCTGATGGCTGCGACATCGCGCAATTCTTCCACCATGTCCAACGAGAGGCGTAACCCCCCTTCATTCTCCAACCTCCAAGCCTCATCTCCTTCAGCCACGGTCGTGACCCGTGGGGACCGAACCTCAAACTCCACTGGCCGGACCGCCTCACACCCATGAGAAAGCTTCAATGGGGTCTCGCCAGTGGCCGTGTTCGGGGTCGTTCGTAAGGCCCACAAAACTGAGGGGAGCTGCTCCACCCAATTCCCCCTCAAGTTTTATACCTTCTTCTTGAGCAAGTTTACAATGATCTTATTTGACGCCTCTACCTGGCCGTTGCTCCTAGGGTTGTTGACGGAGGCAAACCGGAGGTCTATCATTGAGTGCAGAAGCTGATGAACTCTTCGCTATCAAATTGGGGACCATTATCCATTACTGTTGCTTGGGGTAGCCCGTGCCTGCATATGATCTCTCCTCAAATGAAGTTTCTGATGACCTGTGAGGTGACCTTGGCCAACGCCTTGACTTTCATCCACTTCGAGAAGTAATCAATCATGACCAGGAGAAACCTCCTCTGCCCACTGGCCGGGGGAAAAGGCCCGACCAGATCCATCCCCTAGATGGCGAAAGGTCATGGTGACGTAATGCTTCGGAGCCTTTTAGCGGGCAAGAGCTGGAGGGGGCACACATCTGACATTTTCGACACCTCTTTGCAAATTTCGCCGCATCCTTCCTCAGGGTCTACCAGAAGTACCCCTGCCTTACCACCCTTGCTTCCAACGTTCTTCCTCCTGAGTGGTTGTCGCACTCGCCCGAGTGTACCTCCTCCAGGATCCTCGGGATATCCTCTTCAGTCACACATCTTGCCAGGAGCCCTGACAACATTTTTCGGTACAACCCCCCTTCGAGCATTAGGTAGTGAGCTGCCTTGTACTTGAAGCTCTTGGCATCCTTAACCCCTTCCGGAAGCTCGCCAGTGGACAAGAAGATCGCCAAAGGGTCCACCCATGAGGGTCGCCTATCCACCTCCATCAACTCTCCTTCTTCGATTGTTGGTCGAAACAGCTCGGTCAGGGTTCTTCCCCCCCCCCCCCCGAGGCCTAAACTTAGCCAGCCGATCGACTGCTGCACTTTCTTTCCTGGAGACGTGTTGGATGGAGAACGTTTGGAACCCTCCAATGATCACCCTTACCTTGGACAAGTACTTCACTAGGGTGGGCTCCCGAGCTTCGAACTCCCCTTTGATCTGGGACGCTAGCACCAGTGAGTCTGTAAAAGCCTCCACATCCTGGATCTCAAGCTCTTTTGCCAACCGAAGGCCGACTATCACGGCCTCATACTCTGCTTTATTATTGGTCACCGGGAAGTGCAAGACCACTGCATGTTCTATAGTGACCCCCTGGGGGCTTATCAGCACCACTCCTCCCCTAAGGGAATGCTTTCCTGAAGCCCCGTCAACCATCATCCTCCATGCCCCCTGGGGCTGCGGCTCCTCTTCCCCAACCTCAACAACATAGTCTGTCAGGAAGTCCGCCACCGCCTGTGCCTTGATGGAGAGCCTTGGAATGAATGAGTTATCAAACTCGCTCAGTTCGATGGACCACTTGGCCAACCTGCCCGAGTGTTCCACCCCTTCAAAGATCTTGCGAAGAGGATGGTCCGTCACCACCTTGATCGAGTATACTTGGAAGTACGGCCGAAGCTTCCTTGCCGAGATGATCAGGGCATACGCCAGCTTCTCTTAGATAGGGTAGCGGAGCTCCGCCTTCTTCAAGATTCGGCTAACGTAGTAGATGGGCAACTTCTTATTCCCCTCTTCTCTAACTAGGACAGAGCTCACGGCCTCTGCTCCTACCCCGAGATATAAGGCTAGATCTTCCACCTCCTTCGGGCTTTGGAGTAGCGGAGCTTGGGAGAGCTGCCTATTTAGCATTTGAAAAGCCTCTTCACATTCAACAGTCCATTCGAACCTTTGGTTACCCCGCAACACCTTAAAGAACGACGAGCATTTGTCCCCCGACCTGGAGAGGAACCTGCTTAGTCCGACCAACTTGCCTGTCAAGCACTGGACTTCCTTAGCATTGTGTGGTGATTCCAACTCTAGGATGGCCTTCACCTTATCCGGGTTAGGCTCTACCCCTGTCGGGGTCAAAAGATGCCCAATGAACTTCCCGCGGCTTGCCCCGAAAACACACTTCAAGGGGTTCAGCCTCATCTTAAACTTCGGTAGGGTGGCGAACGTCTTCTCCAGGTCCCGCAGGTGCGAATCCACACACTTGCTCTTGACCATTAGATCATCAACGTAGACCTCCAGGTTCCTCCCCCTCTGATCCTGGAAGACCCAGTCCATCATGCGCTGGTATGTAGCCCCTACGTTTTTTAACCCAAATGGCATCATCTTATAGCTGAAGCATCCCTCCCTCGTGATGATGGAGACATCCTTGATGTCGGGAGGGTGCATCCGGATCTGGTGATAACCTGAAAAAGCATCTAAGAAACTCATAATAAAAAAACCGATGGCTGAATCAACCAGCGCGTCGATCTAAGGCAGGGGGTAGCAATCCTTGGGGCATGATTTATTTAACAAAGAAAAGTCGATACACATTTGTCACTTCCCTCCCCCTTTTTTAACCATTACCACGTTGGAGATCCAGCCTAGATACTGGATCTCTGAGATGAAGCCAGCCTCCAAGAGATTCTTGACCTCGCGGATGGGCTCATCCAGCTTGGTGGCGATGGTCCTCATCTTCTGGTGGATGGGACGCGTCCGGGGGTCCAGGATCAGGTGATGGCAGGCCACATCCACATCGATGCCCGACATGTCTGTCGCACTCCAAGAGAAGATGTTGACGTTGCTCTGGATGCAGGCCCGCACTCGCTCCTGGTTCTCGAGACTTAAGCCCACGCTGACCCGCACCCTCTGCACCTGTCCTGCGCTGGTGAAGACCTCCATCTCCACCACTTCCTCAGCCGGCTCCAGCCGCGACTGCCTCTAGTTAGCTCTCGTTTCTTCCTCCTATCCAAACTCTTCCTCCCCTCCTGCTTCTTCGACCTCCATCACCTCTTCCCGACTCTCCTGCTGCTGTTGCTCGACCTCCACGCCTCTCCGGGCCTCCCTCTCGACTACTTCTGCTCCTTGCTCCTCCTCTACCTCCATCACCTCCTCCGAGCTCTCCTGCTGCTGCTGCTATCCCCCTAGGCCTCCCTCACAACTCCTTCTACTCCTCTCTCCCCCTCTACCTCCATCGCCTCCTCTAGGCTCTCCTGCTGCTGCTGCTGCTGCTCTCCCCCATGGGCCTCCCTCACAACTCCTTCTGCTCCTCTCTCCCCCTCTACCTCCATCGCCTCCTCCAAGCTCTCCTGTTGCTGCCGCTCGCCCCCCTGGGCCCCCCTCACAACTCCTTCTGCTCCTCGCTCCCCCTCTACCTCCATCGCCTCCTCCAGGCTCTCCTCCTGCTGCTGCTCGACCTCCACTCCCCTCCGGGCCTCATGTACTCCTTCTCCCCTTTCCTCCTCCGGGCTCACCTCCTCCTCTCCGACAACCTCCTCCTACTCTGCCAACTCCCTCTCCAGTTCTTCTGCCTCCGTCATCCAAGACACGGTGTTAACCGCTGTTACGTAACACTGCCTCGCACCCTTCGGGTCCCCCCTGATCCTAACCTGTACCCCTCCGTTGTTGAACTTGAGGCACTGATGGAACGAGGAGGGGACGCAGTAAAAGGCGCTGATGAGGGGGAATCCGAAGATGGCATTATAACTAGTTGGGGCGTCAACTATCACAAACCTACAGTTACGTGATACGCCCCCCAACTTTACATGCAGACCTACCCCTCCTTCTACTTCCTTCCTCTCTCTCAAGAAAACCCAAATAGCGGTCCATCCGAAGCCAAGACCCTCTTGACCTTGGCCTTCATCTCGTCGAAGGCCTTCTTCAAGATCACATTCAGGGAGCTCCTGTTGTCCACCAGTATCCTGGAGACTGTGAAGTTCTCCACCGCCGTCTGAATCACAAGGGTGTCACAGAGCGGATCCTCGTAGTCCGGTATGTCTGCTGATGAAAAGGTAATTTTTTCTTCCAGAGGGGGAGCTAGAGAGGTCGAGGCGACCCCCCTTCAGAACATGGTCTGAAGGCTCCCCTTGCGAGTTGCCTCTATCCCCACTCCCTCGTGGATCACCCCGATCCCCCTAGGTCCCCACATCTGCCCTGTCCTCATACCTATCCTCCCCTTCTCCCTGTTGCACCTCCACGATCCTTATCGGCGGATCCTGCCTACCCATCCCCCTAGCTTATCCCATCTCCAAGAACTCTGGGCAGGCGGTCGTTGCATGACTCTCCTCCTGGTGGAAGTCACAGAAGAGCAATGTCGCCCTGCCCCTTCTTCCTTCTCCACCTCCTCTTCTCTCGGCTCCCCCTCGAACTCCTCTCCTTGCTCCTCTACCTCTTCAGACCTCCATCGCTTCTTGCGGTTGTGGGAGGTGACCCCTTGGCCCCTGCCTCCACCCCGGTTGATCCTTGGCTCCCGGAAGTTGTCTCTTCCCTGAAAGCCTCCTCCTTAACCCTGGGGGCGACCCTCCTGGGGCCTCCAACCCAACCGGTTGTTCGCCTCCCGGGCCCCCCATCCATGATGCTGCCCCTGCCCTCGGGGTTCTTCCCTCCTTCTCTCTTCTCTCTGCTCCCTCGACTCTCTCTGTCTTCCTGTTGTTGGTTCCTTCACATCGTCCTCCGCCAACCGGGCCAGCTTCTTGGCAAAAGCCGGATTGGTCCTCTCAAAGTCTATCTCCTTCGTCTCCCTCTCCATGAGCTCCTCAAAGGAGAGGGGGGCACTCTATTCAACTCCATGTTGAAGAATCCCGGTCTCAGCCCCAGGGTGAAGGCGAGCATCAACGCGTACCCTGGTACCTCCTGGACTAGGAGGATCTATTCCTAAAACCAATCAACGTAATGACCCAGCGTCTCATCCTGCTTCTGCCTCACTGCAAACAGGCACTCCGCCTCCTTCTTCTGCTTTTTCGATGTTGAGAACCTCAATAGGAACCCTCGGCCCAGATCCTCAAAGCTATAGATCGAACTTGCTGGCAATTGGTGAAACCAGTCCCGGGCCTTCTCCTTCAACGTGATGGCAAATAGCCGGCACTTGAAGGCATCCATCATCTGCCTTATCGAGACCACGTCTTCGAACCACTGTACATGTTGCACAGGGTCATCCTTCCCCGAGTAGTAGGAAATGTCTGGCTCCCGGAACCCCTCAGACACCGGAGCTGAGATGATGAGCTCACTGAAGGGGCTCTCGTCGCTTGCCTGCCGAGAGGGCAAGTCTCGTGGCCTCGGCTGGCTGGCCCGATCCGCGAGACCGTGCCCAGGGAAGAGCTCTCTCACTGCCGCCTCCCTCTATCCGACCTCTGTCGGAACCTCCTTCCGGGGGTGCTAGCCTGGGAAGAGCTCCCGCGCGGCAACGTCCCTCTCGCCAACCTCCGCCGGGACCTCCTTCCCGGGGCGCTGCCCAGGTGCGCTCTTGCCCAAGAGCGGGACCGCCTCCACTGGAATTTGAGGGGTTGCCCACTCGCTCCTTGCTGAGAAGGCAAGGCTGAAGGTCTGCAGGACCTCTCGCCTGAAGTCTTCTAGCATCTTCCTGGTTGCCTCCTCTCCTGGGTGGGAGAACCTCCTGAGCCAGACCCTTCACCTTCACCTCCAGCCATGGGACAAAACTCAAGTCTTTCTTGTATCGGTTGCCTTCCACGCACACCGCACCAGAACTGTTGAAGCCAAAAATGACCTCAATGAGAGTTCGAAAATAGGGGTGCAGCCAACACCTACTTCTCTCAAGCCTCGCAACTCGACTGGTTGCAAAGGACCTAGAAATGACCTGAAGCCTCAGTAGGGAGGTCCTACCTCTTACCCGGAAGATCTCTGAGAGCTTCCCCTCCAAAGCCAAAAGCTAGGCTAGGAGCTCCTCAGAAAGCACCAGAGAGTTAGAGAATTATGAAAGCTTGCTCTCTAAGGAGCCCTTGTGGGTCTATTTATAGCCTTTGATGACCCGAAATTACTGAAATCCCCCTGGCTGGCCTGCCAATAGCTGAATCTCGATGTTATGAAATACTAAATGCAGGCCCTGGGGGCATATGAGTAATTTTACCCGAGGGAAACTAGGTAATTTTACCCTAGGCTCCGTGCCCTACCCGACGAGAACCTTATGCCGAGAACCTTCCTGTTGGGCGCTCGGCATAAGCTAAAAGAGGGGCGTCGAATGCTTCGGACCGAGCTAGCTCTCACCCTCCGCGAGGCGCAAGCCTTCTCGCCCGCCTCCGGGCGGAAATGGGTCTCAGCCAGGACTTGACGCAAACGTTTTCGCCTGCTCCAAGGCGAGGTCTCTTCTTGTCTGAAGCTCAAAGCTAGCCCGAAGCTTAGTCCAATCCTTGTCATTGATGCCTCTGGGTCCCACTTAGCGAACATGGGGTTTTACATGTAATCTCTCTTTTATCCTCCATTCTATAAAAGGGAGGTCATAACTTTGTAATAGATACATTTTTTGGAAATAAAACTTTGTTAGTCTAATTTTCGGTTTCTCTTTTTTTTATTTGCACATGGTATTAGAGGACTCGATCTTTTCCTCCTGATTTTGTGAGCTTCTTCTGTCCGCACGGTTTGCCCTTTCTTCTTGCATTCTATTCGAGCGGCTTCCCTCTCTTCTGTGAGCTTCGTATGTCTGCTCGGTTTATCTCTGCCTGCGCGCCCTCTCTGTCCGCGCGGCCTGTTCGCGTGGTTTGCATTTATCTGTTCTCTGCCCGCACCTGTTTTTGCGACCTCCTCATCTCCTCGCGACCTCTTTTCCTGTTCGCGTGACCTCTCTTTGTCTATTCACGTGGCCGTTTTGCCTGTTCGTGCGACCTCTCTTTGTCTGTTCGCGCGACCTTTTTGCTTGTTCGGGCGGCTTCTTTTCTGTCCGCTCTCTTTTTCTCTATGGTTCTCACTGTTTCCTCTTCCCTCTTTCTCTTCTCTCACTGTGTCCGCACCGGCCATACGGTCAATCGTTGCTGGATGAAGCATCTGCATCTTCGCATATCTGGTGATTCTTCCACCTCCTCTTCGAAGCAGTCCATCTCAGTGGTCACGTCTTCAGGTAGTGCCCATTTGGTGACTCAAGGTAAATGGTTGATTGACTCTGGTGTTACTAATCATATGACCGGCAATCTTCAGTGTTTTTATCTCCTAAAAAACATGATCGGTTTCCCCCGGTCTTCATTGTGGGCGACGCTCCCTCACCGGTCAATGGGATGGGAGTGGTTCAAGTCACTCCGTCTCTTCGCCTGGCGGACACCCTCTACGTACCCCAGTTTCCATGCAATTTGTTGTCTGTTACTTCTCTTTGCAAGAAACTACAGTGCTTCGTCACATTCACCCCTACTTCTTGTTCTTTTCAGGATCCGAGCTCCCAAAGGACGATTGCTACAGGGACTGAGAGCGGTGACCTCTACTTCCTGGACAATGTATCTGCTATGACAGTTTTTTCTTCTTCTTCTACGAATCTTCTACAATGGCATCTTCTCCTTGGTCTTCCTCCTTAATGGCTTCTTCGTCAGCTTCTGCCCCACCTACCTTCGCACAGTCCTCCTCTCAACTGTGATGTATGTCAGCTTGGCAAGCATCACCGCTCATCCTTCCCGTCGAAGCAAGGTCGTGGCTTTTCCCGTCTGTTTGATCTTGTTCACTCTGATGTCTGGGGTCCTGCTCCTACCCTCACCGTAGGTCGGGGTAGTTCATATTTTGTAACATTATTGATGATTTATCTCGTTGTATGTGGGTGTATCTCTTAAAAGATCGCTCAGAATTATTCTCTGTATGGATAACTTTTTACTTTATGATTAAGACTCAGTTTAATGTCTCTATTAAAATCTTTCACTCTGATAATGTCAAAGAATATCTTAGTCATGATTTTTCTTCTTTCTGTATGCAAAATGGGATTATTCATCAAACTAGTTGTGTATATACCTCACAACAAAATGGAGTGGTGGAACGCAAAAACCATCACCTCCTTGATGTCGCTTGCACTCTGATGACACAAATGCAAGTTCCTCGCACCTTTTGGGGTTATGTCATTCTCATCTCCTACTATCTCATCAATCGCATTCCCTCCACGGTTCTCCACGGTCAAACCCCATTCTCCATTCTCTATCCGGGAAAGGATTCGTTTCCTCTCCCTCTACGTATCTTTGGGTGCACGGCTTTTGTGCATGCTCCCTCCGCCACTCATGATAAACTCTCCCCACGTGCCACCAAATGTGTCTTTTTGGGTTACTCTATCACTCAGAAAGGTTATTATTTTTTGACCCTGCTCTTCGCAAGCAGTTCGTCTTCGCGGACGTAACCTTCTTCGAAAATGCATCTTATTTCTCTCGCGACTCCTCTTCTCTTCCTTATGTTCCTACTTCTCCTACCGTCCCATCTACACCTTTCGAGATTTCTCCTCCTCCGCTGTGTCCACCGTCTCCTCCTCTCTCTCCGTATCCGCTAGAGCTGTCACTTAAAACCGAAAACTACAAACCGAATCGGAATCGAACCGGAACCGCAAAGAACCAGACCGAACCGTTCGCAAATTATTCGGGTTTCAGTTTGAATTTTGGAACCGTGAACAACATTGGTATGGGTGTGGTTCTTACATTTTATTATCCGGACCGGAACCAGAACTACAACGTACAAATCTTAAGCGATTTCAAGATTTTTAGACTCAATCCGAACCAGACCGAATTAGAATTGAACCACACACCCCGTTTATTATTATTATATTATTATTATTTTATAATTTATCTATAATATTTATACTTACTATCACAAGTGAAGTTGGTGCAGTTTGAACCCAAACAACAATCGCACTAAAGGGGGTCGATTTTGGACCGAACAAAACTTCACCGCATAAAAACCGTATTGTATGGTTTGACATTGGTGCGGTTTGGAGTCAATTTTTGCAGTGCATTTTTTATTTTTATATAGTTATATAATATATTTTCAATTTTACTTACGTATTTTTTTTGAAATATTTTATTTAAAAAAATATAGAAGATTTACAACTACTATTTATTAGTAATCATGAAAGACAACTAATTGTAGACGGTTGTTACGGTTGAGCATGCCAATGAGACGTTCGCAAGCCAACTAGAATTCGTGGCAAGTCTACACGCGTAGGTATATAATTGATATTATCTCACCGATCGCGGAAAAGACCGTCGAGAAGTGTGCAACATAATTATTTTTATTTTGATATTGTTTTGAGTTTTACTTTTTATAGCCCGTTTTTATTTCATTCCGTCAAGCTTGATTTTGGTTTTAGTTGGAACCGATTGGAACCGGACTGAACCGCATGGAATCGGACTGAACCGATAGTGGCCGGTTTGGTTTTGGTTCTTGTTGAACCGTAACCGGAACCGTTGACACGATGGTTCCAATAATTAAGCTGGAACCGAAACTAGAACCGGAATCGGTCAAACCAAATAAGGTTTTGGTTCTAATTTGAAGAACCATTACCTTAGTGGTTCGGTTCATGGTTTTAGTAGAATCGAAATCGAACCGGAACTGTGATAACTCTAGCCTTCATTGTCTTCCTCTTTGAAAGTGAGGATAGATATAACTCTAGAGGGGGGTGAATAGAGTATTCAATAATATGAGAATCTACTCAACTCCCTTAGAGTTAATTTGCGGAAAAAGTAAATAGATATATGAAACCCTAGAGTCTAACACAAAGTGAGGTGCACAAGGGAAAGCTAACTATAATTACAGTTTGAGCTTTAGTCCTAACACAGCAACTAGCAATCATAAGTAGTTCTAGTCACAGCCACAGTGCAGTAATTAAAATAAGCAATACAGACAACACAAGAAGATTTATGGTGGTTCCCTCTCAATAGGTACATCCACTCTTCTACCACTCTGGTAGGAATCCACTACAGGTTTTTGTTCAGGTGCCCTGCCACCAACTGATCTGATTCGGGTAGATCAAGTAAACCCTTTGAGCTTTTGATCAAGAGCCCAAAATCCAACACAGGTTTTTGCTAAGGTGCCCTGCCACCAAGGTTCACTTTTGAAGGGAGTAATAACCCTTTGTACAGGAGGTTGAGAGAGTTAGAATGTCTTCTCTATTGTTAAACAAAATTAGAGAAGCTAGTGGATTGCACTGAGCTATAGAAAGCTCTGAAGGAATCAAAGCTCCCCCTGCCTTAGAGAATATCCAGGAAGAAGCCTTGCTTCAGGGTCAGGTTCTCTTCAGAACTCTTAACAGAGAAGATCTGTTGTCTTGAGGTTCTTGAAGGAGCAGCTTGAAGAAGACTCTTGATATGGAATGGTTGTTCTTCTTCAACAACTTTTCTTTCTTCTTCTCCTACTACTTGAAGCTCTGAGTATGAATGTTCCTGTAAGCAGGATGAACTCAGGATTGAAGAAGAGAACTCTGAAGAGAGTTGTTCTACACTTGTTCTTCTCAGCTGTATTGAAAACTATCTGAGAGCTGTCTGTATAACTCTTTGTTATATCTTCTTGTTCTTGTAGTGTCGTATCTGGGTATCTGTGTATTTTAACTTCTTTCACTAGCTCTTTATATATCAGCCTTTGTAACGACTTCTATCTTTCTCTTGATTTAAATCTTGTCTTCTTCTGAGATCTGAAATCTGGCCTGCAAATAACATAATACAACTAGCCTGCAGAAAGGACACTACAAGAACAAGGGTATGTTGCTCAGGGAGAGACACGGGTATGCAGGCTAAAGAAGGCCATCTTTGGCCTAAAGCAGAGCCCTTGGGCGTGGATTTGACAAGTTTAGCGGCATTGTGGCGGCCGTAAGTTTTACAAAAAGTTCTGTCGATCACTCATTATTCATTCACAAAACCTCCCTGGGTCTGGTGGTTCTTGTCGTGTATGTGGATGATAATCTTCTCACTAGAGATGACCAAGATGGGGTAGCCTTGACAAAGAAACATCTCCATCAACACCTGGTCACGAAGAATATGGGCTCCCCAAAATACTTTCTGGGAATAGAAATTTCTCGAAAGCCCAACTCCTTGGTCCTCTCCCAATGTAAGTATGTTCTTGATCTTCTAAAAGAGACAGGGTTGACTGGGGTTAAACCAGCCCAATGCCCCATGGCTGCTAGAGAAGATAAAACCTGGACAGATGACTCGCCTCCTCTATCAGATGTTACGAGGTACAAGCGACTGGTCTGCAAACTCATTTATCTCACGGTAACCAGATCTGACATCTCCTACGATGTAGGCAAGGTTAGCTAGTTCATGCAAGCTCCTAGGATGTGTCATCTACAGTCTTCCCTGAGGATATTAGAATATATTAAAGCGGCGCTAGGTAAAGGACTACTATTTCAGAAGAATGGTCATTTAAAGGTTGAAGTGTACTCGGATTCTAGCTATGCTGATGACAAATGAGATCGCAAGTCCACGTCGGAATTTTGCACATTTGTGGGGGGAAACCTTGTGAGCTGGAAGAGAAAGAAATAGCCGATCGTCTTTAGGTCTAGTGCTGAAGTTGAATATTGGAGTATGACGTCAACCACTTGTGAGTTAAAGTGGTTACGGGCTCTTATGTTGGACTTAGGAAAAATCTGTAATCATCCTCTACCTATGTTCTGCGACAACAAGGCCGTTATATATATCTCGAAAAATCCTGTATTTTATGAGAGAACAAAGCACATCGAAGTTGTCTGTCATTTCATTAGAGAAGAGATCTTAAAGAAATAGATTTGCACTCAGTTCGTTACTTCAGACAACGAGTTGGCAGATATCTTCACCAAGCTTGTATCCTCTTTATTTTTTAAAATTTGCGACAAGGTGGGCATGATTGATATATATGCTCCAGCTTGAGGTGGAGTGTTATAGTATGGAAATCGGGCGGTCTGGCGGCTTGTCTCTAGCGGTTTGGAGATCGGGCAGCCTGGCGGTTTGGAGATCGGGCGGTCTGGCAGTTTCACTCTGGCGGCTTGATAGTCGGGCGGTATGGCGGCTTCTCTCCAGCGGCTTGTTGTAGTATGGAAACCGGGCGGTCTGGCGGCTTGCCTCTGGCGGTTTCACTCTCCTAGCCTTTGGCGGTTTCTCTCTGTCTAGCCTTTGGCGGCTTGTCGTTATGGTCGGGAGGTTAGCCTTCTAATCTAACCGCGTGACCTGTGCGGATTGGTTTTGTCTAGTCGCTAGTCACCGTAAATGTACTTAGTCTCACATTATTTATTTGTAATCTCTCTCTTCTCCTCCATTCTATAAAAGGGAGGTCATACCTTTGTAATAAATACATTTTTTTGGAAATAAAACTTTGTTATTGTCCAATTTTCGGTTTCTCTTTTTTCTATTCGCACACACTTGAAGTAGCAATGTTAGCAAATTGCAAAAGTGTAAATGACTTCAGTTATAACAACTGTGTGTGGATGCATAGTCGGTTGACAGGATCTCAAGTACCTGTTGTGCCTATACCAGCACATGATGAGACTCATCCTGCCCAAGATTACTCTCAGTTCTGGTCAGATACACATGATTTTTCTCATACTGATACTGTTGTTGCTACTATTGTTGAGGCTCCAGAGGTAAAACTTGTTGAAGACTTCCCCCTCCGGTTCACAAGTGAAGAAGATATGGGAAAGGCCCGTCTGATGTCAGGTCAGAGCCAAATCGAGAAATGGAAGAGGTATGAAGTCCCATATCTAGAGGTATTATATTGGATACATTCTCCTTGCTCGACATTGGTGGTGAAAAGCATCAGCACCACTATAATCAGGAAGAATGGAACAAGTACAAGCTGTCCTGCACAAAAAGGATAATTCACTTCATAAATCATAGAGATGCTGACCTGATGCCTGCACCCCCCTCCAAAGTACTTTCAAAAGCCAAAGACTTATTTTGACAGACAGAGGCAGAAGAGTCAGAGCAGGCTGGACCAATAGTTATATTTTGTGTTGAGTTGTGGGTCCCCCCCAAACTATGAACAATTTGATATAAATATAATTTCTATGATTGTCTTGGAATGCGTGTTGTGTTTAATTTTTGTTATCCTTTAGAGTCTTAATGTTTTCATATTTTATTAGTTAGCATGTGTAATTCACCTTAGCTTGTAAGATTCTGACTTCTTCAAATAAGGAGGAGATTGTTAGTTATTGTATCCACAATAACCCTGATTTGAAGAAGGGTCCAGTCAAGCTAAGATGAATTGTGATTGTATTTGATGTTGTCTTTTGAGTTATGTACTTGCAGGTTTTCATTGCTAAGTACACACCAATATCAGGTTACAGTGGGTCAGTAAACACATGATTATACAATGTAATTCCTCATTGTGTAGGCTAAAGTGTTGGCTCACATGTAATCTCTCTATTGGGGTGTACTTCTATCCCAAGTACAGGAGAAGGCTCAAGGATGGTCAAGGATTAGATTCAGAAAGACAGGAATTTCTCCTAAGTAAAATTCGTCGAGTATGGTTTGGAATACTCGTCGAATTCGTCGAGTATCAGCTTGATACTCGTCGAATTCGTCGTGTATACCTACCCATATTCGTCGAATCCATCTCTTATACTTAGGGAAAACTCGCTGAAAAATTTAAAAATCTGTTAAGTAAAATTCGTCGAGTATCGTCGTGCATACTCATCGAATTCGTCGAATGTATCTAAAGATACTCGCCGAATTTGTCGAATATGCTAAGTGATATACGTCAAATTCGTTAAGTCCAGTCAACGTTACTTCTCTAGATTTTTCCAAGTCTTTTTTGTTGAATATCAAAGCGTTCAGTGCGTTGAGTTAACTCGACGATATTCGTTGAATGTTGTCTATGACGTTGAGTGAGCAAAAGGCATTGAGTGCAACGGCGTTGAGTGTGTTTAGTCATTCAGCCGATACTCGACGAATTCGTCGAGTATACATGCTGATACTCGATGAATTCGTCGAATATGACTCTACGTCATGGCGTTGAGTGACCAGCCGGCCTGGGATGATTTGGCTAAGTCCTTTTCGTCGTATATCAAGATGTATTTGACGAGTATCATTATGATACTCGACGAATTTGACTTAGGTCATTTTTCCGATAAGTTTCAAAAACCAGTCTCGGGTTTGGTCGGTCATGCAGAGTGTTTTTTAGGTTTCATTTTTGGAAACTTTCTTTATACCGTTGGTAAGAAAATCTCTATAAATACCTAGAGATATTTTTCTTCCATACTAATCGTGTTATTGTTAACATTTGAATCGAAAGGAAATTTCCAAAACAAAAAATCTTTCGTCCACTGCCGATGCTTTGTACGAATCGCGAAATCTCTCAATCGGCCGCCGATTATAGTGCACGATTTGATCTTCATCGTCCTCTATGTTTGGATTGCAGCCATCTAAATATTTATACTCCTCCAGATAATGTCGATTGAAGGTTCACGATTCAAGGTCTTCAAGATTTCATCTCTCCAAGTGAAGGATCAAGCGCATACCCAACTGCACCAAAAGCCCAGACTGTTGAAGAGGGCGCTACTTAATTTCTTAAATAAGTAGCAAAGCGCCACGGGTCAAGTGAAGGAACGCCGGACCCAACAATCCCCCCCCAGCATCCAGCACAACCCGTCAGCTCAGAGGTGGGGTTACCACATGTCCACGATTTGCCAGACCCGCCAGACCCACACAGGTAGAAGGAAAAAATCAGGATTTAATAGCGCCCCCTCGGTCTTGAACCCGTGACCTCCTCTGATACCAATTGAAGGATCAAGCGCATACCCAACTGCACCAAAAGCCCGGACTGTTGGGGAGGGCGCTACTTAATTTCTTAAATAAGTAGCAAAGCGCCACGGGTCAAGTGAAGGAACGCCGGACCCAACACCAAGTTCTCCAAAATTCAAGATCTACTTTTTCAAAGAACGTTGGAGTGAAGACTTGTAATCGTTTGTGTTGTAATATTCTTTTACATATTATAGGAGATTTATCTCCGAATTTGTAGATCTGTTTGTGGATCGAGTTAGTAGATCCGTCTGTGGATCGAGTTTGTAGATCTGTTTGTGGATCGAGTTTGTAGATCTGGTTGTGGATCGAGTAGTAGGAGCATCATCTCCGAGTTGTAGGAGTTGCGGCTCCGAGGTGTAAGATTCTGGAAATCTGAAATTGGTGAAGTAGCCGAATCTAGCCCTTCGTGGTATATAGGCGAGGCGCGAAAGTGGACGTACCTAACTCGGAGAACCACTATAAATCTCTATGTTTGCGTGTTTGATTTTAAGTGATTTTTATTCCACGAAAAGACACAAAAATCACCTATTCACCCCCCTCTAGGTGATTTAGGTAGACGATAGATACTTTCACTCCGCCTTTGCGTTTTTCTTCCTCCAAGCTCTCACCGCTTCAGCATTGCCAGCGGCAGCAGTAACTTCTTACATCTCGTCTCCACATACGACCTCCCAAACGTCCTAGCCCAGAAGATAACTCTTCATACATGACCTCCACTTCTTGAAGCTGGTCGATGTTAAGAGTTCAATTCCAAGACCCATTGCAAACCCACCTTCCATTTCACTAACACTGGTATACTAGACTTCTAGAAGTAAAAAAGCAAGTATGTTGGTTGATCACTGCTCAAACCTCTGTTCCCTTTGATACCATGTAAAAATTTGTGAGATGCGGAAAATGGGAAACTAGGTCGCAGGAACACTCAACCAAAATCAAGTCAAGTAAACTAGAGACAACTAGGAGAGCAAGTAAATCTTATACTATCAAAAATATTTACAAAGCGAGGCATACATGGTGAGACATGGTTCTCCAATGTATCCAATGGAAGCAAAAACAAGAAAGCAAAATTTAGCTGTGTGGACGCAAAGAGTAACCGCTGACTCTACCGAGCTGCACTACGAAGTTCGCTGAAGCCACTAAGTCGCCAGACCGTAACCTAACCGCGTGGACACCCCCATTATTACAATGCTGAAGAACAGTCTGCAATATGCTAGCCGCCTAACGACGAGGTCTCATAGCCGCCAGATTACCCGCGAATAGCTGCTGCCGAACTAAACATACCGCAAGAAGCGGACAGCTTATTGAACTGGGAAAGATTGCTAAAGAGAAGATTATCTGGTCGCAAGTTGCGACCTGCTACTAACTGCCGATTGTAACCGCAGAGTCTGCACTGATCCCTGATCGAAGTCAGAACTAAGTCTCTGGCAGCTGCCTAACTCGATGGATAGATAAATCAGTCCGCGCTAACTGCGCGATCTACCAGACTGAGCAAACTTGGACTTGGTACAAATCCAGACCAAGTACACACCTCCAGCCATCCCTGGTGCGAACACATCACTAGCGGATACAGAAGTATCTGCACAAACCGACAAACTCCAACACCAGCCCGCACTAACTAGTGAACTCCGTGGTTTCCATCAAACCACACACCAGAGCAAGAACAAGGCACAAGGCCATGCCGATATCTCAAGCTCTAATCCAGTCCACAACCCGGACTTAGCGAACTTCAGACGATTCCGCAACACGATGGACTCAACGAACTCCGCGGATAACAAATCTATCTTCCCGGTTACCTCCTGGGAACAAACCGCATGTAGAACACTAGCCGACCTGGTTAGTCGCCACCCCTCTCCGCACAGTCCGCGTGGTCAGTCCGCCCAAACTGCCACTTTCACTTCAAAAATTTCAACACACGGGATCCCTTGCGGCGGTTGGGATCCTGTGCACGGTGGTTACTATACAGATCGGGTGCGCTGATCAAGTACATTACAATTTTGCTCGACAACTCCCCATTTTGTTAGTGGGGAAGCGGGAATTTCGCCTATTTACAGCTTGGAATTCCTATAAATTGGGGTCGGTCCTATCAATTATATTATATAAAAAATAACTCGTATTAATATAATTGATGGGGTTCCCCCTGCAATCTACGTGTCAAATCAGGGGCATATTGACCAAGGACACAAAAGCCAAACTGGCAAAATGAGTCGCGCGTGCCAAACTGCGCTCACCCCAAAGGCCCAGAAATGCCTGAAAAGAGGACAAAGATAAAACACTAGGCGCAAGGGCACACCCACGAGCACCGCGTGTTCCTCGCGTGCGCGAGCACGACGCTTGCCTGACACTATGCGCGCAAGCACCGCATGTGCAAGCGCTACATGCATGCGCGCGCTGGTGGCCGCCGCCGTCTCCAACCGTCGTCATCGCCTCTAACCATAACCACCTCCTCCGGCCGCCGCTGTTAGGCACCCTGCCCAGGCCGCCTGAACCTCCTGTGGGACACTTTCAACATTTCGCTAAATTTTGTGATTTGGGTGACCAAAATGGAGCGATGTCATTCGCCAGCACCAATTATGCCTCGGCGCAATTACCGACATATCTTTCCAAAAAACTATAAATAGGTAATCATGCTTTCATTTGAGGAGAAGCAACTCCGATGGCAAGAGAGAGCTCTGAATTCTTGCGAGATTATGGACTTAGGTCAATCCTCCACTTAGAAATTCGTTATGCTCTCCCTCTTGCGCAAAGGCTCCGTGGACTAAGAGATTCTCCATGTCAGAATGCTTCCATCGAGGTTTCGTTGACTTAGCCAAATTTTGGGGTCAGAACACTTCCATCGAGGTTCCGTAGACTTAGCCAAATTTCCAGGTTGGAATGTTTTCTTCGAGGTTCGGTGGACTTAGCCAAATTTCCAATGTCGGGGCGCTTCCATAGATGCTCCAAGGACTTAGTTTCATTTCCTCCTTTTTGTGCTTTGAAATTTTAACGGAGAAGCGGTCTGTCGACCTTTGAGATCAAATCTAAATCCCTATAACTCGAAAGAACTAGTGAATTTTGGCTCGACACATATCCAGTTACGTGGTTTTTCACCCTTTTGGAGGTTTTCACGTCAAAAAAGTCTATTGTCATTTGCTGATATTTTTTTGGTTGTTTGCGCACCCGGTCCGACTTCGTGTTAAGGCGGCCTGATTCTCCGGACCAGGGAAAAACCGGGTGACCCGCAATCGCTTGGTGTTGTCTGTGGGAAGGGGTTCCAAAAAGCTCTGACGAGTAGCAATATCCCCGACCAACGGCAAGGACAAGAAGAAGCGCATGCATTGCAAATGGCGCAACCCCGGAGGAGCGCCCAAGATTAAACCCGGCTAACTCACCTACAAAGAATGCTCCTTTGCTCAATGGGACTGCCGCCGCCACCCCCACAAACTCAATGGAGGAGCGTTTCCGATTAATGGAGGACTGATAGGCTGACGTGATCACCCTCTTGCGGGACCTGGGAGTGTCCAATTCTCCTAACATTGCCAATGCGCACGGGGCGCGACCGGCAGCTACACGGGGGCTTGCACCGACTCAAGGCATGATCCACCCTATGGATCCCCAGCTAACAAAATTTCCGATAAAGCGAGCTCTGTGTACGTCTCCCAAAGGCCAGAGCCACATACCGACATCTTGTACAACCCTCGCTCGATGGACATGGACGTCCGACATGACAACCACTAGATCACCTGCCGGAGGTCAGGGGCATGCTCGAATAAGAGTACACCCAAGATCGATGCCATCCTGTGAACACACGACGTCCCTTCAATCACAGGTCCCCGCTTGCTCCTTAAGTCTTGACACACTCTGTTCCACACAGATTCAAACTGACGCATTTTGAGGCCTTAGACATGGTAGAAGACCCCCTAGAGCACGCAAATTATTTTAAAATAATCACGTGCCTCTTCAACTTACCTGATCAATTGCTATGCCAAGTATTCCCCAGCACCCTGAAGTGGCAAGCGCGCACGTGGTTCCACTCTCTACGAGAAGTGGTGATCAATAATTTCGGGGAGCTCACTCGGGTCTTCATTGATCAATTCATAGCCAACCGATAGATCATCAGATATCCCTCTCATTTCTCCGACATCGGCCAAAATGAGAGAGGGACACTCAAGAAGTTCTTCCTCCGCTTCAGGTCCGAGTCACGGCAAATCCCGGGAGTCGACCAGGAGCTTCTCTGCGATGTTTTTCTCAGAGGGCTCCGCCCGAGTGGATTCTACTCCGCTCTAATGAGGGAGACAGTCCCAAGCTATCCAGACCTCGTTCATCGGGTCGAAGCACAAATCGCGATTGATGAGGCCCACCGCTAGTAATTCGAAGGGTACTCCAAACGAAAGAGGGAACCAGAACCTGCAACCCCAATATACCGCCGGAACGATAACCGTTGTGGCAATACCCACCAAGATCAAGGCTCGCGCTGACACTGGGAATTCACCCCGCTAAATATCGCTCGGGCGTAGGTGCTCATGGCCATTCAGGACTCCGGCATGCTCCGACGCCCAAATGTGTTGCCCCCAAACCGAGGGGACCAAACACAGTATTGTGAGTTCCACCGCGGGAACGGGATAAAAATGGAGGATTGCACCTGACTGAAGGAGGAGATAGAGTGCCTCATTCGACATGGGCATTTGGGAAGGTGCTTATAGAATCAAGTACCCAATCAACCCCCACTACACCAACCTGGGCGAGATCAGTTCCCACCACGCTAGGATGCGCAAGGGGGCAAGCAAATGGTTGGGGAGGTTGAGACCATCGCCGACTCACCCTTGCAAGTCCTTTCCATCACACAGCACGCGAGGGGCCTGGAAGACACAATGCAGCAAGCAGATACCTCCATCAGCTTCGGGAACGAAGACTTGGAGGACGTGCGTACACCACATCAAGATCATCTCATCATCAACGTATGAATCAGCAACACGTGCTTCAGGGTCAAACATATACTGATTGACAGTGGAAGCTTGGTTGACATCATGTTCGATCCACACTGCTCAGCATAAAGATCCTCCGTGAATGCCTCGAGCCAGCAATCAGACCGTTAAACTTCTTCGATAACACACCTGTGCCTGTATGAGGAACGATAACTCTCTCTGTCACTCTAGGGTAATTCTCAAAGCAAGCCACCCGGGTCGTCCAGTTCGTGGTAGTCGACTCCAGCTCGACGTACAACGCAATTTTCTATCGGCCGCTCCAAATGCTCTTCGATGCAATCCCCTCCATCCAGCACCTGGCACTGAAGTTTGTCACCACAGGCGGAATAGGCATCACATGAGGCGATCAGGAGGCGGCGCGCATCTGCTACCTTCAACAAGCATACCCCAATCAGTTTCGGGGACAAGAAGGTCTAGGCGAGATTTAAGCCAGCACTATTTACTGCTTTTGTTTTCCATATAAGTCGCGAGAATAAATTCTCGAGCACATATATCTTCTTTTCAGCAATAAAGCGTATGTTTTCCCTTTCACCGCGGACGGATCACCTTCCAGGAGAGATCGACTAAAGCCCCTCTGTACCTCACATGCGAGATGGAAAAAAGTCTTTTTGTACCTTTAGGGCGAGATCTACGAAAGCTTTTCTGCACCTCTAGCGAGATTGGCGAAAGCCCTTCTGCACCTTAGGTGAGACGGACAAAAGTCTGTCTACGCCTCCCAGGTGAGATGGACAAAGGTCCGTATACACCTTCACTTAGATGAACCCCCGCTTCTCTGAGGCGTGAACGAATAAAAGTTCTTCGCCACCTCCACCCGGACAGACCCCTGATCCTCCTAAGGCGTGAATAAACAAAGGTTCTTCGCCACCTCCACCCGGAAGGACCCGTGGTACTCCCGATGGGCGAACAAACAAAGGTTCTTCGCCACCTCCACCCGGACGGACCCCTGGTCCTCCCGAGGCACGAACAAACAAAGGTTCTTCGCCACCTCCACCCGAACATATCTTGGTCCTCCCGAGTTGCGAACGAACAGAGGTTCTTTACCTCCTCCACCTAGACGACCCCGGTCCTCCTGAAGCGCGAATGAACAAAGGTTCTTTTCCACCTCTACTCGGACAAACCCCAGTTCTCCTAAGGCATGAACAAAGGTTCTTTTCCACTTATACTCGGACGAACACTCGGTTCTCCTAAGGCACGAACAAAGGTTCTTCACCACTTCTACTCGGACAAACCCCAACTCTCTTAAGGGACGAACAATGGTTTTTCGCCACCTTTACTCAGACGGACCCCGGTCCCCCTAAGGCGTGAACGAATAAGGGTTCTTCACCACCTCCACTTGAACGGGCCCCGGTCCTCCTAAGGCACGAACGAAGGTTCTATGCATCTCCACTCAAGGCACGAACAGACAAAGGCTCCTCGCCACCAACTCGTAAGAAAACTCTGGTCCTCCTAAAATGCAAGTGGACGAATATCTCCTACTAACGATCTATTCAAAATACTGTCATTCAAACTAAGCGCTACTCTACCAAAAGTATATGCGCATCAAAGCACAACCAGAGCACAAAAGATCTGAAAAAGGGTCTCCGTTCATGCAAAGTAAATAGAAAAAAGGGCACATCAGGATCATCCCTCAACACCGACGTCAACATCGTCATCTGAGTCATCCTCCATGCCTAGATCACCATACTTCGGTAACCTCATAGTAGCCGCAAACCCCTTGAAAAAGTCCAAGCAATACACAACATCACGCTCATCAATCCCAAACGCCATCATCCTAGAGAAGACCTCCTCTGCAATACGAGATCGCTTCATCTCAAAGTCGTGAGATCCTTTGTACTCAGCCACCGCGGGCGTTCACATAACCTCGATGTCTTTCAGCTCCACGGTCAGTCGTGCCTTCCCTTCCTTCAGCTGCTCTACCTTCATCCGGACGGACTCAGATCCTCTTGAATAGCGATCGAACAAAGATTCTTCACCACAGTTGCATGGACGGACTCCGACCCTCCTCAGGCAAAAGGGAGCAAGATCACCACTCCTTTCAAACACGCACGAACCAAGGTCCATCGTCATCTCTCGAAACAAACGGATCTCCGAGTCTATCCTCACCGCTAAGGCAAGGGGAAGGCATACTCATACATCACGCCTATGCAACAAGCTCTCGCTACAAACACCCAACGACAATCTCCAGTAATAGCGCATGGTGAACAAAGAACAAAAAGCACCAGATGCTCCCAGGCCACCACAATGACACCAAGTCTCCACCACATGGACAGCAGAGGGGAGCAGTTCAGCAACTGGCAAGATCCCCCACCTAATTAAGACGGGGTGTAACGACACCATCTGTTAAATGACATATAATAGAAGGTCCGGCCGGGGCCCCACACTATATACCACAAACAGACGACGGGGTCACAAGTTAATATCAAAAACTAGTACACGCATCCTAACTCAGAGCATTCTAGCGGAAGCATTAGGGGTTAAGAATGAACTCATCAACCATGAATGTCCACTATATATATAAACCAACACATTTATATATCTCAAAGGAATGTATATAAAATACACAAAAGTTTGGCCTTAAGGCCTTTCAGGTTTCATTTCACCAATGTGGATTACAAACATCGGCACGCAGACCGGCCACACATGAAAATAGTAAACATTTCTTTCATTGGCCTTTGAGGGCTAGCATAGCAGCAACAACAACAACAAGGGCTTCAACCCACTATTTTTTGCTCGGCTCTCCAGCACCTGCATGGGGCAGTCCACCGCAACGGTGACAAACAAAGCAACGGTCAACATTCAGCTGACCAATTTATAATGACTCTACCCCTTTTCCCGGGGTAGTGGTATTCCTTCCCTGTAGGCATATCATTTTTCACAAAGATATATCTCAAGACGTGCTCTCACGCACAATCAATATATCACAAATGTCGACCACCAGGCCCGACGCTCCGTGCTCTCAGGGCACATTATCGGTGTACCGGAAAACCATGGTCCCACCACCGTTCAAGGGTCCAAAACCCAACGGTAAACATTGAGCATTCATGCTCCACGGCCCACGGCCGGAGACTTTAGTCTTGATGACGAACAACCCAAGACTCTCATTATGTGATCCTAACGAAGCCAATAACTTAGGCACTCAAGTTAGACAACCATAACGCGGATATGGTTCAGTCTTTGCCCGTTGCTCAAATCGCTAGTTCAATGTCTAGACTAACGCGAGGCGGCTTCCCCTTGTCCATTCGGTTCACCGGCCTTTAAGAGCGCATAACTCACAATAGCCACAATGTCCCCGAAGGACTGGCTTTACAATCAAAGCGGGAGTCAATGCCAACGTTCGTCATGAGCGCTTGGCGGGGTCAACAAGAGCTCTTTTTTGCCCCCAAACTCAACCCAAACCCTGCAGCATCCTGCAGTGCCAGCATATAGCACACAAACTTCTCTAGATGAGCTTCACACAACATGCCTATTCCGTACTACACATTTACGGATCTATATGGAAGAATTCTTGAGGATTTCAAGAATCAACTCAACGGAAATCCCTCAACATTCCACCTTTTGGTGGGGAAATCCATGCACATGCCAAAATAAGGACTTCACATGTCCAAGGAGAAAGATCGTTACCATTGACGTTCACTTTGAAGCCATGACACAACTTTTCTACGCGGATGGAAATGATCGCTTCAGTTTCCCCTTCGCAATTATAGCTTCGGCTCTTGATTCCGTTCACGAGATCTTCTCCAGCAACTCAACAAATCCACTCAAACCCTAGCACCAGCCGAGAGTTCTACGCTCCAGAACTCGAGAAGAGAGAGAAGAGAAAAGAAAATAATGATTTCCTTCTTCCTATCCGTTCGCATAAGTGGCCTCAGACTATAGCCCAGTCACACAATAAAATCAACAAAACCAAGCAACAGCTCGGGTTGATGTTGAAAAGTCAATCACCACTCAGTTGCCGCACATCATCCTCCTGACACGAGTTGCTCCAAAATCGTCGAGCTCCGCTCCAAAATCCTCGAGCTCCGCTCGACGACCTTCGTCGAGCCCAGGTCGACTATTTCCTGTAGCTTTTGGGGCGTTACACGGGGAGATCCTCACCACGCATGGCCGACACCCTAGGGAATTCACGGGCTCAACACGTCACGCAAAAACTCGTGCAACTGAGCAAAGGAGGTGATAAAGGGAATACGCAGGCCAACAACGTCAAGTGTGCGTACGACACAAATACAATTAAGTACTCTCCCGTTGCCAGCACTATCCTTCATGACAACACCTGCTCGGGGGATAGACCGCCCCCGCGTCCATCGCATTACGTGAAGCCTCTCACCAAGTACAAGACAAAGCTTAACAACGCGCACATCCCGCCATGACGGACCTACCCCCGTAGCTATCTTCTCAGGACCCGCTCAGCTATCTGGCACTGCTCCACTCTAAGGCCCCGCGCCAAGTCGCGCTCACCCCAAAGGACCGGAAACGCCCGAAAAGAGGACAAAGCCAAAACACGCAGCGCAAGGGCATGCCCACGAGCATTGCACGCGTCTCGCGCGCACGAGCACAACGCGCGCCCAACACTACGGGTGCAAGCTCGGCACAGATCCATCCACGTGATATTTCACTATTTTCGGATTTTACGCAACAAAAAAATCTCTTTATCATTTACTCCAAGCTAATATGGTCCTACTCCCAGCTAACGGATGAGCTGATGTGGCATTGATCTGCTGGAAGTGTCGTGATGATTCCGCTACAAAGACCTTCGTAGACCTGCTCTTTGCTTAAGACGTCGATCGCAATCATATTTCTCCTGCTCCTCGGCTTGCTCCTCGCTGGTACACTCTCCAAATCTTTGCGACAAGGAAGTTTTCAAGTAATTTCTTACATCTCCTTCTCTGTCTCTCTCCCTGCGCTCTCTTTCTCTCTAGCTCTTTCTATCCTTCTCTACAGAGGGGTTCGGAATGTTGCTGCTTTGTGGGAAGTAAGTTTCTCCCGCTTTAGGTTTCTCTTGGCATCTCTTTAGATCATTGATGGCCACGTACTGAAAACTGGCAAATGCGTGAGGATGGTCTGAGGCTTTGGGTTCTCAGGCAACCCATGCGACCATTATTGGGATTTGATGGCCGAAAGTTATAGATCGCGCTTAAGAGTTCCTTCTGTTACTATCTCTTAAAAAGGAAAAGAAGAAGAAGACGAAGAAGAAGAAGAAGAAGAAGACGCTTTCTAGATGTTGCTATTTTCTCTGTTTCTCTGAGGCTCTGTTTGGGGGGACTTATTTTCATCGGTCAAGCGGTTACCACCGCATGAACCGAACCTTAATTAATTAAGGCTCAGTTCTTCTGATCGTAACTGCTTGACCGGTGAAAATAAGTCCTCCCAAACAGAGTCTGAATGGGTTGAAACTTGATTTCACCTGCTCCATTTGACATGACGGTAGCAGTCGCAAACGCGGTAGTTATGACCCGTCGTTTGTGAACGCCCGACGTCACCCAAGGAACTAGTTTTCTTTACTCGATGGCATGCCAAATATATATTCTATGGCGGTGACGTTTTTGTCAAACTCACCAGAGCAGAAACGTTGTGCCAAACAGAGCCTTATTATGTTTTGCTTGAAGAATATGCTTTGTGTTTGGTTTAAAGGCACAAACCGAGACCATTAGAGGCACTTATTAGGCGTTGTGAAAGTTTAGCCACTAGACATTAATCGGGGGAGGGGTAGACCAAAAAAAACTCGGTATGAAGCTATAAGGAAAGACATGATGTACTTTGGCATTAGTGAAATTATGACTAAAGATAGAGCGTAATGGCAACAGAGAATCCATATTATTGAGTGCGCCACGTGGAATGGACGGTGATGTCTGAGCGTGTGTCGCGATTCGTTAAAAAGGGCGGTTTAGTCTCACACTGCCTAGCGTGCTCCTTGGTCCTGGGTGTATAAGCGGGGTGGACACTCCCCCCTAACCTCATGATTTTGGGGAGAGACGCCACAATGTTTTTCATGGTATCAGAGCAGGGGGCACGCGACGAGGGGGGTGTTGAGTGCGCCACGTGGAATGGACGGTGATATCCGAGCGTGTGTCACGACTCGTTAAAAGGGGTGGTTTAGTCACACACTGTCTAGCGTGCTCCTTGGTCCTGTGTGTATAAGCGGGGTGGCCACTCCTTCCCTAACCGCGTGATTTTGGGGAGAGACGCCACAATGCTTTATACACATAGCCGACCCCACTATGATTGGATAAGTGGTTGAGTGTTGTTGTTTTTGTTGTATCTATCTGACACTTCTCCCCAGAACGGAAATTATGAGGAATAATCTGCGGGATTCCATATTGCACATAATGATGGATGGTTGTTTGCATTAAACTCTCTCTCTCTCTCTCTCCCCCTCCCCCCTTTCTATACTGCTCCCCTCAACCACTTAGTGGTCTCCAACAAATTTTCTGAGCATAGAGTTATTCTATTTTCAATTTAGTTTTGCATGCTATTAGTTTGTCTTTTTTTCTTTGAGAAAGGCGATGAGGATATATGGACAATTAATGTGTATAAAACTTGATAAAAGCATTGAGGACAGCCTAAGATTGGAATTTTAATCAGGCAACCCGTGCAATCATTATTGGATCCTAAGATTGAAGCTCAAGGATGAGACTTCTCTCTGTTTTATGAAGTTATTTTGGAATCATCTGAGCCTTTTTCTATTTGACAGAGAACATGTGTGGAATTTAGATTTGAATCCTCTTTAATTTTCTTTGTAATTGCATGAGAAAGTTCCAATGTGGCATTGGAATTAGCGGTAGCCTCAACAACCCGGTATTGGAATTAGCGGCAGCCTCAACAACCCGCCATTGGAATTAGCGGCT
The DNA here is from genome assembly GCA_039513925.1 of Platanthera zijinensis. Classification (NCBI taxonomy): domain Eukaryota; kingdom Viridiplantae; phylum Streptophyta; class Magnoliopsida; order Asparagales; family Orchidaceae; genus Platanthera; species Platanthera zijinensis. The sequence continues at coordinate 67,438,796 of CM077084.1, read as the reverse complement.
GTGGCCAATCAGATCTGTGGAGAGGAGTTGGAGTCACTGGTCTGCAAACCTGCAGTGCACCCATAGTAGATCGGGGTAGGGCTGAGCATATTATTCGATACTCGAAAGTCACTCAAAAACTGCTCGAATATTAAGTCGAATCGGAATCAGTTAAAATTGATTCGACTCAATTTGTGTCAATTCAATTTGACTCGAACCAGATTTCGAGCCAACCCTGAACCGCTCAAAATATGATTCGATTCAACTCGAATTGATTTAAAATATTAAGTATTTATTAATATATTCTTATTTTAAAATGAAAATATTAAAATTTAAACCTAAATAAAAATAGAGAAACCTTTAAGTATTTCATTTGCTAAATTTAGATGTTGCATAATTTAATTTCTAGTTACTAAGAATAATGAAAAAAAATTGCTCATTTTTGAGCCGGCTCGAAATCGGCCATTTTAAGTCGACTCGAAATCGAAATTTCGAGCCGAGCTTTACTCAAAAAATTCAATTTTGAGTCGAGCCCAAATCACTCGAACTCAACTCGATATCAGCCCTAGACCGGGGCGTTACATGATGAATCATGATCTCTCTCTTTATATAAATCATTAACCCTTCTCTTATCATTCCTAGCTAGAATACAATTTTTATTTTGTAAAACAAATTATATTTTAACGTTAAAACATTAACCCTTCTCTTATCTTTCCTAGCTAGAGACAATAGGTTTAGGGTATCTAGTGTTTTTATTTTTTTTATTTTAATATTGTAAAGTTATGTAATTACCTAAAAAGATATTGTCTTTATAATATACTAATATAAAGTTCTGTATAATTGTGTAATTATGAATACAACTATAAGGGCAATATAGGGATATTTGCAATGTTTCACCAAAGATTAGTTTTCGTATAATAGTAGATATATATATATATATATATATATATATATATATATATATATATATATATTAATTACCGGGACCTCCCCTGTGAGTTTGCATAATTACAAGTACCTCCCCTCTATGTTTTAATATTACAAAGACCTCCCTTCTTGGAATTATTGGGAGAAAACGCAATCATGACCACACATCTCATCGCACATGTATTTAAAAATGGCGGTACGGTCATGATGTGTGGTCATGATTGCGGTTCTCTATGCTTAGGGAGAGAACTGATTCTCTCCCTATAATTCTTCTCTCTCTCTCTCTCTCTATATATATATATATACATTCGTACGGGGAAATTTATCAAAACCTCCCATCTAAGTTTGCTGAATTGAATTACCAGTTGCACCCCTTTTGATTACAAAAAACTCCCTTGTAAGAGTACATTTCATAACATTCATGCGCAAAAAGACCCACCTGAAAAATTACCATGCGGGGGTATTTTTGTACATGGATGTTTTTAAATGTGAACTTCAGGGGAGGTTATTGTAATTTCAAAAGCAAGAAGGGTACAACTTGTGATTATGCTAACTTTTGAAATTACTTCTCTCTCTCCCTCCCTCTCTCTCTCTCTATATATATAACTCAAGCCTCTCTTATGAGTTTGAAGAATTACATGTTGCACCTCTCTATCTTTTGAAATTACAAAGACATCCATCTTGAGTTTACATTTCATAACATACATGCAAAAAAGAGGCAATGAAGTATTATGGTTAGGCATGCCACAACACACTGAATATGAGCATTGAGGATGGCTTGAATATGAGCATTGAGGATGGCTTGAGCTTTGATTCATACGTCTTTGTTTGTTGGGCACTTTTGCTCCATCTCTATTGGGGGAAAACACTACAACAAAACTCAATACTCAAACCTTTATCCCACTACTAGTGGGATCGGCTATTGGGGGGGGGGGGGGGGGCACAACAACAACACTCAAGCCTTTATCCACTAAAGTGGGGTCGGCTATATGGATCCTTTTTTGCCATTGTACCCTATGTTTAGTCATAATCTCACTAATGCCTAAGTACATCATGTCTTTCCTTATAGTTTCATTTCATTTATTGGTCTACCCCTCCCTCGTTTAACATGCCTAGTGACTAGACTCTCACAACGCCTAACAGATGCCTCTAATGGTCTCCTTTGTATGTGTCCAAACCATCTTAGTCAAGCTTCTCACATCTTCTCTGCAATTGGAGCTACTCCTATCTTATCCCTGATATATTCATTCCTAATTTTTTCCAATCTGGTGTGTCCACCGATTCCCACCGCCACTACTCCAAAACTCCATTTTTATAGACCGTTGATGATTTCCAAGACTCAACGTATTAGATTAAATTTCTTCTCTTCTTTTTAGTAGGTCTAAGAACAACCTGAGCATCTCTCTCTTACTAGATGTTAAAATTTCACTCCTATCCTTTGAAAATGCAGAGCCATGTGGATACAAATTTAAATGATAGATACAAGTTTATTTTGTTTTGCTTTTTTATGATTTTGTATCCATTTGACACTTCTCTCCTGGACGAAAATTATGAGGAATAATCTGTGGGATTCTATATGATGGATGGTTATCCACATTAAACTCTCTCTTTCTCTCCTTGTCCCCTCACCCACTTTGTGGTCTCCAATTATTTTTTCCTGAGTATAGAACTATTCTATTTTCAAATTGGTTTTGCATGCTTTTAAGTTAATTTTTTGTTTGTTTTCTTTTGAAAAGGCGATGATGATGATATATGGACAATTCATGTGTATAAAACTGATAAAAGCATTGAGGACGGCCTAAGAGTGAAATTTAAATATGGCAACCCGTGCAATCATTTTTTGGTCCGAAGATTGAAGTTCAAGAATGAGACTTCTCTCTATTCTATGAAGGTTTTTTTGGAAACATCCGAGCCTTTTTCTATTTAACAAAGAACTTGTGTGGAATTATATTTGAATCCTCTTTAAGTTTTTTTTATTAATTGGGCGAGGAGGTTCCAAGATTGAAGCTTAAGGAACTACGCTCATTTTTATGTTCAAAACTAGTTTTCTTTTCTTGATGGCAGTTATAACTGTTGTCATGTCAAGCATACATTCTATGGCGGTGGCGCTTTTGTCAAAACTCTCAGGAGCAAAAGCGATGTGCCAAACAGAGCCATAATCTTTTTTGCTTGAAGAATCTGCTTTGTGTTTGGTTTAGAAGCATTATAGGAGGGGGGGGGGGACTTTTTCTGCTGGTGCTTCTTATTATTACTTGAATGATCAAAGGATACAAGTTTATTTTGTTTTGCTTTTTTTTTTTATGAAATTGTATCCATCTAGCAATTAGACCAGTGATACTCTATGGTTCTGAGTGTTGCAATGAATTGTGTACATGAGCAAAAAATGAGAGTTGCGGAGATGAGCAAAAAATGAGAGTTGCTGAGATGAGCAAAAAATTAGAGTCGTGGAGATGAGCAAAAATTAGAGTTGGGGAGATGAGAATGTTTAAGTGGATGTGTGGACACATCAGACTGGATTAGGAATGAATGTATCAGGGATAGGACTTGAGGGACACCAATTGAAGAGAAGATGCGAGAAGCTCGATTAGGGCTGTGTTTGGTGCGGCTTATTTGCTCTAGTGAAGTTGGACAAAAACATCATTGTTATACAAAAATTTTATGCCCAAAACTAGTTTCTTTTTTTTGAAACGGTAGTAACATTTGTCATACCAAACATACATATACATTCTATGACAATGATGTTTTTGTCCAACCTCACCGGAGCAAATAAGCCGCGCCAAACGCAACCTAAGATGGTCCGAACACGTACAAACAAGACCATTAGAGACACATGTTAGGCATTGTGAGAGTTTAGTCACTAGGCATGTTAAACGGGCGAGTGGTAGACCAAAAGACTTGGAATGAAACTATAAGAAAGACATGATGTACTTAGGAATTAGTGAGATTATGACTAAAGATAGGGCTTGAGTGTTGTTGCTTTTGTTGCATCCATGCGACACTTTTCCCCGAGACGAAAATTATGAGGAATAATCTGTGGGATTCCATATTGCACATAATGATGGGTGGTTGTCTACTTTAAACTCTCTCTCTTTCCCCTCCCTCCTCTCTTGTGCTCCTCTCACCCACTTACTGGTCTCCAAATTTTTTCCGGAGTATAGATTTTTTTTTTTTTCAAATTGGTTTTGCACATTTATTTATTTTTCTTTGAGAAAGGCCATGAAGATATATAGACAATTCATGTGTATAAAACTTATAAAAGCATTGAATTTAAACCAGGCAACCTGTGCAATCATTATTCGATCCGAAGTTTGAAGCTCAAGGATGAGACTTCTCTCTGTTCTATGAAGTTTTTTGGAAACATCCGAGCCTTCTTCTATTTGACAGACAACTTTTGTGGAACTTAGATTTGATTCCTCTTTAATTTTCTTGTTATATATAGTTGTGCATACTATATATTTGAAGAACCTGTTAGATTGGATGGCATTTTATTTTTTTGAACTATATTTTAATGTGTTTATTTATTTATTCTCTATATTTAGTATTTTTTTTATCTTCTCTGCGTATTAAGGATAGATTTGACTATTTTTTGTTTTCAATATTTCCTCTACTACTTTAATTTATTTATGCATTTAATTTTTATATTTAATATTTTTTGATCATGAATAAATTTTCTTATCTAATATTATTGTCATTATAAATTAATGCAGAGCTATTCATCATGAATAAATTTCCTTTCATCGTGTATTTTTAATTCTGTTTTTCTGAACGATAGCCAGAGCTCTCACTAGATCTGAGCATAAAGATTGAAACTCAAAAGTTGCTCAAAAATCGCTTGGCATATGACTATTCAAAATCAAATCAAAATGATTCAAAGAGAGGCAATGAAATATCATGGATTGGCAGGCGGCATAGTAAATAATTGTGAAGTTATTGATAAAGGCCTGAGCTTGAATTCTTAGGCTCCGTTTGGCACGGTGGCGGCGGTCATGAACATGGGGGTTAAATTATCATTCGTTAACGCCCACCTAAGAAACTTCATCCACTTTTATGTTCAAAGGGATGATGTTTGTTAGGTGATCCCCCACTTCTCTCTCTCCCTCTCCCTCTTCCCTTCCTCCCTCACTCTCCCTCCACTTTTTCAACAGGTTCTAAGAATGAGCTGATCCTTTTAAAATCCTATGCATGCCTTTTTTGGGTCATTGAGTAGTTGCCCATTTCTAGAAGCCTTCTAGCTAAAGAGCATATTGATGATTCTTATCTGCAACATAAGAAATGCACCTTCCATTATCCCTCTTCCGTTACTTTTCCTATCCATGTGCCTATGAGTTTGTATCATATTTTTTGTTTGTAGCATCGGTTGTTTTCTATTCAACCTCGTTGTGCGTATTTTGGATTTTGTTCAGTCATTTAGTGCAGCGTATTTCAGCTGACATAATATTGACATTAGTGTGTTTTTCACATCAAGAACCTCCGCAGAGATTGGTTCGCGTGCATTTTTTTTATTGTAATGCCCCGGTCTACTGTAGGTGCGCTACAGGTTTGCGGACCAGTGACTCAACCCCTCTCCATGGATCTAATTGGCCACAATCGCTAATTCCAATGGAGGGTTGTTGAGGCTAGGGCTGAACCCCAGACCTCCTAGATAAGGGAGCTCTGAACTAGTCATCATGACCAATTCAGCTGCAAATTAACAACCCGCCATTGGAATTAGCGGTTGTGGCCAATCAGATTCATAAAGAGGGTTTGGGTCACTGGTTTTCAAACCTGCAACGCACTTTCAGTAAATCGGAGCATTGCAGTACTATGAAATAATATTTGTTGCATTTTCATGATTTCCTTCAAGAGGCGATGATGATTGAATCAAGAACCAAACATTTGTTGAATAATGGTTAAAGCATCATGGATGGCCTGTCGAGATTTTCAGGCAAACTGTGTGGCTGAACTAAGTTTTGGGATGCTAAATATCACGGGATTGTTATCTCTGGCTTTTCTAGTTTTGAAGCAATCTGAGCCTCTCCTTATTCTTAAGTCTGCACGTTGGGATTTTTTTGTTGAAGTTTCTTTTTTCCATTTCCTCCATTTGAAAACAATGGTGAATGATACAACAATAATCTCACGAGATCTGCAAACAATGCCATCCGATCTCAGTTCAAAATCAGATCGAGCTAGAAATCACTCAATCCAATGGCTCTTGAATTGATTTCAAGCATCCTTGGTATTGAGTCTTGTGACTTTTTCTTAGCGATCTTATGGGGAGAACTGAGAAGATAAGTTCTCACACAGACTTCTCCTGTACTAACCTTCTCTCAGGCGCACTGCCTTCTCCCATACCCGAAGGTACTCCATCCGCTCACAGTCACCTCCAGCGCAGTACTTTAGCCGTCGCTCGATTTCCTATCACACTTGGGGGACTGCATGTCATGGGAGTAACGTCGTGCATGGGTAAAGCACCCTGCACTCCGGAAATGGCTAGCACAAGCTTCTCCTGTGAAAGAAAATATTACTGGCTCGCAAACCAAATATTTCAGGAATAATTTGGGAATCTATTCTTAAAGATTTATTTAAGATTCGTATTTTTCAAATTCGAATCCGAATTTGAATTCAATTTTGAGTTGTATTCAAATTTGATTCTAGAGGTGGGCAAAAAGACCCGGCCCGGAAAGCCCGCCCGGTCCCGGCCCGTCAAAAGCCTGGCTAGGTCCAGCCCGAGCCAGGGCCAGGCTCCTTACCGGCCCCCACTTTTTCCGGTTGCCCGGCCCGGCCCGGGCGCCTGGCTAGCCTGAGCCCGACACCGGGCTAAGCAAAAAATTAGCGGGATTTTAATCCCGCTATTTAGGCGGGATTAAAATCCCGCCTATGATTAGCGGGATAAAATCCCGCCTAATCAGGCGGGATTAAATCCTGCCTTTTGAATTCAGGCCAGCCCGGCCTGAAGGGCCTAATCGTGCCCCCTCTTTGAGAGGGAGCCCGAGCTCGGCCCGGCCCGGCTCAAATTGAGCCCGAGCCGAACCCGGTTGGAAAAAAGCCCGGGCCCGATCGGGTTTTTTGAACACGACTATCCGATTCCAAATAAAATTCTCTTTCGGCAAGGTTTGTGAATAGTTCACGGATAATATGAATTACTATATGTTGAATTGTGGGGAAAATGAAACTTCAAATTTATTCGTCCATATAGGGAATATATGGAGGGTTAAAAAGAGCACATAAAAGAAGATATGAAATGTGAGACTAAACCATTACTGTTGCGGAAGCATAATAATAAAGATAAACTCATCTCAACACCCCCCTCAAGTTGGGTGTCTAATGTCGATCATTCCCAACTTGCCAACAAGCTCTTTAAAGAAACCATTGAATAATCCCTTCGTTAGGGGGTTTGCCAATTGTTGTTCAGAGGGCACAAATGGAGTAACTACAATGTCCATGTCGATTTCAATATGTTTTGACGGTCATATTGCACAGGGTTGTGAGCAATACTGATCGCAGCTTCATTGTCGCAGTATAGTTTTATCGGCTCGCTACTTTTAAGCCCAAGATCGGTCAAGATAGTTTGTATCCATAGACCTTCACACATTTCGTGAGCCATAGCCCTGAACACCATCTCAACGCTAGATCTGGCAAGCACATACTGTTTTTTGCTCCTCCAGGTGACTAAATTTCCACCCACCGTAGTGCAATACTCAGACGTGGACCGTCGATCTTCAATCGATCCAGTCCAGTTAGCATCCGTGTACACCTCAATATTTATCTCTTCATTTGACGAAAACAGGATGCCCCTCTCAGGTGAGGACTTGATATATCTGAGAACACGATGAGCAACATCTATATGACGTGTCCTTGGGGAATTCATATATTGGCTGAGCACTCTTATAACATAGGAGATATCTGGGCGAGTATTCGACAGGTAGATCAGTTTTCCAACTAGCTTCTGAAAATTGGGAATGTCTTTGATTGTCTCATCATCATCTTTTCCAAGTCTGTGGTTGACTTTGTTGGAGTGTCAGCCTGTCTGAACCCACTCATTCCTGAAGCCCGAATTATTGGTGCTGCTCGGACCTAAATGCTCTTGCAATTTGGGCCTGGGGATGCAAAGTGCCAGAAATCGGTAATTAGGGAGTGCAAAATACCAATTTTAAAAATTTTGATTGCAAAGTGCCAAACCCCCCTATTCCGTGGGTGCAATGTGCCAATAGTTTAGTTATTTGATTTGATTCATGAACACCCTTAACTGGAATTATACTCTATTTTATTTCCATAAGTTTAACATCTTTTTTGAGTCAATTTTTGTTTAATTTAAAAAGAGCAGGAAAGAGGTATTTTGACTGAGTGAGGATCGCCGGGTTTCTCATCTATGCATGACAAGCAAGGAACATCACTTGCATCAAGATTTTGATTTTTTTTTTGTAAATCTCTGCTTTTAGTAATCATATGCTGTGTTATGAACTAAGGTTAGTAATTTCTGTTGTTTACCTTTCAAGGGAGGCAATGAGGAATCATGGATAGGCATGCTCCACCGCACTGATTTTTTGTTAAACCATTGTGGATGGCCTGGTCTTGGAATCTTAGGTTACATGTGCCACTATTATTGTTTTCCAAGACCAAATTTCTGAGATTAGATAAAAAAAGGGCAGCTTTGTGCATAAATCATCCCTGCACAGCGAGGGTCTGGGGAACGGGGAAGGGTCCCACCTCAAAGGTGAAATGTAAAACCCTGCATTTTTGTAAGTTGTAAAACCCTGCATTTTTGTAAGTTGTAAAACCCTGCTTTTTTGTAAGAGGTTGCAAAACCCTAAACATCTGGCATTGGATATTCGGATAAACAAAGGGCAGCCCGGTGCACAAAGCATCCTTGCGTAGCGACGGTCCGGAAAGGGGCCCACCACAAGGGTGAGATGTCGGTAAACCTTACCCTGCATTTTTGCAAGGGGCTGCTTTCAGAACTCGAACCCGTGACTTTAAGGCTCCGTTTGGCACGGTGGTGGCGGTCATGAACATGGGGTTAAATTGTCATTCGTTAACGCTCATCTAAAGAACTTCAACCACTTTTATGTTCAAACGGATGATGTTTTTTAGGTGATTTTTGAAGAATGACGATTTAACCCATGCGTTTACGACCTCCACCACCGTGCCAAACGGAGCCTATGGCATCTTTTATGAATTTGTATCCATCTAAGGCATCTTTTATGAATTTGTATCCATCTGACTTTTCTTTGTTAGACAGAAATTACAGGAGGAATACTTGATGAGCAAGTCCATATTTGCACATAATGAGGAGGAATGCATAATTACAGAGGCCTCCCATCTAGTTTTTAAAATTACAAAGCCCTCTCCTCTAAGTTTACATTGTTAACAGGTGTACAAGATTGGCGATGATGGATCATGGTAAGTTTTGTTGGCTCGAGTTTTCTCTTTTTATCCTTCAAGATGGGCGATGATGGATGGTGAATAGTCCTTGTGCTAATGATGCTAAATGCAATCATTTTTGGGCATTGAAGGCTGCACAAAAGAGATTTGAGATGAGACTTTCTTCTACTTATCTCCCCCTTACATTGATTCTTTTAACTGGCCTCACTTCAGTCCTCTTCTTCCCTCTATCTCCATCTCTTACTAAGCATTTTGTAATGTTGCGTTGTTTTGCTATTAAATAAATTGCCTTTACTTGGAAATTTAGGTTATATGCGCTGAGCACTGAATTTGATTCAAAAGCTTGGAGGACACCCTGAGCTTTGATGCTTGGGGAACCCATGCTACCATTATTGTGTTCCAAAGTATGGGTTTCTTCTCTTTCTACCTTTTCTTCTTTGACTGGCTCTAAAAATAACATGAGCCTCTTCCTCTCTCTTAGAAGATGATGTTAACGCGATCTACTGTTACTTTGACATTTGAGGCTGCCTAAACATTCCTTGCATTTCCGTGAGTTCATGACGCTGTGCAATGGAGAGTAGGTGATGCAGGACAGACATCACACTTACTTGCCACCCTGGCAATCGGTACTAGGGGGCCCACCTTGGAGTCCACCAAGGCGTCTTTCATCAGGTTAGTGGACCGTACACCCCAACCAACTCTCCGCCATGAAGTAAGCACCTTGCGGCAGGTTGTTAAGGCCCGGATAAGAGCCTTTCAGCAAGAGCTCTCATCACCAACTGATCCGCAACACTTTTATGATGCAGGACAGGTGTCACACCTGCCTGCCACCCTGTCATCAGCACCAGGGGGCCCTACTTGGAGTCCACCAAGGCAGCTTTCATTAGGTTTGCGGACCGTACACCCTAATCAGCTCTCTTCCATGGAGTCAGCACCATGCGGCAGGTTGTTGAGGTCCGGGATCGAACACCCGACCTAGATATGAGCCTTTCCGCGGATCAGTTGGTGATGAGAGCACTGCTGAAAGGCTCTTATCTAGGAGGTCGGGTGTTCGATCCCGGGCCTCAACAACCTGCCACATGGTGTTGATTCCATGGATGATTGGCAGTTAGCTGATTGGGGTGTACGGTCCGCGGTCCTGATGAAAGCCGCCTTGGTGGACTCCAAGGTGGCCACCCTGGTGCTGATGCCAGGGTGGCAGGCAGGTGTGACGCCTGTCCTGCATCACTAGGGGTGTTCACGAACCAAATCGAATAGTTCTTCAATTGAATCTAAATTTGACGTAGAATGCAGAGATTAGGATTTGGATTCGTTCGAATATTCGGTGCAGATTCAGATTTGTCATGAAATGTTGGATTCGAACATGGATTCGAATTTGAATTTTCGAGTGTCTAATTATATATAATGTTCAAATATAATTATATATATATATATTTAACCATATATTATACTATTCAAAACTATTCGTGAATTCTTCGAACATGTGAAATTATTCGGATTCGAATTCAAAAAATAATAATTTTAACGAATCGAATCCCGAGTTATTTATGAACTATGTTATTTGTGAACAACCCTAATGGAGACTAACTACGGAGTGACAATGTTGAGTAAAAAACAATAAATATTGCAGTCAAAATGTCATCATCTTCATCCAGATACTGTCAGGCATTGTGTTCGCGAGCAGCTCCACCCCAACATTTTATTTTTCTATTAATTTCTCTGTTATGCCCTGCCCCTCTTATTATTTTGAAGATTGTTGTAAATGTACTCGTTTTCATGTTGATGAATCTTATTGAGTTTTTGTGATGTTCTAAACCTTTTATTTCGAAGCAACTTGCATTTGTTTGGTGGGGCATTTTTGCTCTCGTGCGTTCAGATCTATATTATAAAAAAATACATTCATGCACATTGAGGCAAAGATATGTACGTGGAATAGACCTCAGCCGCAGGATGAAAGACACAAATTTCGAATCAGCTATTCATCAAAAAACACGGCCCGCGGTTATTAATACCCTTGCAATCCTACTTCCACTGCAAATCCTCCGCTCCGCGCGAAACCCATTCACGCAGCGCCATACACGACTTCCTCCGCATCCGCCGGCAAAGCTTTCTGCTTCCACGATCCTCAAGTCTTCCTCCGCATCCGCCGGCGACGCATTCTGCTGCCGCGGTCCTCAAGCTGCTTCCGCCGCAACTCAGCCCGATACCCCTTCGACCAGCGAATTCCACGACTTCCTCCGCATCCGCCGGCGACACATTCTGCTGCCACAATCCTCAATCCGCTTGCAAAAAGAAGACTAAAGACACGCCAGCCGGCGACTCCACAACCACTCCCGCACACACATATCGTCTCTCCCCTCCGATACGCTGATAAACCTCCTTCCTCACAGATCTACTGCATCTTTCATCCAAAAAACTCATCTCACTCTCATTCCTCCATCCACCGCAAATGTAGATCTGTTCATTATTATCCGATTCCTCCTCAGAGACCGCCGTTTCTCACACCGCTGTTTCTTAGAGATTTATATCGTCGTTTCGCGGAGATCTACAACAAGGTAATCTCATCTTCTTTCTAAAACAATTTCTTCATTTCTTCATTTCCGATCCCTTCCGGGAAATGCTATTTCATATGTACAGTTATTTAACCCACTGATTTGATCTATGTTATTAAACCCACTGATTTGATCTATGTTATTAAACCCACTGATTTGATCTATGTTATTAAACCCACTGATTTGAATGTGATTTCTTGATTTCTCCTGAAGCGATTTAGTTCTTTAAGTTCTTTATCCACTCATGTGTTCTCACTAAAGATGAAAAAATTTGCTTAGTCTTCCAGGTGGAATGCGTGTACATAATGATAATAATGCATGTACATAATGATAATAATGCGTGTACAAAATGATAATGATAAGAGTTTGCATTTCTTTCTCAGTTTGCAATTCTTTCTCAGTTTGCAATGTCAAAAATATGCACACCAACTGTTTGTACTTTTGACAACAAGTAAGATTATGAGTTTGTATTTCTCTCCCATTAGTATTGCATTCCTTTGTTGCTTGGTATTTTGGTATATGATAATAAGTGTAGATAATGATAACGTTTGTAGATGCTGATAATTTGTACAAAAATCTGCTTAGTCTTCCAGGTTGAATGTGGGCCTGCAACTATTTCATTCCAATGATATCTGTTAATTGAAATTGATAGCTATTTTGATATCTATTTGTTAATTACTTCTTCCATTATTTATATCTTCACTTCAATAAGTTATGAGAAACTTAGCAATATATTTAAAAAAAACACATAAGGCCAAATAAAAAACAAAAGAACCCCGCAACTCCCACAGTAGAAGGAAAACTATGGATAGTCAAACACCTGAATCAAATAAATTAAGAAAACTATATCGTATATGAAAATTTACTGTTGAGCGTTGACATGAAATTGTGTGATAAGCAGGTAGGGGAAACATAAGTGAGTTTCATAAGATTAAGCTCAAACGTTGTTTAAAAAACAGTGTATTACTTCATTCTAATTAAATTACTTTAATATACAGATTATATTGCATTTAAATAATGTCTGACCAACAAAATAGGCACCAAAATTGTTCAAACGTTTACATATAATCTGAGATTTACTTCAAATTATATGTATGATGATTAATATGATGAAATGAGCATTGGATCATACCTTTATGGCTTTACTGGTTCTCCCATCAGCGAATAATCTGTTTTGAGATGGTGGTGGTATGTGCTGGATCAATAAGGTATGGGAGTATGGAAATTCTAAGAAAATCCATGGAATTAAATGTTATCAAATCCTAGGAGGAATCCGACTTGAGAGTTTGTGTATTGGAGTTTCTCATTGCAACGGCGGAGCTGGTAAAAAAACAAAGGGAGCTGAAGGTGATGGGGGTTGGCTAGGTCGAAGAAGATGAATAGAAGAGAGAAAGCAAACCTAGAGTCCATTTGTTGGAGCGACAACAACATTGACTGGAGTGGTGCGTCGATTGAATTGGCTGTACCGTCGGATGCAGCGGAAGCAGAGGCCAGAAGCGAAGGTAAGGGACGCAAAGAGGCAGTGGTAGATAAAGACAAACTTAGTATTATATTTAAAAAAAAACATAGGGTTGAAAAGTTCCTGTTCCGTCCTTGAATTGAGTTGTATACTCAATTGAAAACAATAGATCCCTACTAATGATTAAGGCATATTTACTCATTGAAAGTCCATAAAAATTATCATACTTTTCTGTTGATTGGTAAATCCAGTTCGTGTACTGTCAACTTGGTTTGTTTTTCGAAATATATGTTGATTGGTAAAAGTTATTACATGAAATAATATCTTATTCACCCTCGATTGCTTACCCCATTCATTTCTATTTATTTAGTCATGCCAACACCCGCACAACGGGAAGCACAAAATGCAAGAAGACGCGAACTCCGTCATCTCCGCGAGGACACTCTACGCAACCAACAAAATACAACAATTCCGTGTCATAGAAGGGGTCCACGACCGAGAGATATCTCACCACAAGAGCGCAGAGCCTTGCGTACAGCCCATCAGCGAGAACTATGACAAATCGAGCGCAATAACACTCTAAGCACCCAAGGTTTGCTTTCCATTCGACTCCAATACCTTTAAAAATGACCCTAACGAAAAGCTCAACTACATCTCAGGTCTGCACCATGTAACAACCAATCAACAAGTACAGCCATTACAACAAACTTCCAGAGAGACTTGTAATGAAAAACAATACCAAAGCGAAACCTACAATTACATACATGTCATGACTAAATTATTCATTTACATTAATAATCCGAAAGTTCCAGCAATTTACCTAGAAATATCATATCGCAAGATATCAGCATTCCAACAGTACCTGCTCTTCATATGTGAAGAAGACCAAGAAATATATCAGCTGAAAACAGACGACTTTAACACAATGCCCTCACAAGAGAACTATGCCAACTGCACAGGAACAAACCTACCCCCAACCAAGGTTTACTTCTCCTTTAATTAATATCAACATGTCCCAACATTCCATAACATTACTGACATTTCCATACCCAGGGGTCGGGTACTGTCGCGTGGGGCTATTGTGCATTACAATGCCACATTTTCTTCATGTGCATGTGACTACTATTCAGAACACACTAAATGGCCAATTCTACATATGCCGTCCACTTCCACCAATTCCAATGTTTCTTTCCATGTTTGAAATTATTTAAATCTTCATGCTAATGATGAGAATAAGTGCTAATCCATTTATTTGTTTCACTTTTTTGACCAATCTAATTTACATTAATCATATACTTAGGAAGAAAATGATATCATTAATAATAATATATACAAAAATTTATTAATCTCCTGGAGTATCATACTTCGATAACGCGGGTACTGTCGCGCGGGGTACTGTCTCTCGGGGCACGAATCAGTTGGTGATGAGAGCTCTGCTGAAAGGATCTTATCTAGGAGGTCGGGTGTTCGAAGTATGATACTCCAGGATATAAATAAATTTCCCTATATATTAATGCTATCATTTTCTTCCTAGGTATATGATTAATTTAAATTAGATTGGTCAGAAAAATGGAACAAATAAATGGATTAGCACTTACTAATTCTCATCATTAGCATGAAGATTTAAATAATTTCAAACATGGAAAGAAACATTGGAATTGGTGGAGGTGACCTGCATATGTAGAATTGGCCATCAACAATTCCCATTTAGTGTGTTCCGAATAGTACTCACATGCACATGAAGAAAATGTGGCATTGTAATGCACAATAGCCCCGCTCGACAATACCCGACCCCTGGGAATGGTGATGTCAGTGATGTTATGGAATGTTGGGACATGGTGATATTAATTAGAGGAGAAGTAAACCTTGGTTGGGGGTAGGTCTGTTCTTGTGCAATTGGCGTAGTTCTCTTGCGCGGGCATTGCGTTAAAGCCGTCTGTCTTCAGCTGATATATTTCTTGGTCTTCTTCCCATACGGTGAGTAGGTACTGTTGGAATGCTGATATCTTGCAATATAATAATTCTGGGTAAATTGTTGGGACTTCCGGATTATTAATGTAAATGCATAATTTAGTTATGACATGTATGTAATTGTAGGTTTTGCTTTGGTATTGTTTGTCATTACCAAATAGAAATGAATTGGGAAAGCAATCGAGGGTGAATAAGATATTATTACAGGTAATAACTTTTACCAAACAAATACCAATCAACATATATTTCAAAAAAGAAACCAAGGAGAAAAACCAAAGAGACAGTACACGAACTGGATTTACCAATCAACATAATAGTATTGTACAACCTATATTCGTCGAGAGTGGAACCCCCAGGAGCCAGGTCAGCAATAGTCAAAGTCAACAAGTCGAGATAGAAGTCAGAATCAAGAGCCAAGACAATGGAAGGCCTGAGCGAGTATGACGAGCTCCCTTTGCATACTCGCCATGTACACGACTAGGGCAGATACTCGCCAACACTCCCCCAGATACTCGCCCAGTCGTCGGGGGTGAGGCTATAAATAAGACCCCCCATTCTTTCTGAATTTGCCAATAAATAGGACCCCAGGGGTACGAGAAGATGAACTTCAGAATCTCGAAAAAGATCTTGACAACCTTATTTCCTAGACTTCAAGCTGAGCCTTTGAATCCTTTCTTCGGAGAGACAAGTTGATGCAGGACGACGCATATGATTTACGCGTCTGTCGGCTTTTTTTCTAGGTAACCCTAAATGCATGCAATTCTTAAATTAATTTTGCAAATTTTAGAGCGGTCGCAGCACTTAAGAAATTACGCAACTTGAATTTTTTTTTATAAAAGCACAAAATTCGCTATTTGGTTTTAAAATGATTTTCTTAAAAATTGATTCAGTTTAAATCCGGGAAGGAAGTTTGCAATTTCGTTCCGTTCCCCTTGTCGTAGCAAAACGGAAATCGTGAACTCCAAATACGTTTCCGTTTGGAGTTTTCGACGTAGCGTTTGCTGACGAAATTCAGGCGAAAATCCAACAATGAGTCTAATTATCCTAATGAGAAAACTTAGACACACAAAGGAAGGAGAAAGAAACAATTACCCACGGAAGAGGCGTCTTCCGTATTCCGAAGTCGATGACGATCACGCGAGGAACTCCTCGTCACCTTCGTTCTTCGCTTCGAGGTCGGCCGCTATCGCACACGGGCACCAAGGAATTAAGCCACTTCCTCACACGAGGTGGTTCCACGGAATCACTCAACAAAGCAAGGAAGCCACAAACTAACAATCCTAAAATTCACTCGCCCATCGCACTCGAAGTGGTTCCACGAAATCTCTAATCACACTACTAAATCCTATTTCTAACGCACAAGATATTGTTCACCGGAATAACAGAAATCACGACATCCTTCTCCCTAATCACACCTAAACTGGAGGCAATCCATTGCAAAGTAATTACAAGTCTTCTTCCCATAACAAATCACTGTTATGGCAGCATCAAAACAGCACAGCGATTTTTCACTGTTATCTTCTCTTCTGTCACAACTTTCACTACCTCCTATCAAGAAAAAAACAAAAAACGCTAGCAACATTCATTAATCTCAAACTGTTCACCAACATCAACATTCACCTAACATTACATCAAATGTTTACTGCTCATCGTCTTCCACAGAAGGCAACAACAAGCAAACGCTAACACCTACAGCTCTCACCAGAGCTTCAATCGCGCCTAATTTCTAACAGGAAGCACACAGCAACCTCACAGGAGAAAAACTCACAACAATCTTCTTCATTTTCAACATTTTAACCAAAAAACAATCACACACACATCCCTTTTATAGGGTTACATCGATAGCACAAAGAAATGAAATACCAGTTACCCCCAAACCGTCAAAGAAGAGATGGAGAAAACGTGGCCATAGCCGGAGCTTCTATATGCGCGGGAATGGCGGAAACTGAGCTGCGGGAGGAAGAAAACGTGGCCCGTGGCAGCGATCGTGGCAGAGATTTTGGACGTGGAGCCGAAATCGTCGGGGAGGAGGTGCGCGATGTGCAAATGTCGGAGACGGATCACCTCCTTGCCCTAGTTGCGGAAGATGAGCAGTTGCTTGGGCCGCCAGTGGGGAAGATAAACCGGGGAATGATGAATATTTGCACGGGCTGCTTTACTCGAACCGGCTGAGGATAACCCTTGATATATATATATATAATATAATCTTATCATATATATTATTATATTATATATATATTATATATACATATATATAACTCATACTTTCTCTCACAGCACACATTGGCGCACACACAGATATATATATATATATTTGTTTTTTTTTAAATATATATATATACATATACATTTATATGTATTATATATATATATATACATATTTCGCAAAACCAAATACACCACAATAAATAACACATGCAAAACATAAGGTCGATTTTTTTTTCCCGGCCGAATTGGTGCGGCGTCGGGACCTTTTATTTTTTTTCAACCTGGTCGGGTTGGTCTCCACCACAAGTCGTGAGCTAGCGACCATCCTTCTTAGTCGCTGTCCCGACTTAGTCGCCAGCTAGAATCTATCTCGTATCCCACTCGACCATTTTTGGTTGTGGAGGGTAAGCTTCTTCAAATCATCTGAGTACGTGGTGGGACCTCCCTGCTGCAGCGCCTGAGGTCCTGTTTGTTGCCTTTCTGTTTTAGTGTCCTAGCCCATTAGCCGTCGAGCTCGACCGCTGAACCGGTAACCTTAGGCTGCCTTGATTTGAATTTTGGAGTAATAATTTTCCCGGCTTCAACACTTTGGTGCGGTGAGCGTGAATCGCAGCCGAGGAGGAAAAGTTTCGCGAGTAGGTGAGATGGTAAATGAAGGCGAGAATGAAGAGAAAGTCGGCAACTCGGTTGGAGTCAGCGACTCGGCAAAAGGAAGCGACAATTTCGCATACTATGACAGTGTTAAAAGAGTTTGCGAGGAGGATTGAGAGGATCATCCTGATGGGGTTCCCTCCTCGCCACGATGTCACGACAACCTCGCCTCTTCGTGTGACACCGTCAGAGGAAGAAGCGCCACCTAGGCGACCAGGGAAGGAGCGAGCAAGGGAGGGTCAGGAGCGACCAGCGCAGTCACGACAATATCCGGCGAGCAGTCAGGGAATCAGGTTCCGAGATGCGGAACAACTGGTGAGATATCCCGTTACTCGCCAGGATAGCGAGTATGGGGATGATACTCGCGAATACGAGAATCATTGCTCAGGAGGGAGGAGCCCCTTCTTCGACGAGGTGTTAGCAGCCCCAGTTCCCGAGGGTTTCAAGGAGCCCGTCCTGAACTATTACTCCGGCGGGGATGACCCGGTCAGACATCTCTAATGGTTTGAGGATGTGGTGTCCATCTGTACCATGAAGGATGACTTCAAATGTCGATTCTTCTCTATCACCTTCAAGGGGAAGGCACAAGACTGGTTCCATCAGTTGCCAGAAGGATCCATCTAACGCTTCGAGGACCTGCGTTGGGGCCTGATGGCAAGGTTCGCGACGTCCAAGAAGAGGAAGAAGGAAACCACCGCTCTCTTCAAAGTTCTGCAAGGACAACACGAGATTCTGGGTCACTACATCGACCGTTTCTAGGAGGAGGTCCTGGAAGTCGAGGAAGTGGACAGCTTCATCTGATGCTGGGCTGAAGTTCGGCCTGAAGCAGGGGCTCTTCGGTATGGATATAGGGACTAAGCCCCCGCGATCTTTCGAGGACATGATTGAGAGGGCAAACAAGTTTGTCCAGGGAGAGGAGAAGAATCGAGACTTCTTGGCGAGGCTCGATGGAGGTAATTAGGGAGACAGGGAGAGAGGAGGACCTTTGGAGGTGAGGATTAGAGTAGTGTTGGAGAAGCGGAGAGAGCCGAGGAGGGCAAAGTGCCCAGGAGGGTGGAGGAGTGGCCGAGGCAAAAGAGGCCTCGTAGGTAGGAAGAGAGGAGGCCCGTAGCGGCTCCGGAGAGAAGGGAGGAGGCACGACGATTCTAGTATCCCGTGAACCAACCCCAGTGGAGGTCGTCATGGAGGCCTCAGTTTCTAAATCCAGAAAGGAGGAACATCCACCAACAAGAGAGGAGGCAGGGGAGAGCGCTATAAGAGGTGATGGTCATTGCCCGATAAGGGAATAGGCATCGCTGAAGGGTTCCACCGGCAAGGAACCAAACGACACAGATTCCCCTTTTCTGTGATCTTCATCGAGTAGAGGGGCATGAGACTTTGGCCTGTCCCGATTTTTGGGAAGCCAGGAGGAGGCTAGAAGCAGGAGTGACAGATAGGGAATAGCCAAGCCAGGAAGGTCCCGCAGGACTGGCGGCTTTCCAAGCTCCGGGGAGGAGGAACGAGGATCAGGTCGACCAAGGAGGTCGCGGGGAAGTGTCCAGGGCCCGACTAGAGGGCAGGTAGGAGTTATCAATGGAGGAGCTGGGCTTGGAGCTTCCAGCAAGGGGAGTCCATCAGATCTATCGGAAGAGCGTCGTCTCGACCTCTCAAGCGCCGCCACTGTTGGAAGAAATCACCTTCTCTGAGGAGGACATGTTGGGGAATGAGAACCCATTTTATTATGCCCTCGTCATTCAAGTCGCCATCGAAGACTTCTTGCCGACAACGGGAGCTCGGTGAACGTCATTTTCAAGAGGACCTTCGTCGGGCTGCAGGTGGAAGCGTCCAGGGTCATAGCTGCAGACAGACCCCTCTTTGACTTCTCCGGAGAGAAGGAGGTAGAGGGAGGAGCTGATCTTCTGGTGACCCTTGGTGGCACCTCGATCCGATGTCGATTCGTCATCATGGACGCGTCAAGCTGCTACAACGCGATCTTCGGAAAACCCCTAATCAATTACTTCCAGGTGGTTCCATCGACATATCATCAGTGCCTGAAGTATTGTAGGGACAACGTCCAAGTGAGGGTTCGGGGCGACCCAAAAGCTGTCAGAGAGTGCTACCTCAACGCCGTCAGTACCATCAGCTGGATGGAGGATTCAAAGAGGTTAGAAAAGATCCTCGAGAGGGAGGATAGGCTGAGAGCTGCGGAGGAGCTGGAAGAAGTAGAGGTGATCTCCACGGGAGGAGAGCCTGAGCTGCTGAAGATGGGATGTTCCCTTACGCTAGAGGGAAAGATAGAGATGGCTGCCTGCTTGCAAGCGAATGTTGACATCTTATGCCAGGGATTGACGCGGATGTAGCTTGTCATCGCCTCAATCTGGATCCCATGGTTGCCCCCGTTCGTCAAAAGCAGTGGAAGAGTGCTGCCGTGCTGGCCGAGCCCATCCGGGAGGAAGTGAAGAAGCTGTTGGAGGCAAGTTTTATTTCAGAGATCTAGTATCCATGCTGGGTCTCTAATGTTGTAATGGTGAAGAAAGCCAGAGGGGGTTGGCGTTTATGTATCGAAGAGAGGAGACCCGTAGCGGCTCCAGAGAGAAGGGAGGAGGCACGACGATTCCAGTATCCCGTGAACCGACCCCAGTGAAGGCCGTCAGGGAGGCCTCAGTTTCTAAATCCAGAAAGGGGGAACATCCACCAACAAGAGAGGAGGCAGGGGAGAGCGCTAGAAGAGGTGATGGTCATTGCCCGATAAGGGAATAAGCATCGCTGAAGGGTTCCATCGGCAAGGAACCAAGCGGCACAGATTCCCCTTTTCTGCGATTAGAGGGGCATGAGACTTTGGCCTGTCCCGATTTTTTGGAAGCCAGGAGGAGGCTAGAAGCAGGAGTGGCAGATAGGGAACAGCCAAGCCAAGAAGGTCCCGTAGGACTGGCGGCGTTCAAAGCTCCGGGGAGGAGGAACGAGGATCGGGTCGACCAAGGAGGTCGCAGGGAAGTGGTCCAGGGCCCGACTAAAGGGCAGGTAGGAGTGATCAATGGAGGAGCTGGGCTTGGAGCTTCCAGCAAGGGGAGTCCATCAGATCTACCGGAAGAGCGTCGTCTCGACCTCTCAAGCGCCGCCACCGTTGGAAGATATCACCTTCTCTGAGGAGGACATGTTGGGGAATGAGAACCTCTTTCATTATGCCCTCGTCATTCAAGTCGCCATCGAAGACTTCATGGTCGACCAAATTCTTGCCGACAACGGGAGCTCGGTGAACGTCATTTTCAAGAGGACCTTCATCGGGCTGCAGGTGGAAGCGTCCAGGGTCATAGCTGCAGACAGACCCCTCTTTGGCTTCTCCGGAGAGAAGGAGGTAGAGGGAGGAGCTGATCTTCTGGTGACCCTTGGTGGCACCTTGATCCGATGTCGATTCGTCATCATGGACGCGTCAAGCTGCTACAGCGCGATCTTCGGAAAACCCCTAATCAATTACTTCCAGGTGGTTCCATCGACATATCATCAGTGCCTGAAGTATGGTAGGGACAACGTCCAAGTGAGGGTTCAGAGCGACCCAAAAGCTGTCAGAGAGTGCTACCTCAACGCCGTCAGTACCATCAGCTGGATGGAGGATGCAGAGAGGTTAGAAAAGATCCTCGAGAGGGAGGATAGGCTGAGAGCTGCGGAGGAGCTGGAAGAAGTAGAGGTGATCTCCACGGGAGGAGAGCCTGAGCTGCTGAAGATGGGATGTTCCCTTACGCTAGAGGGAAATATAGAAATGGCTGCCTGCTTGCAAGCGAATGTTGACATCTTATGCCAGGGATTGATGCGGATGTAGCTTGTCATCGCCTCAATTTTGATCCCAAGGTTGCCCCCGTTCGTCAGAAGCAGTGGAAGAGTGCCGCCGTGCTGGCCGAGCCCATCCGGGAGGAAGTGAAGAGCTGCTGGAGGTAGGTTTTATTTCAGAGATCTAGTATCCATGCTGGGTCTCTAATGTTGTAATGGTGAAGAAAGCCGGAGGGGGCTGGCGTTTATGTATCGACTTTTTTATGTTAAATAAAGCTTGCTCGAAGGATTGCTACCCCTTACCTCAAATCGACGCGCTGGTTGATTCAGCCGTCGAGTTTCCTGTGATGAGTTTTCTTGATGCCTTTTCAGGGTATCGCCATATCCGAATGCATCGCCCCGATTGTCGCGATGTTTCTTTCATTACCAGCGACGACTGCTACAACTATAAGATGATGCTTTTCAGGCTAAAGAACGCAGGCGCAACCTACCAACGGATGATGGATCAAGTCTTCAAAGAACAAAAGGGGCAGAACCTGGAAGTGTACGTGGTTGACCTCCTCATCAAGAGCAGGAGCATCACGGAACACAGAATTTGGTAGAGACCTTCGCAACTCTGCAAAAGTACAAGATGCGACTCAACCCGACGAAGTGCGTCTTCGGAGCAGGAAGAGGAAAATTCTTTCGTCACCTTACTCCCAGGGGGTGGAACCTAATCCCGACAAAGTGAACATCATCCTTGAGATGGTCTCCCCGAAAGATTCCAAAGAAGTCCAGAGGCTGACCAGAAGGCTGGCAGGCCTTAGCCGTTTCCTATCCAAGGCAGGAGAGAAGTGCTCCCCTTTTTTCAAAACTCTTTGAGGCAACCAAAAGTTCGAGTGGACCGCGGAGTGCAAGGAGGCTTTTGGAAAGCTCAAGCAACAGTTAACTCAAGCTCCTTTACTCTAAAGTCCGCGCGAAGGCGAAGATCTCCTCCTCTACTTAGGAGTAGGAGCGGAGGCAGTCAGCTCTGTACTCATCAGAGAAGAAGGGGAGAGGAAGCTCCCTATCTACTATGTGAGCAGAGTGCTCAAGCAGGCAGAGACGGGGTATCCCATACTGGAAAAGTTAGCTTTTGCTTTGGTAGTTTCGGCACGGAGGCTCCGACCTTACTTTCATGCTCACTCCATCAAGGTCGCCTCCGATCATCCTCTCTGAAATATCTTAGATGGAGTGGAGCATTCAGGAAGGTTGGCAAAGTGGGCAGTGAAGCTCAGCGAGTTCGATATTTCCTATTCACCGAGGGCGGCAATCAAGGCCCAAGTCGTGGCAGACTTCCTGGCTGACTTCTCAGCCGAAGCAGGAGACGAAGGCTCTTCCAGCCCAGTCTCGTGGAAGGTTCGTGGACGGAGCTTCGGGCAAGAGCTCAGTGGGAGCGGGCGTCGTGTTAGTGAGCCCGCAGGGGACTAGGATCGGGCAAGCAGTCAAGATCCTCTTCCCTGTCACGAACATTCAGGCGAAGCACGAGGCCATGGTGTCAGGCTTGCATCTCGCCAAAGAATTGGGTATCCAAGACCTTAGGCCCTTCACCGACTCAATGGTGGTCACATCACAAATCAAGGGAGAGTTCGAAGTACGCGACCCCTTCCTGCAGAGATACTTAATCGAAGTAAGAGGTCTGATTGGGAGTTTCCAAACTTTCTTCGTCGAGCACGTGCTAAGGGAAGAGAACTCAACGACAGATTACCTAGCTAAGTACGGCCTGAGGGCCGGTGGAATTACTACAGAGCTATTTCGACCATCCATCGAGGAAGGTGAGATGATGGAGATCAAGCAACGAGCTTCTTAGAAGGAACTGTTCATTACCTTCTTAACGACAGGCCGTCTTCCTGCTTGCGAAGGAGACCAGAGGAAGTTTCGATACAACACAGCCTACTATCTGCTGCACGAAGGGAGCTGTACCGCAAGACCATCTCGGGCCCTCTAGCCAGATGCATGTCAGAGGTAGAAATTCCTCAAGTGCTCGAAGAAATCATTTGGGAGAGTGCGGTAGTCATTCTGGGACTCGAACTTTAGAGCAAAGGATTCTAAGACACGATTATTTCAAGCCGACCATCCGAAAAGATGCCGAAGCTTTCGCAAAGAAGTGTCCCAAATGTCAACTCTTCGCACCTCTCCAGTTGCAGCCAGTCCAGCAACTTTGCTCAATCACCGCCTCCTGGCCCTTCGCCATTTGGGGAATGTATTTGATAGGTCCTTTCCCCCAAGCCAACGGTCAAAGGAAGTTCGTTCTCGTCATGATCGACTATTTCTCCAAGTTGATCGAGGCAAAAGCTCTGGCCAAGACCACATCTCAGATCGTGAAGAACTTCATCTGGGGAGAGATCGCCCGTAGGTTCGGGATCTCTCTCGCTATCATCACCGACAACGACCCACAATTTGTCAACTTGGAGTTGGAGGACTTCTGTAAGCAACTAGGGACGAATCTTCGATTCGCTTCTGTACACCACCCCCGGAGCAATGCGCAAGTGGAAGCCGCCAACAAGCTGATCATAAGCCTTCTGAAAAAGAAAGTCACCAATTTGAAGGGAAACTGGGTGGAGCAACTCCCTTTGGTCCTATGAGCTCTGAGAACAACCCCTAACTCGGCCACGGGGGAAACGCCTTTTATGTTATCCCACGGGTCTGAGGCTCTCATCCCAGTGGAATTCGAAGTTTGAAGCCCCAGAGTCATGACAGTAGGGGAAGGCAGTGAAAAATGACGCCTAGAGAATGAAGACGCTCAGAGGCTTTCTCTTGACTACATCAAAGGACTTCGAGACTTAGCCTCCGTCCGCCAAGAGGAGGTCAAGAGACAAATGACGAAGCACTTCGACAAAAATGTTCGGCTCAAGCATTTTCTTGCAGGAGACCTCGTCATGGAGAAGGTGGATGCGGCAGGAAGGGCAGCTGCCGTCGGCAAGTTGAATTCTAACTGGGAAGGACCCTTCATCATCCAAGAAGCCTTAGGCACTGGAGGCTATCGCTTACAGGATCAAGAAGAAGAACTGCTAGGAAACACTTGGAGCGGGAATGACCTGAAAATGTTCTATCTCTAGCGGTAACCTGTATTGATTATTGAGATGTAAAGATTTTTTTTTTACATTTTTTATAAAAGTCCTCGCCCCCTGAAGCAAGGGTAGTCGCGAGTTGTCTTCTTTATTTGAATCATCTCAAGTCAGCTAGAAGCAGTGAAGTTAATCCCCACGATTGATTTGGGAAACGAGCCTCCAACCTGATTCTCCTAAGAAACCCAGAACGGGTGATGGGACGGTGTGCCTGGTCTTAAAAGCGTTCTTGTAAGTCCAAGCCCTTACATTGACGGTTGAGATCAACTCCCCCCTTGTATGTTGGCTTAGCTACCTACCCGATCACACTTCTTATCCGATTGGAGGAACTATCAGGAACAGGTCTGGACGCCGACCTTCCAAATTCGACGAAGGGTCAACCTCACCAAAGAGACACCTTGTGTAAAAGAGTCATCGGTCGTGGAGAAGACTAAAAGACCCGCTCTTAGCAACATTTTGTCTCTGTTTATGCCAAGATGGGATAGCCTGCCATGCTTTTAGAATCAGCTAAGTAAAGAAGTCCGGGAGGTTCGAGTCCGAAATAGGATGAAGGCCTCGAGTGAGAGTGTCTCCTTGGACTCCTCGACTACCGTTCCCTATCTCTGGATCCCTTCGGTTCTTTGCCAGTTGAAGTGGAGTGTTAGCCTCGAGAGGTGTGTCTTGCGAAGACCCCCCGAATGCAACTCCCTCATCTGAAAGATCGCCGTCGTCAAATAAAAGTTCTCCTGTTTTTTCTTTCCAGCAAGACTTTTCTTTGGGCTGTTTTCACTCAAGCTTTTAAAAACCGATCAAATATGATGATGTGTTTTGTGCGAATATGCAGGTGCGAGCAGCGATGTGCGAGTATGTATGTGCGAGCAGCGACGCACGAGCAACGATGTGCGAGTATGTATGTGCGAGCAGCGACGTGCGAGCAACGATGTGCGAGTATGTATGTGCGAGCAACGACGTGCGAGCAACGATGCACGAGCTATATCAAACGAGCTAATACGAGCGAGTTAGCGAGCAAATATTGCGCACAACGAGCACTCAATCTCTCTGCGTCTATGAGCCTAATGAGAATTAGTACACAAGCGAGCAGGCGAACAAGAAAAGAACAAAAGAAGAAATGAGTACAAAAAGAATCCCATTCATATATCTGGCGATCATTATAACACGACCTCGTTTGTAGGTTCGTCAAAAAATCCCCTAAGTTATATTACATGATATGTGCATAATATACACAGGATGTCGCTGCCAACTAGGATTCATCGTCGCCGGTATTAGGCCGAAACTCCTCGTCCTTGATGATGACATCCTCTTCATCATTGACATCATCCTCGCTGCTTTCTTCATCCTCGTTGTCGCCGCTCTCTTCACTGCCGCTATCATCATCCTCGCTGGAATCTGAAGCAGAAGGCAGGACGCGATCGGGCGAGTTGGATTCCTCGGCGAGCATGCCCGGGATGAGGTCCATCACGGTCAAGTGATCGGCCTCCGGGCCGAGAAAGCCGTCCATCCCCAGCTTCGCGAGTACGACATCCCCGTAGCTCGCGCAATGTCGCGACGAATCGCCGACATCTCGTCCCCATGGAAACGAATTTTCTTCCCCATCCTATGAGGAGTAGCCTCCGACAGTTGCTCGGCTAGGAGAACTTCAGAAGGCCCGAGGCGATCTCCAGTAGCGGTCGGGCGAGTCTCCAGCTCTGTTATCCGGATCTGGGCGATCTCCATCTTGTTCTTGGCATCGACGAGCTCCTGCTCGAGCTTGGAGATCTTCTTCGCAGTCTCGATCTCGGCAGTCTGCGAAAGCAAACAACTCAGTTATATCTAACAAGTAGCGAGTTCGCGACTTTGAAGAATTCTCGCACAAAGAAGCAGACCCTACCTCGTAATTCTTCCACTGTACATATTGTATTCCTAGATCGATTGCCTTCTTGGAGACGATCTTCAGCTCCTCCTGCGACTCGAGCAGCCTCCTCGCAGTGTGGTGGCCCAGCTCCGTAGCTCAGACGAGCGCGCGAGCAGTCTGATGGGCGAGCACCTCCGCGCTGAGGTCCGACATCGACTCAGCATCAGCTCGCCTATAGAGGGCGAAGGCGACGTCGTAAGTCTCCCCTTTCTCCTCCTAATCTTCCGACTAGGCGGGAAGGTTCGTGCTCAACGTCACCTTGTGCTAGCCCTCTGCCCAGGAGACCAGCGGGCAGCCGAAGGCGTCCTTGCCGCTTCGCCCGAGGTTGTAATTCGCGTGGAAGTACGACGCCCCGACGTCGACCGGCGACTCCACGCCGTCGAAGTGCTCCTGGGCGAGTTTCGACCGCTTCCTCGCAGGTTCCGGGGACTTGGCCTTCCCTTTCCCCTTGTCGCCAGGTCGCGACTGGCCCTTCCCGCCCGCAGGAGCTGGGATCTCCTCAATCTCGACAGGCGGGTTCGTTGGCCCCTGGTGCGACGATGCGACCTCCTTCGCCAGAGGAAGCGCTTCTCGCGGGACAGTGCGAGTGGCTGCAAAAGGAAGATTCATGCAGTTAGTCAGCGATTATCCAGAAATGATCAGCAACAGAGTCATCAAGCGAGCAACAATCTCGCCAGGGTTTTTATCTTCGCTTGGGAAGACCTCGTCCAACACGTTGACGTTCAGACGCCAGTGGATGACGTCGAACCGGCGGCCACGAAAGGCTTCGAACAGCTTCTCGCGCGGCCCCTCCAAAATGGGCGGCAAGAAATGGACCTCTGGCGGCTGATGCGGCATGCACGACACCCTTTCGAAGTTGCCAGAGATTACGACTAGGTACTCTCCCTTGCGATGTACCTTGTTCGCCGTGACCACCAGGGTGCAGACATTACTGCTGAAGAAAAGGACCCCCTCAGCGGTAGCAGCGAAGGGGAAAATATTCCGGAAGACGGAGAGATCAAACACGATCTTCTCTTCTCGCAAGAAGCAAAGGAAGCCCATGATCATCGCGACGCCGTTCAGGTTGATTTGGGTGGGGACGATCCCAAAGTACCACAGGATTTGGCAGTACTCCGGCCACAGAGGAAGTCGTAGGCCAACCTCGAAGTGGCCGAGGGGAAGGATCATCTCAGAATCGAGGAATGTGTTTAGTCGCTCAGACTGGGTGGTGAGCCTGGCCGAGTACCTGTTCGACAGTTGTCGTTTGCGGAAATCTTCCAGATCTTGCTCGGTCGCGATGAACTTCTTGAAAACGGCCTCGGTGACCGCGTGAGCCTGTCGGCGAGCATTGACATCGTCGCTAACCATTTTCGAAGACTAGAGGATGCGAGAAGAAGGAAGCCGGTAATGTTAGCGAATAAGCGACAACCAGAGATACTCGCGAGCTAGAATTGGATTTTGCAACAACGTACTAATGAACCACCTACCCCTCCTATTTATAGGCAGAGGCCAAAAGGGGGGGGGGGGTATGTCGACCTCGCACGAGCATCTCTATTTAATTCGCAAACTAGCAAAACAAACCAACCTAAGTTGCTGATCCTAATCTCGTGTAGATCAAGTTTGAAGGTCGCCAACCCGCCAAAACCTGCACAGAGTTAGATGAATCGCACAAACACAAATATCAACACAAGAAAGATAGTCGCAGACTCAACACGAGATTCAAACTCACCGTTATAAATAAAAGAATATTACAATCAAATGTTCATTACAAAGTCGCCAAGGGGCGAGGAGAAAGAAAAAGAAAAAAATCCTAAGTTCTAGGAGGTTGCCCCTCGGGAAGAGGGGGATGTCGCCCGACCCAGCCCATCTCGTGTGCCTGCCGATAGTGCTCGGTCGCCATGGCCATCGCATCGTCACCCCGACGCAACTGCTCCTCCATCCTCGCCAGTCGCCCCACAGTCCTCATGCTCGCCCGCATCCCCGACAGTTCCTTATGATAGAGCTGGATGCAATGATCCGTCAGGGATTGTCGCCGCTCCAGCTCGTTGATCATGTGGAAGAGGGCCTCATAAGTAGCAAGCCGGTCCTGTAACTCTTCCATCTTCGCCATCCTGACCTCCAGTGTCGAGATCCGGCGATGAGGCTCGCAGATGGCGAGTTGGTCGAACTTTGACTCCAACTCCATGTAGGCGCGGGAAGCAGCTTGGCGGTACTCGTAGGTCGGAAGCCCGAGGGCGTCGATGAAAGCCGCTCCAGGGGTAGAAGGGCGACCTGTCAACCAAATAAGAAGACGCCGAATCAGATAAATTCGCAAAGTTTCAGCAGTTATCGGTTCAACATCAAGCGTGCTACCTTGGCGAGGAGATCGAGACCGGTGAGGGGAAGGGCTGCTGCGAGATGATTCTCGCTGGCCCGCCGACGAGCCTCTCGGGCGCTTGGCGGCCTGCCCTTGTCCGTGACTTACAGCTTCGCGGTTGTCAGTTCTCGGTGGGAAGTAGTTTGGCCGCTTTCCATCCCTACCTCGCGACGAGTTCTCTGGCGGGATTGGAGGGGCCGTGGTCTTCTCCGGGCGAACTTCCGAACGAGCTTCAGAACCCGGCGGCAAAGGAGGAGGCGGCAGCAAAGAAGCCAACGACAAGGAGGAAGCCAGCGGGAAAGGAGGAGGCGGCGGCGACAGAGTAGTACTCGCCCTCGGCTGCTAGTCGCAGGAGGGGGATCTTGCTTGCTTCAGCTTGCGAGGTCTTCGGCGCAGGAACATCCTTGTTCTTCGCCCCAGGAACCTGCTTCTTCGGCCTCTGCATGGGGGTGACATTGATCCTGACGGTGTGCCCGGATCGCCGTTGCTGCTGGGCTTCCAGGGCGACAAGCGGAACTGATCGCAAAGGGACGCCGTCCAGATGCTCTCCAAGAACAGTCGGCAGAGGAGTTGCGAGTAGAAAAAACGAGTCAGTTGATATCAAACAAAATTAATCAAGGCTGAGGATTTCTCAGCGAGATAGTGACTTCGCGAGGGGAAAAGATCCGACTGGAGTCGAGCCTGAGACCTGGACGCATCCGGGGGAGGGGGAGAATTTGGCGCGAGAGAGCGAAAAGGTTCAGATGCCGATGTCTCTGGCAAGTCGCTCAACCCGAGGTCGTCGAGTAGCCGTTGTGTTTTCGCAGGAATCAAGGGATTGTCGCCTGTAGTGACGACATCCTCAGTGCCCGGAGGCGTGTTGTCCTTTGAAGCGAGCTTCTTCTTCGCCTTCAACTTCTTCTTCAGCGACATCATCTCCTTATCGCGGCCTTTTCTACTTGGCGGTTGGCTCAAGAAACTCAGATAAAGCAGTAAGGCTCGCTTGGTAGACTTCCTCGGCAGATTCGACATCGCGTGCGAGTTCAAAAATCGTGCCTCAAAGAGCAGCCCCCCTATTTATAGAGATCGGCTGGCATCCACCAGTCGCGAGTAACCCGGATACTCGCCCAAGAAGCTTGCCGAATAAGCGTTTGATGTTTCTTTCCGAGCTCCTACATCGCCCGAAAAGAGCGGAGATTGTGTACATCCCATATTCGTCAAGAGTGGACCCCTCAGGAGCCAGGTCAGCAGGAGTCAAAGTCAACAAGTCAAGACAGAGGTCATAATCAAGAGCTAAGACAATGGAAGGCCTGGGCGAGTATGACGAGCTCCCCTCGCATACTCGCCAGGTAGGCAACTAGGGCAGATACTCACCTCAATGAGCTCTCCCAGATACTCGCCCAACCTCAACGATCTCTCCCAGATACTCGCCTAGTCGTCGGGGGTGGGGCTATAAATAAGACCCCCCCTTCTCTTTGGATTTACCTATAAATAGGACCCCAGGGGTACGAGGAGATGGACTTCGGAATCTCGAGAAAGATCTCGACAACCTCATTTCCTAGACTTCGAGCTGAGCCTTTGAATCCTTTCTTCAGAGAGACAAGTCGCGAGCTAGCGACCATCCTTCTTAGTCGCTGCCTCGATTTAGTTGTCGGCTAGAATCTACCTCATACCCTGCTCCACCATTTTTGGTTGTGGAGGGGAAGCTTCTTCAAAGCATCCGGGTACGTGGTGAGACCTCCCTGCCGCAGCACCTGAGGTCTTGTTTGTTGCCTTTCTGTTTCAGTGTCCTAGCCCGTTAGCCGTCGAGCCCGACTGCTGAACTGGTAACCTTGCGCTGCCTTGATTCGAATTTTGGAGTAGGGATTTTCCCGGCTTCAACAAATATAATAATTTTTATAGACTTTGAGTGAGTAAATACGCCTTAATCATTAGTAGGGATGTATTGTTTTCAAGTGAGTATATGACTTGATTCAAGGACGGAAGAGGAACTTTTTCGACCCTATGTGTTTTTTTAAAATATAATACTAAGTTTGACTTCATCTACCACTACCTCTCCGCTTCTCCTACCTTCGCTCATGGCCTCTGCTTCCGCTGCATCCGACGGTACAACCAATTCAATCGACACACCACTCCAGTTGATGTCGTTGCCGCTCCAACAAATGGACTCCAGGTTTGCTTTCTCTCTTATATTTTAATCTTCTATTCATCTTCTTCGACCTAGCCAGCCCCCATCACCTTCAGTTTCCTTTCCCCCATCACCTCCGGTTTCCTCTGTTTTTTTACCAGCCCCACGTTTAATTTACCTCGTACCCTGCTCGGTCATTTTTGGTTGTGGAGGGGAAGCTTCTTCAAAGCATCCGGGTACGTGGTGGGACCTCCCTGCCGCAGCACCTGAGGTCTTGTTTGTTGCCTTTCTGTTTCAGTGTCCTAGCCCGTTAGCCGTCGAGCCCGACCGCTGAACTGGTAACCTTGCGCTGCCTTGATACGAATTTTGGAGTATGAATTTTTCCGGCTTCAACAAGTATAATAATTTTTATAGACTTTGAGTGAGTAAATATGCCTTAATGATTAGTAGGGATCTATTGTTTTCAAGTGAGTATATGACTCGATTCAAGGACGGAATAGGAACTTTTCGACCCTGTGTTTTTTTAAAATATAATACTAAGTTTGACTTCATCTACCACCGCCTCTCCGCTTCTCCTACCTTCGTTCCTGGCCTCTGCTTCCGCTTCATCCGACGGTACAACCAATTCAATCGACCCACCACTCCAGTTGATGTCATTGCCGCTCCAACAAATGGACTCCAGGTTTGCTTTCTCTCTTCTATTCTAATCTTCTATTCATCTTCTTTGACCTAGCCAACCCCCATCACCTCCAGTTTCCTTTACCCCATCACCTCGTTTCCTCTGGTTTTTTACCAGCCCCACGTTTGCAAAGAACGCTGCAATGAGAAACTGTAGTACCCGAACTCCCAAGCCAGATTCCTCCTACCATTTCTAATCTTAGGATTTGGTAACATTTAATTCCATGGATTTTCTTACAATTCCCATACTCTCCATACCTTATTGATCCAGCCCATACCACCACCATCACAAAACAGATTATTCGCTCATCGGAGCAACAATAAAGCCATAAAGGTACGATCCAATGCTTATTTCATCATATTAATCATCTTACATATAATCTGAAGTAAATCTCAGATTATATGTAAACGTTTGAACAATTTGGGTGCCTATTTTGTTGGTCAGTTATTATTTAAATGCAATATAATCTGTATATTAAAGTAATTTAACCAGAATGAAGTAATACAAATTGTTTTTAAACAACGTTTTGACTTAAGGGGAATCTATATGCGGCGGAAAACTTGCGACCTTACCGTACATGCTATGCGAAAGTCTAACAGTTAGATCACAAATTAGATAATAAATAAAATCATCCCACACAAATAATTCAAAGCAAGATAAAATAATTTATTTGGGCAAAAACAAGCTTAGGCTTTCCTCCGCGTGGAGGGCTAAAAGCAAAAGCATACAACAAATAAATACTTCAAATCACGATAATTATCTAACAGACCATCACAATACAAGATATCCAAACTTATATAGTAACTGATCCAATACAAATATGCTGAAAATAATAATTCAGTACTACGAAGACTCACCAAGTAGTGGGTTGACCAAAACAGTGAAGATTTCAGAGCCAGAAATGCGTGAACGACAATCTGGGGTGGAACCGGAGACGTGGAAACGACGTAGGTGGCTGTCCTCGGTGGTGGATGGTGGAAACGGGCCGGAAATGGGTAGATCCGGCGTCGTATGGGTTGATCCGGGCGAGGGAGGAGTGGTTCCCGTGTTTAATAGTCGGTGGTCGGCCAGGGATTGAAAAAAACTATATAAAGAAATAGTAAATTTCATTTTTCAACGGTACATAGAATTGAAATCTGAATTTTCTGCCCAAGAAACAGTGGCTGATTTGGGAGCTGTAGGGGCGCTGCGGGAGGGAGTTTGGGAGGGGAAAATAAGGCTTAGGATTAGAGATTATCTTGGGGAAGAAAATACAAGTCGAGGAGTCGTCACCTAGGGTTCCACGGAGTCGGCACCGTGGGAATTTTGGAATAGATTTCTCCAAATTCTGCAATCCTCAAATCCGCCCACAAACCATCTATTTATAATAAAAGGAGGATTAGGGCATCCCACCATCGACGACTATGATTGTCCAGGGGTGGGCCCACTCAAATACATCAAAATACAACGCAAAATAAATCGATTTGCAACGCGAATCCATGCACATCTGCGGAGTCTGATCGTCGATCCGGGCACGCCATATATAGAAAGTCACCAATCAGTCCCGAACGAGCCCAAAACTTGTCCTCCACTGCAGGTCCTCGTCTCTGCTCCACATCATTCTTTCTGGCTTGAAAAAATTCATCTCCCGATGAATAAGTATCAAAATTCTCTCGATGTATGACAAGTAATACTCGAAGAGGTCTACCAGAGGTTGTCCAAATGTCGTCGACGGAAGAATTTCCCCGCCAATCAACACCCCCTGACTGAGAAATTGTCATCTCCGGTGAATGGAGACGACCGTACTGAAGTCGAAGTCTAGGGGCGAGTTGATCGAGCTCTGCTGCAAGTACCCGGGTGTCACCAACGTCTGTAGTAAGAATGCACTGGTGGAGTCTGGTTTCCATGATGCTCTCAACGCTCAACTCACGAGCGGTGGATCCCGGTGTAATCGGCGGCGCCGTAGGTAGAACCAAAGTAGACGAGTCCTCAGTTGGGTGGGTGTTAGAAGTTGGTGAGTAGTGGTGGTCATCCGACCTGTGTGGACTATAAAGGTGTCAAGACAAAAAAATGGAGGTGTGGGCAGCTGGAAGTCCCCACTGCTTGGGTCTACATACTCGAGTGGCTCGTAGTACGACGTCATATCTTCAACACTAAATACCAGGTGGATACCCATACTTGCAGGGATATCAAGATTGCTGTTGTTTGCTTCAATCTGTCTCATGATTATATAGGGATCCATTCGCCTAACTCTCAAGCTTTTAGCTAGGCTCGCACGGAGCCTCACAACGCATAGTCTTACCATCACTTGCTCGCCTTCATGAAGTACTTGCACTTGTCAATGAGCATTTGTACGTGATTTACAAAATTTATTACCATTATGGATTATTCGTCGGACCGACTCATGACACACATACAAACGATGAACAACCAACACAACAGAATCATGCAAATGATGAAAATAAAACATGACCGACACAACATGCTATCTATGAGAAAATCTACTAATGACCGGAAAATCTACCAAAGGAGGTGGCCTGTCAGGAAGCTCTTTCGGGGGTGTATAAAAAAACTCATCCTGTGTTAGACGAGTGCTCAGATGACCGTGAGAGACATCTATACTCAAATACGAGCTCGTAAAGAGCCAAATGTCTCTCGAGGAATGTAGCACATCAGGGGGCTCACCAGGAAGTGTGTACGAAATGTCATCGCGGATAAGACGACCACCTGAGTGAAAGTCATGTACACCGACTAGAAGACGTGACTCTTGAATGTGGTGCGTGTTCCCGAAAAGAAAGAGCTCGCCTGGTGGGTCAGCAGGTGGTGCGTCCCAAAACTCTTCGAGGGTGCGATGCGCCATAAGGTAGGCCCTCAAAATATGAGTATGCTCAAACGTACTCAAGGAAGGTCATACATACGCTATGCTCCACGCAAGATCAATTCTTTAGGGCAAGGCTATAGATGATAGCGAAAGACACGCCAATAACTCAAAGCTCATAAACGAGCGTCTCACCAGAATCGCATCCTCACCAGGATGTGGTGGCTCATCAGGAGGCTTAACAGGCGGTCATCGTAAAACTCGTCACCGGGGTCATGATCTTCCATGTGAGTACTATCGTAAGGGGTCGTGTTCCCGTGAATAGGTGGCATAGTCACTACGAGATCAACATCAGGCTTGGGGCTCTCAGTCGTGATGTGACTCCGGGTAATGACAATGGGAGAGCGACACAGACCTACACTTAAGAATGGATCCG